>OX371224.1:311419329-312019329 GCA_947310385.1 Nephrotoma appendiculata
GAACGAGTAGTCGGTTTACTTGACTAAGGGTAAATTTCACCACAAACGATTATTATAACAAAAACGTCGATTTAACCACATTTAATAATTTATTACTCCAGACCTCCTCAACTATAGCCAGATGTGTAATAAATTATTTTTGTGTCAAGTTAAACGGAATTGGCTCCAAACGGTAAAGGCTTCAAATTTTTAAACTGAAGTCCAGTTCAATTTTGGTCGGTGCAGTTTAAATCCCCAAAATAAATTACAGCAAAATATTTAGGCAGAGACATTTTGGAGAGTTGCCGTGAGCGGTGGTGCCGACTTTCCCTGTTTTTTTGGGGTGAAGATTTATCTGTGCTGCCGAACCTCATGAGACCATATCCTGGTCTCAGCACATCACTACCAAGTTATTAAATATATATACTACCAGTTATTAAATATATAGTGACCGATTCAAACACAAATTTATTGAATCTGGTAAATAATTACGAGTATCAAGGACATCAAAATACATAACAAATTGTTGGGCCCGTAATTCAAGGTAAAGAAAAAGACGAGCTTAAAAAAGTATTAGCCGAATGGAGATGTGAGTTTCTGTTTGAAATGTTTCTAGGTGCGTATATAAATTTGTCTTTGCGGTTGATTTAAATTTTCATTTCTGACAATTTAATTTTTTACCATTCTAGAAGAATCGATTAATGTAGATGCCCTTCGCAATATGGAGAGGGATCATCTCATGCTATTATGTTGGAAAAACAAAATTAACGAAGGAACAATGATAACAGTTGAGCAACAACTTAAGTTATGGAAAGCCAAAATCGCAGGTGAAAATAGTACGGACGAAATAAATGTCGATGGTTCCCAAAGAAGTTCTAGTGGAAGCGGTGGTACTTCCAATTCAATTAATTTGGACAGTATTTTAGAAGATACCAGTGCCAGTAAAAAAATTGTAGAAAACTACCTGAAAAATACAACATTTACAGACGCTTCAAGGACAGTTCTTCTCACGCTTATAACGAACTATTTTGAAGTGCACGGGAAGTAAATGACTGCTGTCAATGCGCTAAGTCATTATCAGAGGAAATTGTTAGAAAATTTCCATCTGAAGAGATTGTAAGTTGTCTCCAAATGTTGTGCACATTTAACATTTTAAACATTTTTTGAAAGCTGATAGTCCCTAAATGATAGAAATATTATCTATAAATAATTTTTTTTATTTTCAGGGAACGTATATGTCAAACAATAGGGGAACAAAATGGTGTGTAAATTATACAATAAGTATTTTAATTCTCACCGGCTTTTAAAAGAATCCGGAATAATAGAAAAAAGACCCCATTCTCCTGGTGGAAGTAACAAAGTATATGTTCGGAATTCCAAGGCTAACGAAATAGGTATTTTAATTCTCGACACCAAAAAATAATTTAAATTAAACAAAGTTTAATATTAGACGAACAAATATATCAGTAAAATTTAATTATTATTTTTTCGGAATACTAAGATTAATATACATATTAACATAATACTAATTCCAGAAATTGAAGGTGATATTGAGGAGGATCTGGCAGCTATTAAGCAAGAAAATTGTAATTTTTCCGAAAAATTAGTTCCGATATAAATTGGTAATTTACTTTTTAGTTTCGATTTATATATGTAGTATTTCAGATATCAATTGATTACACACATTTATACGGTGCTATTAAATTTAACAACAGATTTACAACAAGTCGTGACAAATTACTGAATTTAATACAACCAAAGCTTAAAGATCAAAGTATGAAACATTTAGTGTCCGAAATAAATTCAGCTGATGTCACTGAAAGTAAGTAAAAAAACTGATACGCCAACCACAATAATTGGAACTTATTGCGATGGGTATCATATTTTCGTTTCCATCTAAAATATAAAAGGAATACAAGTTTTGTAAATTATGGGCGCCGATTATTGAACTCGGCGGATTTACTGTCGTGGGAGTCCAAATACCGATATTCGATAACTGTTGCATTGAAAACTCTTTTCGCTAACTATTCGTAATATTTATGCTGCAGATTTTAAACGAACACTTTTATTTGATTTTTATGAAAATAAAACTAGTATTTGTTTTTAATTTTTTTTTATGATCGAGAGTTTGGACTCCGCCATAGTAAATCCACAGTAAAACCGCATTTCGCGTATTATTGAAACTTATAAAATTTTAAATTGCTACATTTACCTTCTTTTCAGATCAGAAAAATCTTTATGTGATTTATCTTCTTCATCATTTGATACCTCCAGTATCAAGGACTATGGTAGAAAATTCCGATTCGTCTAAACAAACATGTTTGAAATTTTCAATCAAAGATTCCCAAAATTCAATGTTTATATTTGGAAAATCGGTATTGAAATGTGAAGAAAAAATAGAAAAACTAAAGGATTCTAAAATGCCTGTTCAACCGTTTATCATCGTGCTTGGGACTTTACATAATTCAAAATCATTTATAATATATTTTGATGAAGTTCGATACAAATTTAATTGCATTTTACATTCTGTAGACGCGTGCTTCAAGATATTTATGCTATTTAACTTGCAGTATCTAGTAGCATCTATTTTAGTATGGAATTTTATTCAAAAGTTTTTCTACGGTATTGAAACCGAATTTGATAAAACTCATCCCAATATTAATTTAATAATTCAGAAATTCGCTGATAAAAATTAACTTTTGTATTAATATTATTCCTTATAATTTCGTTATAATTTAGTTTTCAATGAAGTTGTGCAATACATTTATATTATTATTATTAGTCGATAAGTATAAAGAGATTTGGTTTATTGAATTATTTTATGCTTTTATTTATCAATTTAATTTTGAGAAACGCTTGAGTTATGCGAAGACCATCGCTATCCCATTGAACGAACTGCTATCTAAATGACAACTAATAACTATTATAATTGATAAAATGTCCATGGAATTAATCGATTTAGTTATTACATATACGAAATTTTATTTTTTATTTGAAAATATAGACCATCATATAGAAAGTACATATTTTGAAACTGTTAATATAAATGAATTGTTCTATCTATATGATAGTTTCAATATAAAACATTCTATCAATGTGATGATCTGCTGTCAAAGAAAATATAGTCCAAATTTAATGATTTATTCTATCGTATTAATCGAAATCATGATCGGTTCATTATTAATAGTATTTTTATGACTACCATTGTATTTTTTCAATATGACTGGATTTTTCTCTCAGTGCATTACAGATTCTCCTGGACATCAAGTCACGGTGGAATACTCTGGTAACATCAGTTAACCGTTTTTAGAAGCTACATTCAATTTTAACCGCCAATTTAAATGCTTTTGAACCTCTAAAAATGTATGTTCTGTGAAAGGACTAAGTAAGCAGGATGCAAACTTAATTTCACAATTCGCGATTTTCAACAAAGTAGCTGACATCTGGTGAACAAAATGTAAATCATAGTTTGCTATGAAGTAGGGGGGATTAAAACTGTCATAACAATAAATTTGACAATTATCGTCCCCCTTGTAGACGTAGAAACTAACGCTATCTACATTCGATGAAATTTTTTTTTTTTTTTTTTTTTAATTTCATTACCATCTTTATTATAACAAATAAAAACTAGTATGTGCAATAATATTAAGACTAAAATAGTTTCAGATGGTAAGATAAGTGGACCATTGGATCAAATAGATCACGTGACTGGTCCCCTGATTCTAAATTACAAAACAAAAATAAATATTTAACTTTTATTTACAAAAATAAGAAATAAAAACAATATAATTTACGTTTAAAACTAATAGCATATGTATAATAGATAATTAAAACTATTATTCTAAATTCATTACACATGGATATATTAAAGCCTCTTAAAATACTACATTTAAATCTATTTTTCCTTCTTTCATTATCCTTCCCGTATTTGAGTTATCATTGTGAGAACGCGAACAATTTTTAAACTAATAATTGAAAAAGATGGTCAATATTTTTAATTTGATGGATCCGTTTTTGAAGGTGTTTTGAAAAGCTAGAAAAGCTGCTGCACTTTCGAATATCCAAAGGTAAATTGTTGAAAATAATTGGTGCAACGATATTAAAAAAGTGTTTCCGTAGGTCTAATCTAAATTTTGGAATATGTTTTAAAAAGGTATGATTCGACCTGAGATTATAACCTGCATGCGTCACAAAATTATTTCCAATTTTGACATAAAATATTTTTAGAATCTTAAAAACGTATATATGCCGTAGTGGCAGTATACTGAGAGTTTGAAATAATGGCCACGATGGCGAAAAAGATGGTTTGAAGCACATAATTCTGATTAACTGCTTTTGTCGCACGTAGATAGGATGTACCGTGGCATTGCACGCACTACCCCAACATGATAAGCCATATTGCAGAATTGAGTCCGCTAATGCAAAGTAAATCATTCTAAGTAAATATTGTGGAGCAAATAATCATAGAACATACATTTTCCTAGAGACCAGTAATAGTCTAGACTTTAGCCCTTGTGTATGCGCTTTCCAATTTAAATCTCGATCAATAATAATACCTAGATATCGAAATTCATCAACTGTGTTCACTAGGAAGCAATCATCAGAAGGGCACTGCATGTTATAGTTTTTGCTACATTCGAAAGTGTGATATGTTGTCTGACGATACGACGATGGAGTATCCCTAAAATGCAATAATTTCGTTTTATGACTCAAAACAAAATTATGTGCTTTCAACCAAATGGATAAAGTGTTTAAATCATGATCTATGAGCGCGATAATGTCTTGAAAACTTGGACTAGCATATGTAAACGAAATCGCAAATAGGTATTAAAAAAATTACAAAAAGTTTGTTGTAGCTTTATCCAAAGGCAGTCTACACACAAATTGTAACTTTGTAGCCTTTCTTTTTCGACCAGTCAGGTAATACGGGTGTGCTCGTCGAAAGGGGGATTCTTCGGACGAAAAGAACTGATTGGCCACACAGATTAATTTTAGATCTACCAGACCCCTTATTAGCGACACGCATATCCAATTTGCCAGTTCTCACATCACTACTTTATCTACACTTCAGTTCACATACATCACAAGATAATTAACTTTAACACGAGTATTTAAGGTTGATTAATATAATTATAAAAAAAATTTAGTTGGGGGGGAAAAATTGGTTTAAGATATAATTCGATTGTTATAATTGGAATAAGAGACACGATTCAATTTCACCGCACAAAATAAACTGGTCGATCATTACAATATATAGGTTACGTTACTTTACGAGAAAAAAAATATAAAAATTAGAATAAGCTTACATAAATCAATTTTATCACCTTAATCCAAACAAAAGATGATCGTGGATACTCCTCCGTTATGGATGCCGCTTCTAATATGGAACCTTGGTCGATATCCGTGGTGGTTGCTACCGCGATAAAAAGCCCGCTCGTGCTGACCCAGTTTTTTGGTATGCCCTTGCACACAAATAATTTTCCGGAACATCGTATTTATCGATTGTCTCGATGTACTCGAATAAGTAATCGCCGTTTTAACTTTAGGCAATTTTACGTAATAATTTAGACTTATAAAGTTAATTTCTATAAGCGTATATTTAAAGAATGATTTAAATACAATTGGCTTTAGCCAGTATGGTTACACATATAATTTTAGTCTGTGCTCTTTTATAAATTAGATGGAGTCACAGCAATCTAACAATTTCACTTAACCGTAGTGGTTAACTACACTTAGTCTTAGTTTACAATTTCTGTTATATTTAATTTCACAATTTGGTCGTCTTAAAATTTTGATTATTTCACAAAATTAATATATAATATAGTTCATTGATAATATATAACTTTTTTTTCTCCAAAAAAAAAATTTTACAAACTTATCAGACCGATATTATTTTTATGATCGTGTGTTCATGTTTTTAATGTCTCTTATTAACTGCCCGATTTTACCTCTTTTTCTCAGTCGATCAACCAAAAAAAAAAATGTTATTATCATCGAGTCATCCCCAAGGGAAGGGGATAACCGAATACAAAAAGAAAAAAAAATTAATTAACGGATTCCCCTTCGCTTATCGATAATCGATCACTTTATGGGTACTATATAATATAATAACTAGTGACCGAATAAAAACGTTACAGCTTAACAAGACTTGTAGGAAATATTTCAACTATGCGTACCAAATCTATAATTAATTTGTAACAAAATCTAATAAAACTTTCAATGGATTGTGCTGCAAGTGCAGCTGGTGCAATCACGATGAATAATGTTGGAAATTGTATTACGGTTATATTTATTTCTTTCAAATTAATTTCGCTGAGGTAACTCTACAAAGTTTTCACATACACCTAAAATAAACCTAATAAATCTATAAGGACAAAAAAAATGAATCCAAGCCAATTAAACAGTTAAGATCCCGACATTACCAATTAATTAGTTATGGGTGTGGTGCGAGCTGCAATAAAAAGTTGAGTTTGCAAGAGTTTGTAATAAAAATTTTCTTTTTGGTACTTGGACATCGTTTTTTGGATTTAAAAATAATTATAAAATTTTGCATTTACCAATTACAATTTTTTGATTCTACTACGTATAATACATTTTCCGTATAATACACCTCCTCGTATAACACCCAAGTTCTTAATTCAATAATAATATTTTCCATTGCACTATTTGTATATCATTATCTTGAAATTCATTTATTTTATAATAAAATGATTTAACAAAAATATTGAGATTTTTTTTATCTAAATATAATAATATATATTATGTATGTTGTATTCATGTATCATCTCACCTCACATATCAGAATATAATATACGATATCATGGTAGAATATATGCACATACTCGTACATATACATACATTGAATTTAAATGTAAAACAAATATTTATATTTTATTTATATTAAATTAAATAAATTTGTCATTTGGAAAACTATTAGATTTAACATTTTTATAGTATATCCATGTTATTTTAAAATTAATGTATTTTTAAATTTTTTATTTATAATCTGAAATTGAAAATTATTGAAGTTGTTTTTTGTGTGTTTCTATTAAAGTGTATCTAATACAGTGGAAACCTTAATTGAAAATTGTGTTTTACTATATTAGATTATTAAATTTTACAATTTATTGACTTACTATGTCAATTGACACTCTGCAGCTGTATTTGGCTAGTGGTCATAAAATTAAATGTATAAACGTTCGAGAATTGGAGTTTTATAAATAATTTATTATTCAGTTCATTGTAATTGAAGCGTCGTTCTATATTTAATGAAATAAAACATTGAAATAAATCTAAACTTCCGATTCGTATATCAAACGAAGAAAAATAAATTTTACATTTTTAATAGGAAGTCCAACATTTTCCATTAACAATGTAGATACTCGTGTGTTTTATTTTTAATGCTTACATTCTCTTTGTAATTCTATGCATTTTGAATGTTCGTAAAATTTAATTTGTTTTTGGATTAATGTTGCGAGAATCTTGTTCAAAAACATACACATTTCAAAATTCTTCAGAATACATAATATAGTATTATAATCACACAAAGACATCCGGATCTGGAACTAGAACTTAATTATATATAATTTGGAAGAGATATTTTGTATTTATTTAATAATATGGGCGTTATAAATTTATATTTGATATTGGCAGCATTGGCGAAATTGCCGATTCGTTTTGTACATTAACCAATGCGAGTGGAATGGGTTTTGTTGAACTATTGATATCGTAGGTAATTTTGGAATAAGCGAAATTTGTAGCAGCTCAATCCAACCCAAGCGGCACTATACTGACCTTCAGTAAAAATAGGGAATTGGTGAAAAAATCGCATACCATTTTTCTGTAAATTGTGTTTTTCTGGCCTACTGATAGAATTAGTTTTGTGCAAATATTTTCGAAACAAAAATATCTTGGGAATTACATATTTTGCCCTATTGACGACTGGTAAAGTTGGGAATGTGACATCTAGCGAATTTAAGCACGACATACTTTATGAAAATAAAAATTAACATACAAACATATCCGGAACAAGCTTGTTTTTTTGCCCTCAGATCCACTTATAGTTGTCTATAAAAAATTTGTAAATCTGTTGTAAAGTTATGACTAGCATAATATGATTGTAGACCAAACAATCAACATTTTGCTTTTTATAACATCAAACACCAAAAATATGAGAAGATTGTACACATCAATACTAACACTTATTTATTTTAAATTAACCGTTTGAGCCCCAGGGAGTATTGAAAAAACATTGTCGAAGAATCCCAAAGAGCGCGACCACGCTTTCTCTAAATGAGAAAGGAACATGAAATGAAAAGGCAATCTATTGAGAAAAACCGATTATAAAATGTACTATTTACATTAAAAAGAGCTGTGTGATGTACTTCCTTCAGTAAATCTGAGCACGCGACTTCGACAATCGGTAACGCACCGTCAGTATAGTCGACAATAGAAAATTTAGTCTTTATATTCAAATTTAATTTTAATTTTTTATAATTTTTTTAGACGATGTTGATCACTTGGTTGTTGTGATGAGAAAACTTATTAAAAGTATTATTCAAATTTAAGTCAAATGGTACCGGTTACTTTAGTATACCGGTTGACGGTTATTATACAACGGTTAAACCATTTGGTAATAGTTTTATATAGATTTTTCGACGCACTAAATATTCCATTTAAGCAATAAAAAAAACAATCCAAGATTAAGATTAATTTTAATTTACAATAGCAAAGAACTTTATTTAATTTATAATGTCGAAGAACTTTTTATATTTATAAACTTGAAGAGCTTTATTAAGCAAAAATTGCAACCAAATATTCCAAACCGAATAATATTTTGATCCATAATTTACTGGTGAACAAAATAAATTTGTTGTGTTTGTTCACACGCCAGTATATTGTCCTGGGATAATATATTTATGTATTCCCTTTTGGACAATGTACAGGCTGTTGAAAACATTTATCGCGCACATATTTATCCATATTAAATTTACTGCTTACATTACTGACTGGTTTTTTGCAAGTCATGATGAAGGGAGGAGGCGACCGTGTTGTTTTGGTACCTAACTAATATGTACGCCGGTAATGTCGATATGAGTGTCATTTTCGGGGTTTTCGCGGTACTGATTAAGTTACCAACTTTACTTTTTCTAAATTCGAGATGGGAAGCTGTGTCCTTTTTGGTGCTCACGTATACTATCAACGCCAATGTGGGTTTCAATTTCGTAGGTACTGATTACGTTACTCATCTTTACTTTTTCGCAAAGTGTGGTGGAGGGGGCGGTGTCAATTTTGGTAACTATCTACTATCTACGCCAATAATGCTGACCTGCTGGATGTCATTTTCAGGGTACCAATTACATAGCTGACTTTTATCTGTTGCAAGTCGAGATGGTGGTGGATGACTAATTACTAATTGCGCCTATAATGTGGATATGTACGTCATTTTCAGCATACAAATCAGTTGATTGTGTTATAGATCAGTTGTCTGTTATAAGTTTTTCCGCGGGATTATGTTTGGAAAAGAGTAAATATAAAATTTGTGGCTTGCTTGAATTAAAGGGGTCCATCCCATAGATCAAGCGGTCCTTCTTATAAGTCTCTACGCTATTCATCCAATCGAATTCTAATATAGCATAGGTATTTTGTATCAAAATTAGTAGGTTTTCGTAATATTTTTAAAAAGGTTAGCCCCTGGGCCTAAGTGCTCCAAAAAAAAAAATGTATGTTTGTTCCAAAAGGGTGTTTGAGCCGCTCACCTTATCGCCATGAAGTTTTTACCTTGTATAAGTTGCATGTACAGGATAGTGAAAGGGATTATATGAAATTAGTGCCATACTTGAATCCGAGGGGTCCGTCCCCCTGGATCAAGGAACCCTCCTAAGTGTACACCATTTATCTAAACTGATCCAAACTTGTCATAGGGAATTTATATTAAAATGAGCAGGTTCTCGTAATATTTATGAAGGTGTAGGCCCCCTGAATCCAGGTATACGTGAATTGCCTGAAATGTGTTGTTCGATTTATAATCATACCGACTATTAATATTAAAATGAAATCGTTATATTTGATAAAAAAAAAATTACGAAATTTTCCATAAAACAAATTAAAATAATTATATTTGCCATTTTCTAGAACTTCATCGCAAACTCATTTTTGAATTTGCTAAAAATCGGGAATTTCCAAAAACTCGTGTTTTTTATACAAAACCTGGGTTTTGAAAACCGGGATTTCGTCACACACCCTTGTTAAGAATTCCTAAAAGTAAAAAGAAATTAATTAACAAATTGAAAATCGATTCATATTCTTATTTACCTTTTGTTGTTCTTGTCAAATATTTGTTATTATTATTATTCACGTCAGAACGAGGTCAATTAATGTAGTTACTAGTTATATGTGAAATTGCCTTATATGTATGACAGGTTCACAATAATTTAATTCATAATAATGACAAGGTCCCAATATGTTTTTTTTGCTTAATTTTGTTGCTCAATTGTTTAGCGGCTTTTTAATAAGATAATAATTCTTTCTATTGGATTTGAGACTTGTCAGGTGAGGATCATTTTTAATTGTTTAATATTATAATAATAAATTTATCTACATAATATAATACATTTTCTATGAAATTACTTTGCATATATAATATCTATGTAAAATAAAATTATTGGTGTTGGTCTTCGAGCCGGATAGTGCTACGTATTCGGTATTTCGCCAGGCTTACGCCAAAACATCGTGCTATCCGGAAAGTTCTATAGTGAATTAGTGTTTAACAATTGTGATAAAAACTAAAATCTAATAATAATGTAGACAATTATTAGGCTAGTCATATAGTGATTTTGTGTTCTGTATAGATTGCTACGAATTTTATGCATGAGTTTCGCCCTCTAAAAGTGTATTCTGAAAAATTTTCTGTATAGTGCAAATGGCGGATCTTGGCGGCTTAACCCAAAAGCGTGGTAACTTAAAGGGTATTCTGACTAATATTCGGAAATGGGTCGATAAAATTGATCAAACAGTTTTTGTTGAGTAAATGGAGGCGCGGTTAGAAAAGCTTGATAATCTTTGGGGCGATTTCAATCAAGTCAATGATGAAATCTCGATGAATGGCGGTGAATCGGATGCTGACGCTTTTCATGACAAGTTTTTCGAAACCAAGGCCCTGCTTGCTCGTTACCTAAGATCCCGCAACGAGCCTGCTATCGGCTCAACAAACGTTGAAACACTTAGGCGAAATTCAAGCATCGACCAGTTGGTACAGCAGCAGCGATCATTTTTCGACGGCTTTACTGTTTTCTCGAGCGCTCAAACAGTTGATTTACGGCCACCGCGCATTATAATCGAACCTTTCAATCGTAACTATGAATCTTGGATGATGTTTAGAGACCTCTATTTGTCTTCAATACACAATAACGATAAGTTGTCTAATGTGCAAAAATTTAAATGCTTAATGAGATTTTGAAGGATCCGGCGCACCAACTCTTCGTGAATATTCCGGTAACCGATGCAAGTTATGCTAGTGCATGGGAAAAGTTAAGTGAAAGGTACAGCAAACCTAAAATCTTAATACAAGCTCTAATTAACAAGTTTATGAAGCAGGATGTCATCAGTCAAGGAAGCAAAACACTGAGAGAATTAACTGAAAATGCTGACGATGTAATTCGAGGTCTAAAGGCAATCGGCAAGGAGGCAGAGACCAGAGACGTATGCATTGGGCTGAAGAGTCAAACGATGAGGATTACCCAACATTTAATAATCTTGTAAAGTTCTTAGTAATATTTTGGAAGCGTGCGAACCAATACAAGATCAAACAAAAAAATTCACTAAACCTGCACCATTTAATAACAAACGACAATCCACGTTAGCGCATGCATCGTCTTTAGCAATATCATGTCCGATGTGCAAATCGAGGCATTTTGTGAAAAGGAGTGTCCCTCGAGTTATAAATGTTCAATCTGTGCTCAGTCGCATCACACACTGCTCCATAATCATACTTCATACCCCACAGAATACCACTACTGCCAACATCGCAATCAACGATATAAAAGCAATCACGCGCTTGTTACGAACACGACTAAGCCTAATTCGTATTCTCACCTGACAAACACAACAAAACAATGTTCTCAAAATCTGTTCTCTAATTCAAGTAATAAAATGCATACGTTGTTATCCACTGCATTGATCAACATAAAAGATGCCACCGGCAAACTGCAAGTCGTAAGAGCCCTGTTAGATTCTGGTTCTCAATCTACGTTCATAAGTGAAAACTGAGTCCAACGCCTACGATTATCCAGAACGTATTCCTGCATCTCAGTTAACGGTCTAGCAAAGGCGAAAACTGGTACTACAAAGGGGGCAGTGCAGTTACAACTTGTTTCCCGATATAACGCAGAAAACACCATTTCGGTTTCTGCTTTAATCCTCAACAGACTTACGTCTAATGTACCATGAAGAAAGGTCGAGATAAGAAAATGGACTTACCTTCAATGCTTACAACTAGCGGATCCACAAGTCAACCATCCCAGCCAAATCGAGCTTATAATTGGTGCTGATGTGTTCTTCAACATATTGTGTAGCAAGTGTATTATTTCGGAAGGTCATCCAATCGCCCAGCTTACAATATTTGGTTGGATATTATGTGGGCAATTCTACGAGCAGCAAAATGACAAAGAATCGGAGGTTAATAGTAATCACCTTCTTTGCCACCATACGGATCTACATTCAACCTTCGAAAAATTTTGGCAATTGGAGGATATCAATATCTTACCATAACCATCTCTAGAAGATAAACGGTGTGAAACTATTTTTTTGGGAAATCATAGTCGTGACCTAGCAGGCAGATATGTAGTACGTTTGCCATTCCGAAGTACACCTGCCCTAGGAAATTCATTTAACGCAGCTTTAACGCGTTTACTTTCTATGGAGAGAAAATTTCAACGAGACGAATACTTAAAAACTTCATATACGGAGTTCATGGCAGAATATATTCGATTAGGTCACATGGAAAAGGTTCCAGATTCTGAGATCAACATACAGTGGAACTTAAAATATTACCTGCCTCATCACGCGGTTATAAAAATGTCGAGTACAACTACCAAATTGAGGGTAGTATTCGACGGCTCAACGAGATCTAGTTCTGGCCAGTCTCTAAACGACACACTGCTAACTGGTCCAAGTCTTCAACAAAATCTCGTCAACATATTTCTTAGATTTAGGCAGACAACTATAGCCATTTCTTTTGACATGGAGAAAATGTTCCGATAAGTGTGGGTACATAAATCGGACAGAGATTTCCAAAGAATTGTCTGGAGACAAAATGCTTATGAGCCCATCTCGCACTACCGTCTGTGCACGGTCATATATGGAACAACACCAGCTTCATTCCTCGCAGTTCGATCTGTCCAGCAACTGGTGACTGACCACGGAAGCGATTATCCATTGGCCGCACCCGCACTAGGCAAAGACTTCTATATGGACGATTGACTTTCCGGAGCTGACAATATAGAACAGGCGTTTGAAATATATAAACAAATGATCGCTCTATGTAAAAAGGGCGGTTTCAACATGAGAAAATGGATGTCAAATTTGCAAGAACTTCTCAGTAGCATACCGCTGGAACACCAGGAAACCAAACCTTTGGAATTTGATGATGAATCATTTGGGATTAAAACACTTGTCCTAGATTGGAATCCAGAGGAAGACACATTCCATTTCAAGGTTCATCTGTACGAATACCGAAAAGCAACCAAACACAACGTCCTGTCAGAAGCTGCAAGGTTATTTGACCCATTGGGATGGTTGTCGCCTACTACGATCCAGATAAAAATTCTATTCCAACGTCTATGGCTACTGAAACTTGGCTGGGACGACCAACTGCCGGTCAAAACAGAACAAAGCTGGTGGAGCATGAGACAATAACTACCGGAGCTAGAGAAAATTCGCATTCCTCGATCTCTATCTACCACAAAAGATTCAAAAACCATCGAGCTACATGCATTTTGCGACGCTTCTGAATTAGCTTACGCTTGCTGTGTTTACGTACGCGTCGAAATGGATTCTGGTGACATCATCACTAGGTTAATAGCAGCAAAAACTAGGGTAGCACCATTGAAACAGATATCTCTACCGAGGCTATAACTTTGCGGAGCCTATCTACTTTGTAAGCTAGTAAAATTGGTCAAGAAATCACTATCCGTAAAGTTTGAATACATTCACGCATGGACCGACTCGAAGATCGTACTGGCATGGCTCTCAGAACACCCCAGAAAATGGCAAACCTTCATTGCGAATCGGACGTCTCAAATTGCGACAAGAGGCATACCACCATCAAAACTGATCGGCAACAAATTATGGTGGCAGGGGCCACCTTGGTTACAACTTCATCGCAACAGCTGGCCTTCCTTATCAACTCATGATGTACAGATTTGTGAAAGTGAAGGATTATGTGATCTAGAAAAACGTAATCGGACTATAGATATTTTTCATGGACAGTTAAATTTTGATTTTATTAAAGAACTATTTGAAAAATTCTCCTCATTTGCAAAAATTAAACGAATCATGAGCTATATTTTCAGATATCATTACAAGTTAAGTGCAACAAGGTCGGATACACCAGAATTAGGCTCATTAACCATAGGGATTGGACCGCCTACATTAGACGAAATGCAAGCCGCTGATCGATTACTCATAAATTGGGCACAAAACTCTACCATTCGCGAAGAAATCGAAGCAGTTAAATCGGGCCACCCACTAAAAAATCGTGCGATACGTTCGTTAGCCCCATTTTTAGACGAATATGGGTTAATTCGTGTTGGTGGGCGCTTAGAAGAGTCATCATGTCCTTTTGACACTGCACATTCCCTAATTCTGCCCAAAAATTATCTAATAAGTTTAAATTATATTGCAGAATATCACGAGAAATATCTTCATCCAGGACCCACTTTATTGTTGAGTTTGCTCCGTCAACGATTTTGGATATTAGGCGCTCAAAACATGGTCAAAAATTATATTAGCAAATGTATGGTATGCTTCCGTCAAAATTCAGTAACCTGTACACAACAGATGAGCAATCTACCAAGATCAAGGGTGTCTTCTGGAAGACCGTTCCTGATAACTGGTGTCGATCTGGCTGGTCCGGTATACATCAAAGCTGACAATAGTCGCGGCAGAAAGAAGATAGTAAAAGGATATATCGTACTATTTATATGCTTCGAGGTGAAGGCAGTACACATTGAGCTGGTTAGCGATATGACGACAGAAGCTTACATCGCAGCATTAAGGCGATTTATAGCGAGAGGGGCTCCTACAGAAATAATTAGTGACAATAGAAGCAATGTGGTTGGAAGTCGACGTTATCTAGACGAACTTTATGAACTGTTCAAAAATCAACACCATATTAATACGATTTCTTTATTTCTCACACAGGAGAAAATTAAACATAAATTCAATCCTGCAAGTGCTCCACACTTCGGAGGCCTCTGGGAGGCCAATATTAAATCAACGAAGCATCATTTGCATAGAGTAGCTGGTTCCACAACACTAACATTCGAGGAGATGAGTACTCTTTTGGCGCAAATTGAAGCTGTACTGAATTCCAGGCCTCTGTGTCAATTAAGTGAAGACGCAACCGTATACGATCCACTAACGCTAGGTCACTTTTTAATAGGGGCACCTTTAACGTCGATTCCGGAACCAGAGCTCACTC
Source organism: Nephrotoma appendiculata (assembly GCA_947310385.1). NCBI lineage: Eukaryota > Metazoa > Arthropoda > Insecta > Diptera > Tipulidae > Nephrotoma > Nephrotoma appendiculata. The sequence continues at coordinate 311,435,009 of OX371224.1, forward strand.
ACTTACCTGAATCACGACTAAGTAGATGGCAAAATATTCAACAGCACGTTCAGGGCCTTTGGAAGACCTGGTCAATGGATTATATAACATCATTACAACAACGCCACAAATGGGCAAACGTTGAAACACAACCTCTCATCAATCAGCTTGTGGTGATCAAAGAAGATAATCTACCACCGGCCATGGGACGAGTTACTCACTTACATGTAGGACGGGATGGCCTAACTCGAGTGGTCACGCTCAAAACATTGAAAGGAGAGCTGCAAACATGAAAACATTGAAAGGACGGCCTATAACTAAAATCTGTCCACTTCCCGTGGAGTATTTAAATAACAGATCACACTCTAATTCATTACGATCTATAATTTTATTACGATCTAAAAATTTTACAATGATCATCTCAATATAAATTAATTAATTCCTTTTTGGGGGCAGTATGTTAAGAATTCCTAAAAGTAAAAAGAAATTAATTAACAAATTGAAAATCGATTCAAATTCTTATTTACCCTTTTGTTGTTCTTGTCAAATATTTGTTATTATTATTATTCACGTCAGAACGAGGTCAATTAATGTAGTTACTAGTTATATGTGAAATTGCCTTATATGTATGACAGGTTCACAATAATTTAATTCATAATAATGACAAGGTCCTAATATGTTTTTTTTGCTTAATTTTGTTGCTCAATTGTTTAGCGGCTTTTTAATAAGATAATAATTCTTTCTATTGGATTTGAGACTTGTCAGGTGAGGATCATTTTAATTGTTTAATATTATAATAATAAATTTATACATATAATATAATACATTTTGTATGAAATTACTTTGCGCATATATAATATCTATGTAAAATAAAATTATTGGTGTTTGAAGATATAAAGGACATATATTCATCTATATCATTTATCTATAATAAATTAATGGTGTATAGAATAAATCACAAAGAAAAAATTGATAGACAATTTAACCTATTGTCTATCAATTTAACCTTTTATTGTATTATTTAAACTATTATAAATCCTTATAGTATTTTACAATTGTGCGTTCGCGTATAATTTAAACATTCGGCAGTTCACCAGGCTCACGCCGCTACACCCTAATTAACTTGCACAAATGTTATGATTCCGAAAAATAATCGCTTCTGGTAAACTTAAAACAATGTTGGTTATTTAAAATCATGGCTGCTGGTTCTGTATTATAAGAAGTTTTAAACCATTACTTTTCTCAGCTAAACACTAATATATTGCATTATTTTTTTATTTTTATCTTGGAAATGTCATTGGAAGTATCGACAAATTGTATAACGGTTTGAGAGGAGCACAAGGAAATTGTGATACAATTTACGCAGATGGCTATTTTTGACAATGTTCCTTTTTTTATCTCCGACTTTAGATATTTTTATCCATACACGGTTAGACACAGCATAATAAACTGATGCACTAGCCAAGAGTATAAATCTTACCCAGTGAAAATCTCTAGGATTTCATTTATATGATAAACGAAAACACGCAACAATAAATCGAATTTGATATCAACTTGGTAAATTCCAATTGGTTAAAATACCAAAATTACCAATTGAGAACAAATTTAGTAATTAAGAATTTCTAATTCGAAATTCTATCACCTGTTCAAATATGTTACATTGTTTCCAATTTTTTCTACTATATCTGAGTCTTGTGGCCCACCCCAGATACATTTCTTATTCGAGAAACATTCTGATTTTATATTTTTTTTTTGATAATTTAAATATTAATCTTTTCTTCATACTCCTATTAAATTTTCAATACTATTATGTTTATGTATAGTCAAGATATTGATTACTTATGCTTTAGTATATAGACTTAGGCATAATCAATGAAAGTAATAAAAAAGATAATTAGAAATTTTAATTAATAGTTTATTAAATCACACATGAATTACCTGTAGTAAAGTTTTAGCATTTCTCTGCGTTGTATATCTTTAATTGTTATTAGGAAATGTAATATTGCCCCGAGAGGACAATACTCGTTTGTCGATATTACAAAATAGCAAAACACATTCAGATGTACATATGACACACAAATATTATTTACGAAACGGGTATTTCCCTAAAGAGAATGTTTCGGTGCAAACATGTAATATTTGCTTTTGCACGGTATTCATTTCTGGTTTCTACCGCAATATAGGCTGACATAAAAAATTTCAAAATGTTGCAAAAATTGAGTAACAATTGCGGTGTAGATCTAAAATTCCCTTTCTGGTCTTTTGAATCTTGTAAATATATTGGCTTTTGTAAATAATTAAACTATATGGAGGAAGTATTTAGGGGAGCACTGTGTCTCTGTAAAATTTTGTTCCATAGCGAATTAAAGTCACAGATAGTCATTTCTATTGAAAAAAATCGTGTCAATCGACCTTAGAGGGAATCAATAAATCATAAAAAACCGTTACAACTCGGAAACCGAGTGTTAAAAAATATTCCGCTGGGAACACAATTAAAAAACAAGAAATTTCATATTTTCGTTTGATCTTAGGGGTACTTGTGATATTGTTTTGCACTGTGGTGATATTTCTGCTAGTATTACGTAACCTTTGTTTTAGCGTTCCTTTATACTTTAAAGATAACTTCCAGGTTGTGATATAGTTTCTACTATAGTAATGAAACATATATATTTGCTTAACTGAAATTTTTGATAGTACCTTCGATTACCAACTCCTAATAAGTGAGTTTTAGCACGTGTGTGGGTTCTTTAAAATTCTTCTTTAAAATTTGGACAAATATTGTTATTGTGCTCTGTTTGCATATCTTTTGTTATAGATGCAACAGATGGTTACACAGATAAATAGAATAATTATCTAATCTAAATTAAATGATATAATTAATTAAATGAATTTATACATTTTATTTTACATCTTTATTATGAATTTATTAAATATTTGGGAGTTTTAAATAATATAATTGATAAAATCTATCTTGTGGTAACTTTGTTAAAACATCTAAACATTGTTTGTTTTCTACTAAATTCATTAGCATATGTTATTTGAATTTACGAAAGTAATTTATGAATCATCTAGATCAGTGGTTCTTAACCTTGTTTTAATCGCGGCCAACCAAATATTTCATATTTTTTTATGGCCCCCAATTTTTTTTAATAATAATTTTTTATATAATACTACCTGCTGTCGGCGACTTCGTTCGCGTGGTTTTCAATTGAATGCGATAATATGAAATAAGGAAGAAAATTATTGTTTATAATTCTTTTTATTGAAGTCCTTTTGGATACAAAATATTTTTTTTGTTTTCCCGTCAGGTACGAGTATGTACACAAATAAATCAGACGGTTTCCGACACGTGAGCATGCCACATACAGCTTTCCATGTGAGAAGAATGGTTTTTCCAAATTTGGTTCACACATTTGTAGCGATTGTACTTGTGCTTCATTGATGGTTGCAAATCCGAGTCGCACCGGAAACTGCAAACGTTTTAATTCTCATGGCATATCTGTTCGAATCATTGGGATTCATGGCAACAGTATTTCTTCTGGCTAAAATCTTCCACTTAAAACTGTTTGAACAAATGTAACCAATTCTTTGACATGAAAATATCTTTCTTATTGCTAATCACAATGAAAATGTCGTTTGCAGATCGACTCGGCCCAGTCATTCTGAATTGAATCAGTGCTTTGATAGTGATTGCGTCATTTTACACGATTGGGTGGGGATCGTATTTGCTGTGGTTGAGAAGTGCCCCAGTATTTATTTATTTATTTATTTATTTATTTATTTATTTATTTATTTATTTATTTATTTATTTATTTATTTATTTATTTATTTAGTATACAGTAGTCAAGCATCTCGATAAGTGGCACATGCCTCACGGTTATAGTTCTCAATTCTTGGAAGGATGTTGGTTTATGTGCGTTTATTACAGTGTGGGTAATGTACGCACGGCCTAACACGTCGGTTGAATATAAATTGGGATGTCAATCAACTGCTTTACCGTGTCCGCGACGTTAAAACATTTTCGCTGATGCATTCCATGTGTTTACTACACTTGGTACTTTAGAGTTAAAAGGCGTCTTTGCAAACATATGTGATTTCTCTTCTGTAAATACAGCCCTGTAGTCATTAGCTGGCATTTGTTCGTTCGGCAGTGGTATAGTAGTGATAAATTTGCCATTACAAATTCCTTGAATGTTGGCGTGTAATTCTTGCACACGATATTTGTTGCATCGGACAATGAAATTTGGAAACACGAATTGTATTTTCTTATATTTACCAAGAAATGTTTCGACTGGACTATACCAAACGATACGTTGATAATGGTTTGGGTAGTGGATGTAATTCTTATAATTTCATATTTCCTACCGCCTGCACATTCCTTGTGTTTTTCTTTTGAATTTGAAGGCACTTCGTGTATTGATTGCATAAATTATCCATTATCTGGCTTCCCGTAGCTTGTCTGTTTCTGGACAGCAAGTTTATACGACGGATAAAATCTCGGATTTTTCTATCCCATCGTTTTAACCAATTACATCACGTAAATTATACAACAGACATGCCTCTTTCAATAAAAAAAGATGAAAAAAATTAAAAAAAAAAAATCTGGAATAGAAAAATTCGATATTTTTATTCGTCGTATGAACTGGCACTGAAGTTCGTGATGCCGTTTGGCTAACATAATTGATTTGACAGCAATGCTTTGGGTGACTTCGAGCCCATCAATACTTTAATTTTATTTAAAAATTAATAAAAAATTACTTTTCAATAAAATAAGAATTTCGTTTTTTGGATGACTGCGGTTGGCGATTGAGCTGTCACTATCCATATTTCCAAAATAGAATAGGATATTGTTTTGATTTTTTGTATTGCTGGTAAACAAAATTCTGATAAACAAAGCTGTAATTATTTGCATAACAAAATTCAGAGTTAATAAATTTTCTGTTTTAGTAAACAGAATAAAATTTTTTTAAAATTAATCAAAATAAAATCTGTTTTAACTTGCGTACCAAATTATTTTAAACGTTAAAGTACGGTACTGAATACAATTGCAACGATTATACACACACACCATTGATTGTGTCTTGGTTATCACAATACTACTCATATAAATGACGATGGGCTCTGTTTGATCGGGTCGGGTCGGAACATCGTATTCAAATGTATCTTATCGCCTTCCATCGTATTCAATTGGATTATACTTAACGATTTCATTTTAATTTTGAAATTCGGTATGTTTTTAAATCAAACAACACATTTCATGCAGTTCAGGTACACCAGGGGGCCTACCTCGTTATAAATATTACGAAAACTTGCTCATTTTAATATAAATTTCCTATGAAAAGTTTGGATCAGGTTGGATAAATGGTGTGAACACTTAAGATGGTTCCTTGATCCAGGGGATGGACTCCGCGGAATCAAGCATTTCACTAATTTCATATAATCCCTTTCCTCATCCTGTACATGCAACTTATACATATTAAAAATTTCATGAAGATAGGGTGAGCGGCTCAAACAGCCTTTCGTAACAAACAGACATTTTTGGGCAAACATTTTTTTTTGGAGCACTTAGGCCCAAGGGGACCGGACAAGTGGTGCAGTGGTTAAAGCTTCGGCACTTGGACCGGGAGGTACTGGGTTCGAATCCCATCAGAGGCTAGATGCAAATCGAATTTTCATCATCAATTACAATCGGTGATGTTAATAAGCACAACTAAGACCCTCTGATGGAGTGCAGAATTCAGCGCCGACCCACCGTCCATGTCAATGTACAGGTTGACATGGAGCTTGCAATGTGCAGGTGGTATACTGTAGTTGTGTGAGTAGGTGAATAGGTGAATGGGTTATTGATGTGGCGTGAATGCGTGGTATCACAATGGGCCAAACAAATGGCCTAAGTGTCAACTACTGAAACCTAGGCCCAAGGGGCCATTCGCTCTAAAAATATTACGAAAATCTGCTCATTTTGATACAAAATATCTATGCTATATTAGATTTTGATTGGATGAATGGGATAGACTTATAAGAAAGGACCGATTGATCCATGGGATGGGCCCCTTAAATTCAAGCGTTCCACTAATTTTATATAAACCCTTTTCTAAACTTACTCCCATGGAAAAACATAACATACAACTGATCTATACCACAATCAATTGATTTGTATGCCGAAAATGACATCCATATCCACATTATAGGCGCAATTAGTATAATTAGGTATCAAAATCCACCATCTTGACTTGCGAAAAACAAAAGTCAGCTATGTAATTAGTACCCTGAAAATGACATCCATGTCAGCATTATTGGCGTCGATAGTAGGTAGGTACCAAAATTGACAACACCCCCTCCCCCACACTTTGCGATAAACCAACCTTTGAGTAATGTAATCAGTACCTCCGAAATTGACACCCATCATTGGCGTTGCTATATATAGGTGGGCACCAAAGGGATACCGCTTCCCATCTCAAATTCAGAAAACGGTTACTTAATCAGTACCGCGAAAACCCCAAAAATGACACTCATATCGGCATTATCGGCGTAGATAGTAGTTAAGTACCAAATTAACAGGGTCGTCCCCTCCCTTCATCACGACTTGCAAAAAACAAGTCAGTAACGTAAGGAGTACCCCGAAAAGTAGACCCATGTCAGCATTATATGCGTAGATATTAGCAGGAGGTACTAAAAATGACACTGCACCATCGTGCCTCGCACAAAACAAAATTTCTCTATCTCGGATCTTAAAACGGATGCCATATTCTAAATTAGCACTCCCGAAAACTACGAAAAAGACATATATTCTGAAGGAAATTTTGCAAACTTTGGCGGCCCCCGGCAAATTTCTTACGGACCCCTAAGTGACCACGGCCCCCTGTTAAGAATCACTGATCTAGATCAACAACAACATCATAGAAGTAACATAGTTTGTTAATTCATATAATCCAAATCAATGAATGCAGCATTAATTTGAAAGTTGCTTACCACAATTATAATAATTCGCTAAGTCAAAGTGTTTTTATTAAATATATATTGTTAAAGAATTTGCCATTTAACTACAGTTTACCGACCAAATGGCACAGTGGTTAAAGCTTTGGCGTTTGGGTCGGGAGGTACCGGGTTCGAATCCCGATAGGGGTAGGATGCAAAGTGAAATTTCATTAACAGATTTTGACCTGTGGTGAAATGTAACACATCTATGACCCCCTGTCGGTGTGAAAACCCATTGGCCGACCCATCTTCCATGCCGGTATAGGCTGGCATGGAGCTTGCAATGTGCAGATGGTCTTAAATCGGTCCTATAGCCGTACGTCCTCGAGTTGGCCGGTAGGCGTAAAGTAAGGACGTAAAAAGCATAACCGCGGAAGAGCAGGGTGAGCCTTGAGCCCCAAAACAGATCGCATAGTTATCAATAAAAAAAATAAAAAAAAAGAAAAACTACAGTTTGATCACACTGCTGTCCGAAGAGATCATCGAATATTTCAACTAAAATATTTAGATATTTTTAGTGGAAAGCAAACTAACTGGCTAAACTAAATTCTTGGCTTGGTATTTTTAACTTATTTAATTATTTGGTATAATTTCTTTAGATGTGTTGTGCAAAACGTTTAATAAATTATTAAAAAATTTAATAAGATCATTAAATAATTTGATCATTAATGCAAATCATAAATAAATGTTTTATATAATTATTTTGTTTAATTTAGCAAATTAATTTTTATAATCCAGTAGTAAAGCACTGTAAACAAACTGAATGACAGATCGCGCTCAAACTTCATGTCAAGATAGAAGACAGTTGTACCAACTTAGCGATAAAAAACTTTTACAATCCCTTAAGCAGGCTTTTCCTTGGTTTTTGACCAATTCCCGTTATACTTTTTTGACAGAGTGTATTATCAAAATTTTAAAATTTTTCTCTATGATTTACCAACAAAAAATAAATAATGGAGACATTTCAAATCTCTCCTTTGTAAGTTCATCCTCTGATGGAATTAAAATTCATTTATGAATGACATTTATATCAGGGAATATGGGTTTTCATTTGTCAGCTGGTCGATTCTGGTTTTCCTATAGGGAAAGGAATTAGGAAAAATAGTTACATAGCGTTTATGTCAAAAATATCATTTTCTGGCCTACTGGGACATCATGTTTGATCTAAATTTGTATAATTTAGGAAATATTTTTTTCCGTATCGAAATTGGATAGGAAATTATTGCCAATTGTTTTTGAAAAAATGTGCGCCTTTTGTTTACCATAGTATGCCAGAAAAATAATTTTTGTAACAAAAAAACTATGAAAATATTTTTCCGAATTACCTTTTCTTATAGGAAAGCCAGAATTGACCATCAGAAATCGGTCCAGATTTTGGGATGGATGCTATTTTCTGAAAAACCCGTTCAAAAGATCCTCTTTAATTCATAACATTCTTTAATTTTTTTAAAAAATCGCGTTTCTGAGTACCAAAGGTCGATTAAAAGTGTTACATATTTCGAGAAAAAATGTTTATCAGGGCCTTCGGTGGGGTCGGTTTCCACTATTAAATTTTTCATTTTCGGTTTGCATAATTTTTATAAAAATTAGTGAAATGGATATTTGAATGTTTGGATTAGATGGATGACGTCCCTTCAGTTTCTTTGATTATTGATTGTCGCGATGTGCTTACTTGCGGAATGTCATATAATTTCGATACAAAATTAATTGTTGTTATAATATATTGGGGTCAATTCCGGGATCTATAATTTTATGTTATGTTATGTTATTTTTGTTTTTTCAGTACAAATTCTAAAAGGAAGCGGAGAAATAAAATAACATAACATGAAATTTTAGATCCCGGAATCGACCCCATTATCTATTGATGTCAATCTTACATTTCTTTAGAATCGTTTTCAGTATACATGGCTACATAATCAGCAGAGACTTAGCTTGTAGAACTTTGGCTTTAATCCAAATTGTTAAATTTTAGATAGCTTCTGTATTGATTTTGTATTTCAAATTCACGATTTTGCAAGAGATATTACATTTTTTTAGTTAATTCACAACTTTTTACACGATTTACACAATTTTTTATACTTCATTGTCAACTGTTTCTAAATCATCTATTTAGAAAGATTTCTAACTCAAATTCAAGTTTTAATATTTCAAGTTTTAATAAATTTTTGGCAACTTTTTGCAAAACAAATTCAGTGTCCTTAATTTTTATCCGATTATGATGAGATTGGGCATATTGGATAGATACGAGATTCTTAAATGCTTTTCGGAAGAATTTCTGGAACTTAGCCCTCTGGGATGGAAGTCGTCCAATTTTTAACAGATTTTGATGGGATTGGGGTATTCTGGAATATGGCCCCCTGGGTCAAAAATCGGGTTTGATTTGATTAGGTATGTTGGATGGAAATGGGATTCTTAAATGATTCTGGGAAGAGATTTTGCAATATGGCCACTTTAGAGGGAACTTTATTAGATGAAACTTAACATATTCCTGAACTTTTCCATAAACCATTTCAGTGTCCCATTTTCATCCAATATATAAAATCTCATTACTAATAGTAACAAGATGGCCGAGCATCGGTTCAGGTCGCCATACTCCAGATATTCTTCCAAAAATGATTTAAGAATCTTATTTTTATCCAACACACCAAATCCCATCACAATCGGTAAGGACTTGGTCAAATTCCTTTCCAGGTAACCTGATTCCAGACATTTTGTCCAAAATACGTTTAAGAATCCCATTTCTATACAGCATATCCAATCATATCATAATTCGTTAAGAATTGGGCGCACTAAATTTGTTTTCCAAAAAGTTGCAAAAAATTTACGAACTTGAAATATTAAAACTTGAATTTGAGTTAGAAATATTTGAACTTTGAAAAACACGAATTTGAACCGATTTGGCTCAATCTTTTTCTGTTGTGTTCTTACGAAAGAAAATTTTGGGAAAATCCACCGGAAAAGTTAGAAAATTTGGAAAATCGAAAAATGATGTCAGTTGCGAACGGCTGAACCAATTTGGCTCAATCTGTTTTTGTTGTTTTCGCAATTGCCGAAAGAAAATTTTGGGAAAATCCATCGGAAAAGTTGGAAAATTTGAAAAATCGAAAAATTATGTTTTTCAGTTGAGAACGGCTAAACCGATTTGACTCAATCTTTTTGTTTTGATCACAACTACCAGAAGATGGTACTTATGAAATAAAATTTTGGAAAAATCTACCGAAAAAGTCAGAAAATTCGGAGGATCGAGAGTGATGTTTTTCCATTAAAGAACGGCTTTACCGATTTGGCTCTATCTTTTTTTGTTGTTTTCGCAATTGCCGACAGAAAATTTTGGAAAAATCCACCGGAAAAGTTGGAAAATTTCGAAAAATCGAAACATGATGTTTTTCTGTTGAGAACGGCTAAACCAATTTGGCCCAATCTGTTTTTGTTGAGTTCATAATTGCCAGGAAATGGTTCTTACGATAGACGATTTTGGGAAACACCACCGGAAAAGTCGGCAAATTCGGAAAATCGAAAAATGATGTTGACTATGAAATTTTCAAATCAAATTGGCGATGATTTGACTAATCATGACAGGGGACCTGAAATCGCACATGGTCAGGTTCGTTTCTGCAAACGTGTTATTTTTCTTCCTGTCATTAAATTGAAAATTTAAGTATTAATTCACTGTTTTATGATATTTGAATTGTGTGCATTGCAACCATAAACGGTACCATTATTATAATCACATGAATTTGGGTTTGATTTTTACGATTTCGATAGTTTTTTCAACAAGTTTATTAGTGTGTGACAAGCGCGATTATCAAATTGGATTGTGGGATTGAGATTGATTAAATCTGTAAGTTCATTTTTGTGGATTAATGATTTCAAAGTAAATGAGTCAAATGAATCTTTGTAATGTTTCAAGTTCCAAGCAGAAATGCCAGAGCTCCGCTGTGCTGATAGCAAAGTCAAATTGCCGTTTTTCACTTCACCACCGGAGCCATTGCGTATTTATCTCTATAAAGATACAACACTCCAGACATTCTGAGATACAATGCATCCAGACATTTTCGCACAAACACACAACAGTAAAATCAATGCTTTAGCATGACATCATTTAGAACCAATGTTGTTGTTCGTCAACGCGGCTACAATTCCACCTATAATGTAATGACGTTCGAATAATCTAATTTCGAAAATGTTGAACGATGGTGCTCATAGCATTCAAAATTGCTTTCTATTTTATAGATTCAAGGAAAAACCTATCATCGATGTGGAGTGTTGATGCCACTACCGAGTACCGAATAAAGAACCAAAGTTCCTTCAAATTTATTTCGTTGGAAATTACGATTTTGAATAAAGTTGTCGTCTTGCGCTTTTCAATGCAAAAAGGAGAGATACTCGGATAACTGCAATGTCTTCTGCATGAGTACAATGGGCTGGTTCGTTTGTTTAAAACTGTTTTGGAGACAGTGCCCTACGATGATCACAAAATAATCATCAGAGCAGTCAAAAAACCAACCGGAAGCAATGCACGTCAGTGAAATGCTCCCACTATCGACGAAGTCGCAGTTGTGATGGATAAAATGTGAAATCGCGTCATTGCAAGAATGCAAAACCATCATCTGGGGCAATTGCACAACGGAACATAAACGATCATAGGAAGCGTTCAATCGAACGATGAAGGATTAACACAATGACCCAAGATGTTTTGGTGGAGCAATGATTCTGCTGGCCAGCGACTTTCGTCAAAAGCTACCAGTCATTCCAAGATCAACAGCTGCAGATAAATTCAACGTATGTCTGAAATCGTTCAGATTGTGGGGCTATATGAGAACGTTGCAGTTGACCATTGCTGATTTTTCCAAACAACTGTTGGCGTTTGGCAATAGTCAAATTCCTGTTGATGTTTCGAACGGATTCATTTCGTTTCCTTCGAATTTTTGAATGTTTATGACGTCGAAGGGAGAGCTTATCACGAAAGTGTTTCCGGACATCCGGCGAAATTATATGAATCACAATTAGCTCAGTGAACAATTGATTTTGGCAGCAAAAAACAAGGATGTAGACAGTCTGAATTACTTGATTCAAAACCAAATCGCTGGGAAAATACATTGTCACAAATCCGTTGACTGTGTGACCAATCAAGAGGAGACAACCAACTAACCGACTGAGTTTTTAACTAACATGATGCTGAAGGTCAGATCTGTGATAATCATGTTGCGCAATTTGAAAATTAAGGGCAAATTCAAAGGAGAAATTGTTCTAATTTCGAGAATTCCTCTGATTCCAGTGTGATCCACACTGAGAGAAAAATCCCAAAAACAACTCAACTTTCGATAGATGCCTGAGTTTGAATCGACAATGCATTCACTTTTCAATATACATTAGTGTTGAATTCGATGAAAAAGTGAATGGAATGTATACTCAACTCACACGTCTGTTGAGAATTGAGTTGAGTTGTTTGATTTTTTCTCTCATCAAAATAAATTTTCGTGAAGGAAAAAATTATTTGCTCGGAACGAAGTAATTTGGGCCGGAACAAGGTTCGCCGGGCTATCTAGTTCATTATGAAAATTTATTATTTTTCTGACTAAATGTCTGTGTCAGCTCAGATGGATTGACTAATTGGGGTGAAACTTATTCCTTAAGGTTTTTAAACAATTTGTAAGATCCCAGTAATTTTAGGACGACATCGGTCTAACAGAAGTGCCGGCTTCAATATGAGATGTTTCGTTTTTTGCAAATATTTTGAAAAAAATACTTGTTTTCTCCCAAAATTGCGACATCGCTTCAGACCAGGCCGATTGAATAGTCGGCATAAAACTTCACTTCAAAGAGCTATGTCAAATGTGTTGGACATCTGCTTACCAGAAGGGCCGGTATCCGTAGGAGCTTTTTCAATTTTTATATTAATATTTAATTTTTAACAAGGTTTGTTGTCTTTCAGTTTCGGATTTGTGATTCCGGTAGGTGTAATTTTACGCTTTATAAATTGAGAGTGGTATATCAGAGGTTTCTGTACATTTGTTCTAAAAGAAAGTCGGGTGTTGGCCACAACCATTAAACTTTTACATTTTAAATCATATGTAGATAACATTTAACCATTGAAGTTTCTGATTGGCTTAAACTTATTATTTTTTTTTTGTATAAAAACACAAAACTGGAAATTATAAAATCGGAAATAATTTACAATTTTTTAGTTAGAATCAGAAGAAACCAAGTCATTAGTTAGCCTCAGTCTGCTACCTAATAGAATTCACTAACTGACGAATCACAGCCTAAAAGGAGCTTTGATAATTAAACAAAGATGACTTTATTATTTATATTCAAAGAGTAATGCAGCAAGAGAAATCTACATCTGCTCTTAACTTACAACGCAGACCTTATTGAAGATTCGTCTATTACTGGTATTTAATCACAATTCACAATAAGCATACGGCTTATAGAATTACCACCAATAAAAAAATTTAAATTTTATTAAATTTTGTTAATCGAAATTTAAATTAAGAAACAAGAAAGTTCAAAATGAAAATTAAAATTCCCAAAGATTATTTTTGTCTAGACATAAAAAATGTTTTTCCAGATATTGAGCACAATTTAAGATTTTGGAATTATTGTCATATTTATACTATCAGTTGCTTTTAGTTTAATCAAAATAAACCGTTTATACAATAATTCGGCTATGTCATGGGCGTAATTTAAATAATTTTGTAATTCCTTCTCAACATACAAATGTTATAAGTTTTTTTTTATTTAGACATATTCGGCAACTGAATACTGAAAAATAAATTCTCAAGACGATAAAATTTGGCTGCATGTTTTGCAAAATATTTTGGTTGTCATCCAAAGGTTATACAGTGTTGACAATCTATCACAATCATTATATATACAAAATTTATAAAACCTCGTACCCTTGGGAAAAACGAGCTAATTAAAATCCTCTGTATATAAAAAGTATAAATAAATAACCAAGATGTATGTATGCATGTAAGACGATGTGAAATATACCACTTGTGTTTCTTTTATCTAAAAATTTTAACTCATCTATATTCATTCTTGTTGTATTCTATTTTATTATAATATTTTAGAAAAACATGAGATTAATTTCTTATCTTTTAATGAATTACCATTTTATTTTTTGTTTCACTAACATTTTTTTATTCATTTTACTTTTAAATTTTTATAAGATTGCATCTCATATATAATCTCTAAAATCAGATCAATCACTCTAACACAAAATATATTTTGGTTTTACTCAAAATCTTGAGCGCAAAATATTAAAATTATAATGCTAAAGTTTATTATAGTTCAAATTCTATTATTTTATATGGTTAAGTGAAATAAGAATTAATAAATTACAAACATTTTTTTTTTATTCTGCAAACAGATTTTTCACCCCACTTTGTATATATAAAAAAAACACTGTTCGCACAAAGCGCACATACACAATGAAAAAAAAGAAAAACTCTGTAATTCAATTCTTCTTTATATTTTATTTTTTCCTATCTATTACTGATTAGTATTCTAGTATAAAACTAACAGTTTTTTTTTAGTACAAATTCAATTTTTTTGTACAAATTGATATTAAGAAGCTTAAACAAGGATCATAGAGTGTTGAGAACAAAAATCATTTAAGAATAAGTCTTTTTTGGTTATTGAGAATTTTTCCAGTTTTGAATTTCAATTATTTCGTTTTGAAAAGAGCTAAAAGTGATTTTATAGATTTAGTAGAAGTTTAGTGTTCAACATGGGATCATTACCCCTATATACAGCAATACGTACCAGATTTACGGAACTCGGGTACACTGATTGATGGTAATAACCATTATCGTTACATTCACATGAAGTGCAAGTACATAATATATACAGATAATGGTAATTACACATCATGTATTCTGTACTCGTGTACCTAAGACAGTGAAACATATCCGAGAGTGTTGGTATTCACTACGACGATATTTAAAATTAAACATTTTTTATTTATAATTAAAATCGTATATCATAAAAAAATATTTATTTTTTGTTTTATTTATGTCACTCTGATTAATTGGTTTTAATTAAAAGATTTTTATTTTACTTAATTTTTTGATGTTTTGTAATATTTATTTGTTGCTGTTGTTAAGCCACTCTTATTGCAGTGACAAATTGCGCTCAACTAGAAGCACGAAAATAATATTTTATCTTGAGTTGTTGTTGGGGTTGCCATTCTGTTTTCTTAAAAAAATATCACGTACTAAACATTTGATAAGTGACCGTTAATTGGAAACAATGTATTTTATTTTTGTTGTTGTTGTTGCTGTGATGCTGTACTCGCTAACAACGTTTGTACATAATGTACATTAATTTTGTGCACGAATATGTGAATGTTAAATTTCGTTCTTGGTTTTAAGGCTAAAATTATAATGTTAAATGTTCTGAATATTATATAGTTGCCCTAAAGTTATTTCTCTATTAATTTCAGCAAATTAATTTTGATGAAAATACCAATAAATAGGCATCATGATGGGTAATGTTTTATATAATTTGGAAAAAAATAGTAAATTAATTTACATATTCTGTTAGGCGACAAACTGATAGTAATGATATCAATATTTCAAACAGTTTTAATATATTGCAGTTTTAATGAGTTTTGCGTTCGTGTAGAAGTACACAGGTACAACAACAGCAATTTAATATACCCAATTTAGTGAAAATCATTATAAATTTGAATGCGATTTAATATACTAAATTTTTTATTTCATATTTTATCGTGTTTAATAAATGAAGTCCCTGGAGCACCCAGCCTCTTGGTCGGCCCACGTTGTTGAATTAGAGAGTTTTTGTGCCATTAAGTATAACAGTGCAAAGTACAAAATATTAAAAGAAATGCTTCCTATATAGAAGCCACGACATCCAGTAAATCGATTTAAACCAGTTTGGTTACAAATTTTAGTTAAAATCATTTTGATCTTAATCGACTTTTTCGCAAATAGAAAGGTTTCTGCCAAATGTTACTGGGACCCATCAATTACAGGGCAAGCAACGGTTAAACTCTATTAAATTTAAAGAAATCACTATTATGTTTAAATCAAATTAGTAATTTCGTGGAACCTACCGAGTTTTATACTATGCGTATGATAAAAGCCTTCGTTTCATGTTATTTACTCATTTTTCAAAATCACAGTCGGATCTCATTTTGGATAATATGCTATATTTAACGTACTAAGAGAGTTGCATTATAATCAGTTTAGAAATTAGGTTCACTTAAATTAACAATTTTCCCGAGGGAAGCCTAAACGCTTTTATCCCCTTTTGATTGAGATGGCATAGTTCTATTATGGAACAAGAACCTTCTCAAATTTTTGTTCAAAATCATTCGCACCGATTTTCCTAAATATGTACAAACATATTTAAGAACCTCATAAATAAATTTTCTCAAATTTAGAACTCATCAGCAAGAATAAACCGAACCATCCATTTTTATTAAAAGCCGTTCGATACAAAACATACCCTATTAAAGTTAGCCGACTCCAGCCGAAAAATGTCGATAATGCAGATTCAAACTAATCAAACGGAAATGACAGTCGATTTTTGTCGGTAACATCGCAGCCGAAAAATGTCGATAATGCAGATACGGATTTTATGCCGAAATGTAATTATTTTTATTGCAAATTTTTATTTTGTTCTTCCTAAAAACCAACTAAAAGATTTAAAATAAGAAATTTTC
This sequence comes from Nephrotoma appendiculata, assembly GCA_947310385.1. Classification (NCBI taxonomy): domain Eukaryota; kingdom Metazoa; phylum Arthropoda; class Insecta; order Diptera; family Tipulidae; genus Nephrotoma; species Nephrotoma appendiculata. Next base: position 311,451,660 of record OX371224.1, read on the forward strand.
ATTCGAAACAATAAAAATTAATATACAAAACCTTTTTTTTCAAAGTGCTGTTTTACAAGTTTGGAGTTAAAACAAGAAATGTATTTATAATTAAGTGTTTGGAGAATTTTTAAGATGGCACGTCATCAAATAATTATCATTTGAAAGGTCGATTTCTATGTTGGAAGTCCGGTAAAAAGTTGACCGTTTAAAGTGTCATGGCTGAAAAGACGTTCAAATGAAAGGTCTTATTGATGCTCACACTTGGAACAAATTTCAGGTCGATTTCTATTTTGGAAGTCCGGGAAAACTCGATTGAATATATCGAGTTTTAACGGACTTCCAACATAGAAATCGACCTGAAATTTTTTCCAGGTGTAAGCATCAATAAGACCTTTCATTTGAATCTATTTCCAGCTGTGACACTATAAACGGTAAATTTTTAGAAATTTTCAAATTATGTGTGTGCGATTTATTTATCGAATTTTTCTGACTCTTCACATGAAAATTGTCCTGAAATTTTTGAAGTTTTGCTTGGTATATACCATTGATTTTAGTCCTTAATAAAATAGTTTTTCAATTATAGTTTTAATGCACTGAATAAAAAAATTTAATCTAGAATAATTTACGTTGATGAACCGAAATAAACATTGTTGATTTAAAAAGTAATTACTGTTTAACACCAAAATTACGAATCTGCATTACCGACCTTTACTGGCGAAAAACAAGCTGTTTTGGTGCTACATTATCGCCTTTATTCGACCTGGTGTTTTTGTTAATACAACTGGGTCTGCATTATCGGCACTTTTCGGCTGATATATTTTAGTTGTTACAGCCGAGTCTGCATTATCGATATTTTTCGGCTGGAACGAGTCGGCTAACTTTAACAGTATCCGAAACATAATGAATTTTCTGAAATTCGGAATCATCGCAATGGTTCGAATCGAAATTAAACTCAAAAAGGGTCGTTGTTTATCATAACAAACATCATGTTCAAAAGGCTACGATTTGTGCAACCATATCATGTCACGTGATTGCAAATAAAATAACATGGTGAAACTTTCCGCAAACGCCAGCTTTTTAATTAATGAAAACCACAAGATCCAACACAAAACAAAATGACGCAACATATTATTAATTTGGTGCAACATCACGCAACACGATACAATATGGTACGTGTGACATCTGCGTTGCATTATGTCAGGGTGGTGCAACAATTATTCAACATTATGCAGCATGGTGCAACATTATGCAACACGATTGAAAATAACGCAACATGATGCAACATGGTGCACCATAGTATATTAGTCATGTCGACATGATGCAATATCCCACGTCAGAACGGGTTCCACCTCACGGCCTATCCGGGAAAATTCTAATTGAATTATATAGAAATCAGATCTCGTTGTAATCATTGCCCCCCACCCCCCCCCCCCCCCCCCTTCCTCCCTCGCCGAATGACCCTCTAAAGGATTTCAAACATCCATAATGAAAAAATAGAGAATCATGAAGTTTGAAGTTTGGTCTTGTTTAAGTATTTGTAGTGATGTTCTGCTGTGGCGCGTCATGTTGTACAATTAGAATGGTGCATCATGTTCTAGGCTTTTCCGTCATGTTGTATCTCTGTACCATGTTGCGTAATTAAGTTAAGTTTTGCGTTATTTGATGTAGGCGAGAGATGTTTGGTGTTATGTTCCATCATATTGTGGAATGTTACAGCACGGTGACATGTTGCATGTTTGCGTTATCGTCTCTTTGAAGGACGTTGGTTGTTGTGAGTAAACATATCGATTTGTATCAGTCATCGTCAAATTAATGTAAAGCGCTTGGTCTCTTTTAACATATTCTTCCACTTTAAAAGATTTTGATGTCATATAGTAAGCGCGGACCTATTTCTTGCTAAGGGAATGCTTTCAAGTGCCAGACACCGATTGCAATTAAATCTTATTTCGGGAAATTCATTTAGATGTCATCTCAGATACCCGTGAAGTTTGTCCTAACTTTGTCCTAAAATCCCAAAAAAAAAAAATTTAGGGCAAACTTCACGCGTGTGTCCACGAGCGTGAAGCTTGTCCTAAAATTGTCCTTACTACTCTACTTAATTATTAGTATGTATTAGTTAATCTCTCGTTATAATGAATTATCATATTTGTAATATTTGAACATACGTATATATAAACAAATTTGAAATAAAGGTTTAGTGAAAAAATCGTTAATTCTCATTTCCAATTCAGCGACTGATTTATTGACCAAGCAGCAATATTGTAAATGATTTTAAAAATATGAAAGCGTGTATATATATTGTGGCTTATATCAAACTTCCTTTATCAAGAATATGAACGTATACTGAATTTAAACGTGGTCGTATAACCACCGATGATGCACCACGATCTGGACGCCCAAATGAGACTGTTACTCCAGAAAATATAAAAATCCACGAAAATATTTTTGTTGACCGTAAAGTGAAGTTACGTGAGATAGCTGACATTGTAAAGATATCAATGGAACGTGTTGGTCATATGTTGCACGAACATTTGAAGCTGTTTGAGCGCAATAAAAAGGTTTTTTTCGTTCGAAGCGACCAAAAGCACAACTGTCGGCTGGAAAGATTATGGCGTCTCCATTTTAGGATACACATGGTATATTTTTCGACTACCATGAGAAAGAAAAAAAAAATCAACAAAAATCGCTGAAAAACTATCTCAAATTAAGTAGAAAAATTGCTCTTTCACCAAGATAATGCAACACGTCACAAGTCGATAGCAACAATAACAAAAATTCACCAATTTCACATTGAATTGCTTCCGCATCCGCCATACTCGCGAGATTTGGACCCCAGCGATTATTACTTGTTTGTAGACCTCAAAAAAATCTCCAGCGAAAAAAATTTGGCTCTAACTACAAAAATACGATTAATCAAAATTTCCTCCAGCCTCAATGTTTCGAGTGATTAACAAGACTGCGATCGAGGGCCTTGAGATTTTTGCAGATGTACCATTCAATTTACTGGCGATGAACGAAAATTTGCTATCGAAAAAACTCTCTGTGAGTCAGTCGTAAGGATTGACTGAGCGGTTTGAAATTGTGTACTTAAGCTTTTCCCATAAATTCAAGGTCCCCCTGATTTTTGCCCGATACTGGTTCTTTTGAAGTGGTCGCTTCTAAGTGACTTCTACGTTTTCCATATAAACTCTTTTCGTTTATTGGAACAAATAATGGGTTGGGGAAAAATCTATTATTTTTTTGCTAGATGCCTTTAGTGACATATATTTCGTGATGTATTTGTGGCCTTATACTATTTTACTTATACTCGTTACAAAGGGGGATTAATGCACTAAACAATTCTTTTATCATGGTTTTGATTGATCGTTTGAGTTGTGAGTTATAACGAAAATTCGCTATATTTTACAATTTTGCTTCGATAAAGGCGAAAACGCAAGTCAAGCGGCTGAAATTGCCAATGGTGTCTTTGGTTTCAATACTAATCACAGCGAATTATGCGCAATTTTGGTTTCGTTGATTCCGTTTCGGTAATTTCGATATTAAAAATGTACCACCCACTGGAGTGCCTATCGTCGAAAATCTCGATAAAATCCTAGAAATCGAAGTAGACCGGCATGCCAGCTGTCGTAGCATCGCTCAGGAGCCGAAGGTCGCCCTTCAAAAGGAACCTTGACGGGATGATGAGTTGGCGCAAAATAACGAGTTGATGCAAAAAACTTGATGGGTCGTGATTCCATTTGTGAATACTTGGCCAAACGGAAGGAAATTGAGCCATTACTAAAGCGGGTCGCGCGGAAACTGGCGAGGAGAAATTCGTCATGTACGACAATATCAAGCGGAAACGATCATGTTCGAAGGCCAGTGAAGCAGCCCGAACGGTTGCTAAACAAGAAATGAACTGCACCGTTTGAATGCAGCAATCTACCAAAAGCGGACATAATCAGCCAATAGGAGGGGTGCCGCGTTCCAGAAGCTTTGGAAGCTAAGTTGGAAAATTATTATGCCTCCATCGGACCTACACCAAGCGATTATCACCTCCTTTTGTCCATGGCAAGCCTTCTTGGTTCGGTTTTCGATAAAAATTGCCTAAAAGAAGTTTCGAGTGCCAGGATTTGGTTGGATTGAGTCTCGGATTAAAGACATTTTGTTTAGTGGGTCCTCCGTTGGGGTCCACGTTTCGTTTTAAATTTTTTTCTAAATATGAACATTTTTCGTAATAAAATTTGAAAGTGGGTTTTTAAGTACCAGAAATCGATTGTGTTAGGTCTAAATTTCGAGAAACCAAATGTACGTAAGTTCAAACTTTTTCAAAGGATGTCTCAGCTTAAGGAAAATTTGTTTACAGGGTCCTTCGACGGGCCCAGATTCCGTTTTTAAATTTTTTCTAAGTCTAAGAAAACGTTTATTCGATAAAAATTGTTGAAATGCGGTTTTTAAGTACTAGGAATCGATCGTGCTGTCCCATTTTCGGAAGAAAACATTTACAGGGCTTACCGTCGGGACTCGGGTTTCATATTTATATTTTATAAATCAAACATTTTCGATAAAAGTTGCCGAATCTATGTTTTCGAGCACGTACAATCAGCGCTGTTTTTCAACTTTACTGGGCGCGTTTACTGAGCCCACCATCGAGGCGCGTGGCCCGGGTTTCGTTTTGAAATTTTTCTAAGACAGATAAATCAGTCAGATTAACCAATTGCTGAAAGAGGGTTTTCGTGGACCACTAATCAATTGCGTTTAGTCTCAATTTCAATCCTTTTTAATTTTTTTCTTCGTCGAACAGTTTTAAAGCAATAAAAATTGCTAAAAAATGAGGTTTCAAATATCAGGAATCGATTGCATTTGGTCTCAGTTTCGGAAAAACTAATCTACAGGGTGCTCGGTCGGAACCCTAGTTCCATTTAAATTTTCTTTTAATTGCTGAATGCGCATTTTCAACCACCAAAAATAAATTGCGTTCTCAGTTTCAAATCTCAGTTTCCAAAATCGCTTCTAATATTAGTATCAGCACCAACTGCAAGCCGTTCAATCTATACTTGAAAATCACACGGAAGGTGTTACTGAAAATGAGATATTTCCGTAAAAAATCTTAGAATTTCTCTGTATGTTGGTTGGTTGATAGAAGACATTCCAAAGAGTCTAACAATATAGGTCACGGAACTTTTAATCGTTTTCGTGTGTTTTAAAGATTACGTCTTTGAATTTCGCTTAAAATCTTTGGCAATGCCCTAAATTTCATTTGAAGAAAATTCTTGTTCGTTCAATATCAATAGTTTTTATATTTGTTGAATCGCGAAATTTACAAATATATTATTTTAATTTTACGCACAATACCATATTTTGGCCATTAAATATTTCTTTGCAATTAAAAACGCAATATACGATTTTATCAACCAATACCCAATTTGCATATAACATTATTTTAAATTTACAAAATTCGTTATAACGAGAGTTTAACCAATACATACTCATTTCAAAAGGTTTGGATAAAGTTAGGACATACTCCACACCCATCATCTCAGGACCATTTTAAAATATAAACAATTGAGTTGGTAAGGGTTTTCTAATTCCAGATTTTCAGAAATAGATTGTATATTAAGTCTTTGTTTTCGGAAAATATATTATAGGTTTACCTCTGGTTGAACGGTTTCTATAAAAATGAATGAGGGAGGTTTCGAATGCTAAAAACCGATGCTCATGAGTTTTTAATTAAGGAAAATTTATTTAGTTGGTTTTTAGGAATTTTGTTTGCGTTTTCGAGTGGCAGGACACGACTGCAATGGATTATGATCCTGGAAATTTTGTTTATGGGTGGCTCCGGTTAAGTCGTTATAACACGTCATATTTTAAAATAGTATACTAAGTCATTCTTCAATCGAAGGGGATAAAACTCAGATTACATAATGAAAATAAGAATGTATAATACTAATTTTGACCTTTGATGAAAAAGATCCCAAGACCTCTTCTGTATAAATTAAATTCATTTGTAAATTTGTGGTGCCTAGAAACCTAAAATGTCGACAAGGATCTCTCCTGATTTCGATACAACAAGACATGGATTATCTACATACAAAACCACTTCTAAGACCAAATGTATTTTGAAATTCAGTTATTGGCTATGCAAAACTCCGACGACCGTATGCAAAATATATGGCAGTTTCGTTTAAAAGCTCATTCGATATTTTTCTGTGTTGAAATTAAAATGTACATTTTCCAAATTTAACAATTTATTTCAGTTTAATCTTTAACATTAATTGACAATTTAATTTTCGGACGCTTACAATTTTTAGTACATGTTTAGAATTTTATTTGCCTTCGTCTTTGAATTTCTGTTACTACCAAGTAAAATTAATTTTTGCAAATTAATTGCAATTTCATCCTGTTAACTAATTACAATATTTCGGATTAAAATGTATATCACATCATTCCCTGAATAAAGCACCCAAAAATTTTAAATTCGGAAATTTTCCATTCTAACTTTTATCAAAATCGGTTTAAGGCGAAATAAATAAAAAGACAATCAAAAAATTGATCTCACCAATTTTTATCAAATTCGTACGGAACCTTTTGAATTGGAACGTCTTGTTACGACTGTGTGGTCGCAACCACAATTTTATGTTTTATATTCACCTCGGTAGTTGTCTGTTAATTGTGCGCTGAACGCACCCGCGACGTTTTTGTTTGATGGTAACCAAACAAAAATGGGAGAGGGAGAGCTGACCTGACTCTGCGAGATATCAAAGGTACAAACCAACCAATTGGAGGTACATTTATACTTCATGCAGGTGATTTTCGCAAAACCTTGTCCGTTATACCTCGATCAACACCCGCTGATCAGCTAAACGCATGTTGAATAAATTACTCTTTCAACGAACATTCGTGTGCAGTTGTTAAAAGAAGCCTCTGCCCAAACATTTTCCAAACAACTTTTGGACATTGGAAACTGTAAAATTCTAATTCATCACTCAACAAATGAGATTACATTTCCGCCAAACTTTTGCCAAATGAAGCCGAGTATTCAGGTCGTTGTTGACAAGGTATTGCCAAACTTGACTTGCAACTACAAAAATCCAGATTGGCTATGCGAACGTGGCCCCAAAAAATAATGATGTGAACAAACAATTTCAATTGAAATTGCCCGGATAACCAATCAAATACAAATCAATTGACACAGTGATGGATGGGGAACAAGTAGTCAATTATCCAACCGAACGTTTAAATTCAATGGAGCCACCAGTAATGCCACCACACAAATTGACATTGAAAGTTGGATTTGAACGCACCAAAGTTATGTAACGGAACAAGACTGGCCATAAAAAACTAACACCAAATTTGATCGAGGCAATAATCATCAGCGGTAAATATAAAGGGGAAGATGTGCTGATTACCGATGATTTCAAATGATACAAATATCGATGATTTCAAATGATTTACCCTACGATTTCCAGCGGCTATTCCATTGCGTCTATGGCCTTCGCAATCACCATCAACAAATCACAAGGGCAACCATGGGCCATTGCTGGTTTGAATTTGACAAACTCGTGTTTTTGTATGTTGCTTGCTATCGAGTTGGCACACCAAATTTATTTATGCATTACGCTCCTAACATTACGATAAAAAATACATTAATTTTTCATTTTAGATAAAAAAATATAGTTCTTTATTTTGGGCGTAGCAACGCGCGCCAAGTACAGCTAGTGCAATAAAAAATTAAGAACTTCTATCGGATACAGTCTTAATATAGGGGAAAGATAATTTTGATCTGCTATTAATTTAGAATTTTTGGGGCATGTGCCTAAATCAAATTCATAAAAATAATGTTGGATGCGAAAGTCTAGAATAATACGCATTCTAACAGAGGTAAAAAATGTGAGATATTTTAAAGAAAATGATCAATGCTTTTATGAAAGTTGGAACTTGATTAGTAATGTGTGGAAACTCGATTATCCGGGATGTTCGGGACCAGAGGCTTCCCGGATAATCAAAAATCCCGGTTAATCGAATTTTTGCGTTCTATAAACAAAAACACACTAACAGCGCATCCCCAATAGAATTTTTTTAACTTTTTCCTTACAGCGGCACTATTCTGGTAATTCCCTGAGAATAGGGAATTGGGGAAAGATTTTATATGTAATGTGTATTTAAAATGTTTTTTTCTGGCATACTGAGGTAAAAAGCTAGTGTTCGTTTTTTTGAAAACAAGGTTAAATTGGGAATAATTTCCCCTACCAATTTAGATATGGAAAAATTATTCCCAATTTATAAATATTTACATCAAACTTTTTTCCTCAGTAGGCCGGAAAAAAACATTTTAAATAGAAATTACATATAAAATCTTTCCCCAATTCCCTACTCCCAGGGAATTACCAGAATAGTGCCACAGAAAGGTATAAAAAAAAACTTGAGAAAAAAAACATTTTTTCTCAAGTTTTTTTTCCATACTTTTCTGTAAGCAAAAAGTTAAAGGAATTCTATTGGGGATGCGCTGTATTGCATTATACACAACCGGTAATCCATTCACATTTTATAAAGCCCGCGCATTTTTTCCTATACTAGTAGTTTACACTTGGTATGTTCCTGAAGCATTCGAACACACAACACCATTTACCCGTTCTTTAGCTTCCTTAACACATTCTACAGGGTATTTAATTCTGGAGAATAAAGTACGGGGTAAGGCTTTCAGAAAATTCTCATCTCAACCACATTCTAAATTTAGTCCAGCAATAAACGACAACTTTGCTTTTAGAGTGTGTATTCGGTATGATATCAAAAGGCCGAATGTCGAAGAGCCGAATGTCGAAGGGCCGGATGTCGAAGGGCCGAATTTCAAATGGCCGAATGTGTCGAAGGGCCAAGTGTCGAAGGGTTGAATATCGAAGAGCCGAATGTGTCGATGGGTCGAAGGGCCGATTTTTTTTTTTGATTTTTTTTTTGTTTACAAAATTTTCCTTCACCAAAATGTATCGCTGGATACGTGGAATTTCATAAATATTCAAAGATGAAAAATATGAAAATACATAAATTTATAAGAAATTCATTTATGTTTAATAAAAAAAAAATTACAAAATAATGGAATATTATTGGGAAACAACAAATTTAAAAAAATATATTTCTAAAAACAAAACAAAAAAAATCGGCCCTTCGACCCATTCGGCCCTTCGACATTCGGCCCTTTGTACCTATGCCGTGTATTCCATGTCGACATGCAACACCAGACTATAGAAAAAAATTTGCGAAAAAAAACCCGGTTAATCAATTAAAATTCCGGATAAACAAGTGACTTAAAAAAATCATCCACAAACAAAAATCACGGATAATAGAGGTTTACGGATAATAGGATCCCGGATAATCGAGTTTCGACTGTAACTTGTTAATTCTGATTTTTCAGGCTTTATTAAGTTTTTTAGACCAAGTTGACGATTTTTGAAATTCTAAATAGAGAAAATGTGCACCAATCGCTGTATGCGGGGTTTGTTCCTTGTGTTGTAATTAATTGCTAAAATATCGTATTTACATAATGTAATGAATCAAAATTAGTGGTGAATGTTGGTTCCATATTAATTAGCAACCCATTAGTATATTATTTACATAATTATGTGTTTGTACACGTATACACGTGTAATATAGTTAAACAAATAATAATTTAATTTGAAATAATTTTAATTTTACTTTACAGTTCATTCATTATTTTAACAAAATTATAAACAAACACATGTAATTTTTAATATAAGCGAACACAAAATAAAAATTGTAATGAAAACATGAAAACATCACAAGAAAACATAAAATTAATGAGTAAATAAATAAATATATGCTTTCGGATATGTCATTATTATTATTATTACAGCAATTTAAATAAATAAATAAGTAAATAAATATAAAATACAAATATATTTTTTCAATTTTCCATTTCGGAGAAAAAGCAATCTAAATTTCACCAGTTATGGAAAAACTCTTATTATATTTTACTGTTGCTCAGCCAGACATATACATAGAAGCATACGTAATAATGAAATTAAATAAATTATATACGAAAATTAAAAGTTAAAAATAATAATAAATTTAAAAACATAAATAGAATTAAATATTATGTTCCCCTTTGATAACAAAATAAAAAATAAATAAAAAATTCAAATAACATAAATATAAATTGCAAGAATATGTTCATTTGGAAAATAGAAAAATAATTATTTTTACGTTTGTGCAAAAAGGAAAATATGAGCAACAAATAAATTTAACAAAAAAAAATGTATTTCCTTTCTTTACGGATGTTGTACACATAGTACTGCTAGCTATGTACCAGCATACTGTAGTGTTTTTTTTTTGCTACAGAAAAGGAAATAGCTGGCGGGATCCTAAAACGTATTTAAATTTCTTATTAAAATTTTAATAGATTTATAAACAGCTTCACCAACTTTTTCTGTTTATTAACAAGTTTTATTTGTCGGTAGCTGCATAAAGACTGTACAATGATAAACTAATTTTAAAATCAGTAGGTAATTTTTATATATTTTATTTAGTTCAAAATTTCATGTTATCGTTTCCAACAAATGGGCAAGACGGGGTCGGAGGCCTAAAAGAGTTGGGTGCAATCTACTCTGGTGCCAAGGGTTGAAGGGTAAAACAAAATAAAATAATTAAGTCGGTATAGAATGGAGATCTGGCCTCTGGGTGATCTGGAGATCTGGGTTTGGTTTTAATTATCCTTACCGCATAGAAAAATTCTCTGTCGTGGCGGAATGGTTTATCTAAACAAATTTATACGGATTAAACCTACTTAAATTCAACGATCTATTAAGTCATGTGCCTTTCTACACAATATAAAAAATTATGTCCTATTTGGAAAAGTTACATTAAAACTAGTAACCGGTATATTCGAAATAAATCTGACCGGTATTCCTTATTTGGAACTTTTGAAAAAATCCTGAACACAGAGATATAGAACAACACACAAGTGCACCTATAATCACGTGCTGCAGATGCTACTAATAATCCTACAGGATACAAGAGAGCACTCAACTCACATAGGCTAGTGAAAGAACATTACCTGGGACCTGTGACCGTCTAGTGTTCAAGAATGTGGCGCACTTCACTTTGCAGCAGAAAGACTATGAAACTCGGTTGGATTTTGTCTATGTTGTTCGAATGGCAAAGTTAAACTAGCGGACATACAATCGTCAGAGCTCTTTGAAAATATAGTATCCACAAGCAAGAACTACTGCGACAACACCCGCCAATAAAATACTGCAATGGCAATAGCAAGCACAATAATGCACGATCTTGAAGTACATCTGCATCTATCGAAGCTATCGAAGCAGAACCTCAATCAGCTTCTTGATGGAGATCATCACTACAAAAGAAAATGATCAGAGACGATATAACGCTTCGACAGCGAATGACATTGCGTGCGTCTTTCGAGCAAGAGAAGGACAGCCACTCGGAGAACATAATTGTATTTACGCATGGAACATGTATTTACGCATGGAAGATTTCAATTTGAAGTTTCAACGAGATAACCAAGAATAGCTTCGAATGGAACTTAACCAGAATCTGATTGATCATCTCAATGTACAAGCGCAGGAGAGCAACATGCGAGTTGGGTAACCTGTTGTGTTGTTGTCAATGTTCAAAGGCAGCCCAAGAAACATGCTGGAAAACTACAATGATGCAATGGCAATCGTCTGAAATGTGGACAAGCCAGATTTGTTTATCACAATGACTTGCAACTCAGAATGAGTTTTCAGAAAAAAGGTTGCAGCTCTAATAGACGAAATCCAAAAAGACGGCATCTGTGGTCACACAGCAGCAACAATCTACACGACTCAATTTCAGAAGCGCGGTCTTCCTCACGTCCATATTTTGGTTAGTCTTGAAGGAGCCAATAGGTTGACGGACTCTACTCATGTGGATTCTGTTTTGTGTGCTGAATTTGAAAATCAGACTGAAGAGCCTGTTCTATTCGAACGTATAAAGAAACACAATATCCATGGACCATGTGCTGGAAAACACCACTCTACTTGCCTATTCGACCACAACAAATGTGCAAAGGAGTTTCCAAAAGCATTAAGTGAAATAACACATGATTATCACAATGGCTTTCACAAATACAGACGCCGTCACAACATATCTGTGACAAGCAATACAACTGTCCCTATTGATAATTCCTGGGTGGTACCTTACAATCGTTATCTGACTTTGCGCTATAAATCTCGCATCAAAGTAGAGGTACGTGCATCATTCAAAGGCGTCAAAGGCGTTGATGCATGCGTAGTCAAGTTGTCCAATAACCCTGAAAACCACGAAATGCGTTATGGCGAGGATCCAAAGTCATCTTTCGTCACGACACGTGACATCGCACGTAGCCTGCTGGATGCTGTTTGGGTTTGAAACTGAGTATAAGTCATTATAACTATTGCGTGTTTAATGCCAAACTAGCAGCCGGTTTACTTTCGAGAAGGTGGAAAAGAACGAGCAGATCAAAGCGAAAACAGGACCACACTTACTGAATGGTTTAGAACAAATGTTGATCCGAATTCTCCATCACGTTCAATTCTTTACACTCAAATTCCTCAACAATATACTTGGACTCATGAGAAACACTGGCAGCTACGAAAACGCGGCGGAGGCATTGTTGTCACACGAATGTACATCGTTTCTCCCAAAAACGTTCAAATCTTCCACCTTCGGCTTCTTCTTTCTCATTTCGAAGCAATTATAATTGAAGCCATCGAATTCAAAACATCAACTAAGCAACTTCGCGAACTTTTTGCATCTCAGTAGCATTGAATGTTCCAGGATCCACAGCTGAATTTTGGGAGCAATTCAATGAAGATCTGATTGACTACTTTTTACAGAACATGCGAGAGTCTTATGCACTAAATCGTGGTCTCACTGAAATAGAGGAGATTTTAAAGACTAATGGCACAGATTTCAAATCCTTTAATTTGCTTGATTCAGATTATGACACTTTAATGGACTTAAGCGATGACTTTTAAACAACGTTAATAGGTTTGATGAATTATACGAGCAAGCGAATACCCAACAAAAGCAAATTGTTGATCAAGTGTGCAACAGCTTGGAAAACAAAATTCCAAAATTCCTAGAAGTAGTAAAACATTTACAGAGCTCGCACTTATCGAATGGTTGAAAAAAGCAACGTATACATGTTCTTCCAACTGCCTACTCTGGAATCGCGTCAATGAAGACGAAGAGGACTTCGATAATTTTTATACTTAATAACGGAAATGCTACTTTGCCCGTTATAGTACAAGTTATGGGATTTGTTGAACTACCAGCTCAACTTACGGGAACTGGATCGCAAATCAACTTCGTATTTGACAAGGAATCTCTGTCAACTGTGGAAAACATAATCGATCAAGCAATATTGGCACCAACAAATGATGACTGTGACACTAACAACAGTGGAGTTCTTAAAATGCTCGATGGCGATTTAAAGACTTATTTAAGCCTATAGACAGTAAAATCCAAGATGGAGAAGTCAACCAACTTCAATATCCAACCAAATTCCTGAACACTATTGAAATCAGTCGATTGCCAACACACAAATTGATGTTGAAGGAAGGTGCAATCGTCATGCTTACCCGAAATCTGAATGCTGGAAAAGGTCTCGCCAACGGCACTCGAATGAAGATCGAGAACATGTACGAACATTTGTTGGAGTGCACTATACTTACTGGAGCATCAACTGGCGAGCAAGTTCTACTCCCGAAAATCGAGCTTTGACAATCAGACACAGTGATTCCAATTTCATTCTCTCGGACCCAGTTTCCGATCATACTATGGCGTGGGTTCATAAATTCCGACCCATCCTTGCATTGTTAAGTTGTGTATTTGGTCCAATTTAAACGTCGAGTTATTCAAAATATAATATTCCTCCACAATCGACGAACTATTTCAAGAATTGAGCATACATTTTTTAATTTTTGGATTTTTTATGGCAAATAATTAGTAAGGGAACATTAAATTTTGCTATTGACGGAAATATATGCCTTACGATTTCTGGCACCTAGCCTGTCAACCTGACTTAAAATAACGAGCAAAATTGTGTACAGGGAGTGCGGTATTGCAGATTTGAAATGGGCCATTTATCAATTATAAAAACTTGAATCGTCGATTATTGGTAAACTGTATAAGGTTTTGACCCAATTTAAACGGCGAATTATTTAAAATTAAATATCCACAGTTTACGAAATTCCCCAATATTTTTATTTGTTTATTTTTATGCCATTTATCACAGAATTCTGAAGGCGAGGACTCAGGGAAAACTTAAAGTAATTCTCATCCAAATTTAAATTCTGGTTAGAAAATTCGGTAAAATAGAAACGTGTCCAGTTTGTCACCAAGAATCTCGCTCAATAAGGCGGATAAGCTCATTGTAACCCTCTAAATGCCGACCTTGCTTACAATGTATACATTCTCAAAATTATATTGCGGTAAATAGATTTAGTTGTAGAATATGCAAAACAACTCCCTATAGCTAGAAACTCTTTCAATTTTTCAGCTCGCTTTCGCCTCCGCCTTTTTAGCACTCCATATACATTTTTTATTGCAAATGATGATTAAAATTTGATTAGAGTGGATCCAACTTTTAAAAAAACGGGTTCATTGCTTATTTGGAAATTTCATCTAGCAAAATTAAAAACAAATCCATTTATATTATTCCATTTACATTAAGAAAAGTTAAAATGTTCTTTGAACAAACAGATGGCATATTGAAATAAACTATGCTGTGCACCCCCGACCAACCGAATGTGTGGTTATTTCAAGTTAACGAATGGAATGCCAGGTCGTAATGTTCATCATTTGACAAGAGCTTGCAATGCGGTTGGCGGGGCCCAATCGTGTTTAAACGGCAGGAATACAAACTCTCCCACTGTGAAAGATACTTATCATTTTAATCTCATTGATGGGTTTCTATAGGGAACTCTAACAAATCAAGGTTTATTTCCAGCCTTCAAATTGCCAAAACAACCGTTGGTTGACCATTTCCAATGATTACATGATCCTTAAGTGATTAATTGGACCCAATTTTGGGCATCATGCGGAGGAATTAACACTGAATGCACCTCATGATTAAGAAGTTTTAAATTTCTCTTTATTAACTAACTTATTTAAGAATTTTTCTAGTCATAGAAAACAACGACTTCATTTACTCATAATATATCTACCACAAATAATAAAAAAGTTCACTCCCCCCATTTTTAACCTCAGAGTGCTTGTGAAAAGATACGCAACCCTTACAAAAATGAGAACTTCCTTAAGTCTCTTCTTTGCAGCTTGGTTTCCTACTGATAAAAATAGTGAGAATTTCCAGAAGTTTCTGATTTGGTGATATAGTTCTTGTCTTGTACGGTACGTACAAAGCAAAAGTTGAATTTTTACAGTTTGGTCGTTACTCGTTACAACCTGATGAGTAGACTAGCTTTTAATCAGTTCTAAACCTAAGCTGTCGAGAAGAGAACTAAGGAAATTCTCATTTTTGTAAGGGTTTGTGTATCTTCACACAGTAAATGGTGAAAATTTTCATTTTCCCAAGTCCTACCGGAGCTATTCAGTATCATCCAACTGGAATAAACCATTCAGATAAAAATATATATTTTTTCAAAGAATTGTATCTAAAGTGTAAGACGCAATATAAAATCAATTCAATTTTTAGGTTCATCATAACTCGTTGAGGAGAGGTCATTTCTTAATTTCATTTGGCTATCTCTGCTGAATATGATTTATTGAGAAAATTCGTTTAAAAGAAATACTCCTCATTTCCATACGATTCGAAGCGTGTGAGGCTGGAAGCTTCGCCAAATTCTAATAATTTTGTAAATCCACCGATTGGGATTGTTTGTGCGGAAAAATGAGTTTTAACGAATTTACACAATAATTCGTCTCCGTTTCATGACCAAACGAAATCAACTAGTAGTTATAAAGAACCAAAAAACTGAATTGATTATAATTTGTGTATTCTACTTTAGATACAATTTTAATAATTTTGTAAAATGAAATTTCAAAATAAGCGATAAACCTTAGTTTTTGCGTATTTTTTCATAAAAAATGACCTATCGGTTACCAAACACCAAAATATGTTGACCAATTCTAACTCAACGATTATCTAACGAAATTCGATAACAGTATGAGATGCTACCCGAAATTTTTTTTGTTGAATTTTTCATTATTTATTTTTCTTTAATCGTAAGTGACCAAACGATAAAAACTAGTAACCAATCATGAGCAAACGATGATTAAACGAATTCAATTATTTTTTTAGTCAAAAAATATAGATGGGGTGCTAAAACGGCAAGGCGTGATACAATACAACAATAACATTTATAAAATCTCATGATTTAATCATTTTCCAAGTCGATTTGGACACAGTTTTAAAAGTTTTCTTTATTCCTATTTTGAACTGTATGATGGTGTAACTTCCCGTTTGTTTTTTGTAGAAAAAATTCAAAAACAAAATAGACCGTTTTCATTCAATTGACTTAATAATCTTAAAAAGCTCATATAAGTAGGCTCTTATAAATCTAGATAGCTCTGATAATACCGGAGCCTCCTAAATATAGAGCCATAAGATTCCGACAATTTTGTTCATGAGTTTCATCAAATTGGAATTCTTATCAACAAAAACTCACTGAGATGGTACTAGACGGTACCTGTGGCCCTATTTCGGTAATTTCCGGGGATGAAAATTTTAAATTTTATGGCAGTTTTATTCCCTTTTCCCCAAAAGTGTATTCCGGTTTTAAGGTTAAATATATAATTAATATGTTCAGTTAACTATCCAAAGTGGATTCTGTTCGGTGCTATCATGTTGGTAAAACAATTCGAAAAATTGTTTTGAAAACTAATGTGGCCATTAATAAAATATTGAAGGGTGCATTTTTGTCATCTGCTTCAACTGACGGATGATGGTTTTAATACCAAATGGAATTTTCTAAATTGATTTTCTAAAGTCCTCGATGGCAAACATATTGCCTTTCGTCTACCACCAAAAACCGGATCACAACGCTCTAACCACAAAAAATTCTTAGCATAAGTTGACAGTTTGCGATGCTAATAAATAACTTTGTTAATTTGGTCATTATGTGTTTGTTTTGCTACTGAATCATTCTCCCACTTTTGCCTTAAAATTCCTTAAATTTCTGTAATACCAGAATCTTCATTAAGTGGTTCCTATTATTGGTGGATGCGTCCTTCATCTAATCGTAATCCAATTCAATTTTATTATCAAAATTTGAATATTCATATTGTATAGCAGATTCTTTTACCGGTGTGGAAGTCCTGCTGTAGTTTCCTTCGATGCCGTTTAAATAAAATTCAATAATTTATGTTCCATTAAGTCGACAAAAAATGAAAACTTCCACAGAACTTCTTACTCAATATAACATGAAGCTGTCGAAAAGGTTCCTAGTATGCGACAAACTAACCCCAGATGGTTGGTGTTTTATTTTTAATTTACGCTGCAACTTGACTTTTATATTTCAAAAAAATAGCTTTGAGAATATGAGAATATTAGCATTTAATTACCTTTAACACACAACTCCTTTACAATTTTGCTCCAAATTTGATTTTTATATATAACGTTTTTATATTTTAAACTTTTCTCATACAATTTCGGATATTTTTGGCCAATTGTAATTCAGAATCTCTGCCTGCTTCTCTATATATCCCCGTAATAAGCGTGGACGTATAAGACTGTAAGATAATGTACTAATTGTCCCCTTCAATATGGTTGTTTTGTATTTTTTTTAATTAACTTTAATCTGCTTTGGGGGCTAGGCAGTACCAACTTTTTCACAGTTACTCGAGCCAGGTGCGGCGCCCGATCCAAAAACCAAAGATTTAATCACTGTGCCGTTTCGTCAGTTCCAAAATGATTTCTGATTAAAATAATGAAATTTCAAGTAAATTCACAACAAAATTTAGTATTTTTGTTATATTTTGTTCTTTCGACGAGACCATTTAATGAGGTTATAAACATTTTACCCAAATAAGAATGCACCTATGTTTTTATGAAAATATATTTATACCAAAATATTCTGTCTAAATTGTTTGTCTACCAAAATTATTTAGATTTCTGATGGGACACAACATTTATAAAATGTTTACGTATGAAAATAATTATTTTTCATGTTTACGGGTCTGCTATATTCTACCCGAGATTTAACATAAGCAAACCATAAAATTATTTAGTTCTCATATTATAAAATTGTCTACATATAATAAACATAAACATAAAACGTTAATGTTACATTCTATTAAAATGCACATATTAGCACAACAAGCTGGAAGTGTGAAGATTTCATAACGTACAAGGAAAAGCTTCCACATTCAAATCTTTAGAGAATTTCCCTCGTCGTTTCAAACTGCATATAGTGTATATACTTTTGCCGTTATGTTTGTGGTTTTCTAATTTTATTTATTTTGGTTTTCATTTGACAGTATTTTCTAGTATAAATAATAAGATAAGAAATGAGTTTCGGTCCTTATATAACATTTACTAATATTATGTGAGTTCAGTTTTGTTGGTAACAAACTTTTTTTTTCATGTTTGCATATATTCCGATTTTATAAATGTACGTTGAATCCAAAAACCAATGGTTTTCTTGTACTTAAGAGTATGTTAAGCATATTATACATATGTAGATGGAAGATAAATAAAATGTTAACATGTTGGAGATTTAAGAATGCAGAAATACATAAGAGAATCACATATTTTGGAAGCCTAGCATTTGTGAGGCTGATTTGGTTCTATATATAGCATGTACGCATATCACAGATAAGCTTTTACTTAATAATTTATCGACATAAAACATTTTTCATATAATACCAAACTATAATTTTAATTTCCTGGAAAATCATTAATCCTTATTTAAAAAACAAGGAAATTAATTTTCCTGATTATGAAAAGTTATGAAATTTATAATTGTTTTGATAATATTTATTAATTGAAACCACAATACTGAAATACAATAAGCATAATTTGTGCTTATTTAATTTATTCCATGTCTAATTATTTTGACAGCATAATAATTATTTAAAAAGTAATTAATTTTTACTAATCCTATTACAGTAGTTTTAGATTCACTAATATAAAGTACTTGGTGGGATAATATTTGCCCCTATAAAAATTTTGAGGAACAAAAGTTTTCCACTAAAGTATTCCTTCAGTAGGCCAGAAAAATACAATTTGGACAAAAAATGAACTAATTGCGAACAGAATAGAGTTTTCTTTAGTTTAGTTTTGACTCACGTGTCCTTAAAAGTGAAAACAAAATATAGTAAAGTGCTTCATCATACGTTGTGAATTCAATTCAATGCCAGTGGCAATTAAATAAGCGCAACGATAGCTACAAGAATTTTGTAAAACTTTAAACACAGTTCGAGACGAAAGGTGAATCCAGTGAAATTGATATGACAATAAGGTATGAGATAAAGACGATGTACATGGCTGTTGGCCCGGACATCGAACAGCGAATTGACGAATGAAGCCGTAGATGAAACCTGAAACTCAAGCATCAGTAAATCCTGCCCTTCCGATTTAAGCACCAAGGCTTCCTGAAATTGTTCTGGATATCTTATGGTGATTTGATGAAATGGACTGATTTCATAAATTCTTTTGATGGTCTGGTACACAACAATCAAAATTTGGACGACATCACAAAATTCCAATATCTACGCAACTCACTATCAGAGACAGCCAAAACTATCCCACAAAATTTGTACTTTGTTAGTGAAAATTATTCGGTGGCGAGTTCGATCAGTTTGAAAACCCGAAAAAAATCACTTAAGAACATATATGAAGGCTTTTTTCACATTTATTCCTTTGGATAAGGCATGCCCTAAGTGGTTGATGGAGCTTGTCAATCATTTTAATTCGCATATTCGGTCCCCATCTTCAGAGACCTATAGAGAATTGCGATGACTTTTTAGTATATCTAATTGTCTCGAAATTTGATGCAGACACGAGGTCAAAATGGATTGATCACTCACTAACCTTAACTATTGCTTCATATAATTTCGTCAAAAAATGTCTCAAGATCCATTAAAATGCAGTCAGCCAACTATTCATTCTTTGAAAACAAACCACCCATAATCATCGGCCGCCAGTCAACCCTCAAAACCGATCTGCAAATTTTGCAACGCTAATAGTTACATTCAAGTGCAAACTATTCAAGGCGCAAGATGCACGAGGCTGTTGAAAAATCGAAATTATGTTTTAGGTGCCTACAAAAATTATATGGACAGCAAGTGTTCCAGCAGGACATGTCATGTATGCCAACGCATGCATCATACTATGCTTCATGTAGATGATGCTATAACTCAAAAAACTGCTGCACCTGTCGTTTCTACTGACACAACAATGACAGCTCTACAGCTTACTTTAAAATCGATGACAGCAGGGTTTTCAGTTTCATCAACCGTAGCATTGCCATCATGAAGGTCGTCATACATCTTACTTGCCACAGCTCGAGTCATTGTGTATGATAAATTTGAAACACCATTTTTCGCCCGTGCTGTTTTGGACACTGGGTCACAGTAAAATTTCATGACCACAGCACTAGCTACTAAGCGTTTCAGGTTTAGATTAAAAAAGTATGACCAATATCATCTCCGGAATGTGCTACATTAATTCCAGCAAATTACAGCACAACAGTTTTCGTCAAATCTCGAACTCTAAGCTAAAAAACAGCTTGTCATCCAAGCGTGCCAATCAGTAGATCTGATATTAACATCCCTGCAAATCTTTAGTTGGCTGATCCGGACTTCGGTATTCCACAGCAGATTAGTGCTTCAATGTATTTTGAGCTATTATCAAGTATGTCAAATCAAATTCCAGTCCTTCAAAACACGCAATTTGGCTGGGTAACCTCAGAGAAAATTCATAGCGCTTCAACCTCATATGACAGTTTTGGACTTACGGCATTATCGACTTAGGTAATCTACGACCAAATTGAATGGTTTTGGATGGTAGATGAAATACCAGAAGGTACCAAGGCTATCACTACATTTGATCATCCCATCGACAAACACTTTGCATTTACCGAAATTTGGGTGCCCCGTGATAACTCATCAAACGAAAAACGTCTAATGAGCCATCCAGACATACGTGAAATGTATCGTCAATTTATGGGCGAATATCGTTCTCTCAACCACATGAAGTAAGTTTGGGATTTCAAAATTAATCCAACCAACTAGTATTTGCCACATCACTGCGTGTTAAAGCCCGAAAGTTCTACCACTAAGTTGCGTGTAGTTTGCGGTGGGTCGGCCAAATCATTAAATGGCAATTCGCTCAATGATTTACTGTCAGTAGGGCCTGTATGTGCAAACTGATTTATATTTAATTCTTTGTCGTTTCAGGTCTCACGTCTACGCTATCAGCGCCGATATTGTAAAATTCTATGGACAAGGTGGCGTGCAAGATGACAACTGCTGCTTTCATAAATCTATTGGCGTGACGACCCAATCCAGAGGCTGGAAACATACAATTTGAACCGTGTAATAAAAGGTACTCAATGGCGATGACAGTTCCTTCGTTAGAACCTTGGGATTGTGGCAAGTAAAAGGCGATTGGGATCAACCATTATCTATGCACTCCATACCGAATGGCTAATATTTCGGTCTGAGTTGTAATATTTACACTTTTTTGATAGCATCATTGAACCAAAACACATACAACTGTACGGGTTCGCGAATGCCAGCAAAAGTGCTTACGGTGCAGCAATTTATACACGTTGTTCTTTAGATAACGGTACCTATACGTCGTGCGTCTCATGTGCAGTCAATCTAGACTAGTTCCAATACAAAAAGCTACATCAGCTTGCCTAGAATTATGCGAATTATGCGCTGCCCTTTTTCTCCCACAACTATTGCGCAAGGTTTTAGACAAAATAAATTTCGCCGTGGAAAAGGTATTTTATTGGTCTGATTCGACAATTGCGCTATATTGGATTCACGGTACTCCAATAAATTGGAACGCGTTTGTTGCTAATCGAGTCAGCACCATTCAAAATTTATGCGAATCACATCCCTGGATACACGTAACATCCAAATCCAACCCAGCGGAGATTGTCTCCAGGGACAGAAGGCTGCTCAATTATTAAACTACGAACTGTGGTTTTCGGGCCTTTGGTAAATTTTCTTCGAGCGTGAACATTGCCGATATCCCTGAAGCAAACAAACTTTTGAAAACCACGCTTTCCTGTAATAATGCTGCAAATAATATTATACAAATTCTGGATAACATAAAACACAGAAACGATTATCAAGAAATGGTTGCTACCATGTCGTATGTCAGTCGCTTCATAAAAAATCTAAAATTATTACCTAAAGATCGAATACGATGACTGCTCGACGCAATCCAAAATGAGTGCTACGAAGATGTTTTCATGGAGCACGCAAGGGTCACTCAATCAAGGGTGTAAACTTAAAATCTCAATCGCTCTTTCTACATAGATCAAGATGGCATCATTCGTAATGGAGGTCGACTTCAATTTTCATCACTGGCTTATACAGCAAAGCATCCTATTCTGTTCCCGCCAGGCATTTTATACCAGAATCACTACTTACATATCTACATTGAAAACATCTGCATGTGGGAACTGAAGCATTGCTGCCAATTGTACGTGATCAGTTTTGACCAATAAATGGTATACAGGTAGCTAATACAATTTGAAGTCAATGCGTACTTTGCGCTATACTTCGACCTTGCACTTTTTCACAATTCATGGGAGGATTTGCCGTCTGAACGTGCATGAGAATTTTACAATACAGCACTGGATTTTTGTGGTCCCGTTTTCGTTCAAAATAAGATTCGGGATAAACCACCAAGCAAGACATATATCTGCATATTTGTTTGTCTTGCCACCAAGGCGGTCCACATGGTGCTAGCTACATCATGTTTTAAACTTGCCGAAAATACAAATTGCGTTGAGCGGTTTAAATTATTCATACTCTATAATATTATATAAAATATTAAGATTTTAAAACCCCAACAGCTAAAGTTTTTCATTTACCATACGGTATTAGCGCGGAAGTATTATAAAAGAAAATAAACCAATCGATCATAATTTTTGTCACTTTGAATAATTTTCCGATTATTTTTCTAAGTTTTATTTAAAAACCAGATTTTGATTAAATTTTAAGCTGTGCACATATTTTTAAACACACGCCATAAATATCTTTAAAAAATTGTTTGACATGAAAAGCTTTTCAATGTAATTATTTTCCGTTTGGGGATTATGTGATTTACGACCCTATTATGAATTTGCTAATTAAAATTGCTTGAATAATAAATAAATAGTACATTAAAAATGTATATACTCGTATGTATTATCATTTCCAACTCGTAATATTATTGATTTTATTATTTGTAATGGTTGATAAACTTTGTGTAATTTTCAGTTGAAAAAATGTTGCGTTTATCATTTGAATTCATTTGGAAAGGGCAAATTATGTAAATCGTTATTTGAAACGAAACAAGGTCAATGGTGTCAAATAACTTTTTGATGCATTTTATTACTTCGATTGATCTGGACCTGATCAATTTTTACGAAGTTAGAGTCAGATGCAAAAGCTGCTATACGTTTAATTTTAAAATTAGTAAATTTAGGACAAGAAAACGACACAACCAAATTGGTTGTCCCATACAACACAATTCAAACCCAACAAAGGTTATAGGACAAACAACATAATATTTAGAACCACTTTGGTTTATTCACTATGCAAATTATTACATTGTTGTAAATCCAACAAAAGTTGAAAACTATTTAACTTTACCGAACATTTTCGGACTATTATTCTACGTCTGTTATTACTCAGATGGTACCAATTTTTCGGAATTCGTAGAAATCCTGGACTACAAAATATCTTAAAATTAAAATTTTATAAATTTAATGAAAATCAAGTGCTTGCGTATAAGCAGACCAAGTTTTTGCCAGACATCAGATCAATAAATTCAACTTTTATGTTTAAAAATTCCTCTTCCTTTCAAACTAGATCATTTTGAGAAAAGCTAGAATATATTACTTGGCCTAAAGTTGGACCTTCAACAAAAAAAAAATTTAATCGTGAACCGTTATGAAATGACCGACGAAACGGCACAGTGATTACAACTTTGGCGTTTGGTTCGGAAGGTACCGGATTCGAATCCCGATAATGGGAGGATGCAAAGGGAATTTCCATCTACAGATTACGATCTGTGATGAAATTGAATACATCTATGACCCCCTGTTGGAGTGCAAAACTCAAGGACTGACCCATCTCTTATGCCAGTATAGGGTGGCATGGAGCTATGCAATGTCCAAATAGTGATAAAAAGCGGACATATAGGCGTATGTCCCCGAATTGCCCGGCAACGGCGTAAAAGTGAGGACGTAAAAGCAAACCGCGAAAGAGTTGGAAGAGGCTTGGTCCCATAACAGATTGCTGGGGTAATAATAAAACAAAAAAAGGATTGGATGTGGAGGATTTGGAAACATACTTTGGTTTTGTGATGATTGTAGAGAGTTGGTGAAAACAAACTTTTAAAAATATGTATTTAAAAGGCAAATCTTTGGACAAATTGTATCAATTTTCTCATTGAGAATATGTTGGAGCTGCTTAATATTAAGGATACACTAATTCCTGAAGCTATTTTACACGATCTGCCAAGTGCTACTAGGCCATTAACAATAAATATTGCGTCGTGTAATAATTTTAATCTGGTTACATCTACCTCTGATGTTCCATCCACTGTGTCAACTGATTTTATGGAAACCAAGTTTTAGTCATACATTTGGTGCCATTAATTCTATAGAAGCAATTACTACTATACCTATTCAGTCAGATGTTGATTCTACGAACGTATCATCATATTTATCTTCAAGCTACTTTTAAGATGATTTACTACTTTATCAGCAATAGACTACAATAGGTAATGTTCAGAGGCTCTACTTCCGTTATACCTGAACGTGCAACGTGTGAACAGCAATATATAATCCTATTTCTACGAAAGTTAAATATTTAGAAGTATCTTACTCTAGTAATACTCTCAATGTTCCAGGTAGGTACTTAAATCATATATCTAGGATTTGACAAAGTTAATTCATGGAACTAATGTGTCAGTTGAGAGCTTTGGCATTAAATCTATTCCTATTCCTAAGATGTTTTGTTGGATACATTTTTCTAGGTTTGATCCTACTACTAACGAAGAAGACATCTTGGGTATGGCTTAATTCTGTTTACAAACTGAAGTTTGCAAAGGGAATAATTTGATCCTGAAAAATTCTAATATGCAGAAATTGGAATACGTATGTTTTAAATTGTGGTGTAAAGATGATTTAAAAGTGAAAGCTCTGGATTCTGCTACCCAGCTTGTTGGTGTATATTCCTAAACCTTTCGAGTTCACAAATTTTCAGTCAACTCGACCTGTAATAAAATTTTGGACGTCGGCATCCATACCAAATCCATCTTAAATAATACTTTAAATAGTTCTTTTACGATAAGCAATAACATAAAAATTCCATTTGATAATTTGTCTCTAAATAAAAATTTTGTTTGACATTTGATCATTTAAAATTTCGAAGTTTGGTGAACCATTTTAATGATGTAACTATATTGTTTTACATATTTATTAATAAGATTTTCTTGCTTTGTACGAGACTTGGCTAACTAAGAAAAATAGAAACAAGTCATTTCAAATAATCAACTACAAATTGCTGCGATTTTATCTTCTGAGTTTGTTGGAGCATTTGCAAAGCAAAAATACTTATTTTGATTATTTACAACCCTTCTCCTGTTTATTCAGGTGACATATATAATATACAAGATATTTTTGCTGAACAATTATTTGAATATGAAAGAATTATTTGTTGTGGTGCTTTTAACTATAACATGTTGACCAATAATAGACTTAGTGATTTATTTAATAAATTATATTATATACAGTTTAGTCAAACTAGAATTAATAACCTTTTAGATTTGATTATTGTTTATGAGCCTGATAAACTTAATATTATTGCATTTGGGAAAATTGAAGTTCGTGGTACTTTTGATCATAATTTAATAATTACTGCTTTTTCTATAAGGCGATTAATCACCTACATTTTAATGAGAATTTTTTTTTTGTTAGATTGGCAAATTATGTTTGTATTACTATTCAGAGCTTGATGATATTGTGGCCAATTTCAACTGAAACTTTTTACATTTAGATCAGACTTGCTTCGTAAATTTATGGCAGGTGGCATCCATAACGCTGTTACCAATGAAAAATGTAAATTCCAACGTATAGGAGATATACGTTCTATTGCCTGCTCTGTCAGAAGTTCTTGAAAACAACATGCACCGTCAAATGCAGGATTATTTCATAAGTTTAGTTTCCTAAGTGAGTTTCAGTCGGGGTACAAATCAGGTTACAGTACCACTACTGCTCTTGTTAATATTATTGATGATTTGGCCACTATCTAGGACAAGGAAAATTTGGTTGCTATTTTGGTCCTACTAAATTTTTTCTAAAGCACTTGATTGTGTTAATCATATTCATTTGCTTCAGAAGTTACATTTGTTAATTTTTACATTTAGTAATGTACATATTTGTTGATATTTAATTTAGTTTATTATTTTGGTTGCTACCGTATTATTTTAGCTTATTCAATTTTATTTTCTAATTTGTACATTTTAAATTTGTACTTTTGGTTAAAAACATTTTGAATTAAAAAACTAGAAGGAAATTATTTTTATGTGTAGAAAATTAATCAACATAATACTTTGATGTCAGCTCGACCCATAAATTTGATTAGCGTAGTCTGATGATAGTGGAGCATTACCTTCATAAGAATGGTCATAACTATTTACAATGATTTCTAAAATAAATCATCAGACTGATAAAAGGTCCAATTAAACAAAATTTGGAGGTTCATTGTGAGGAGAATTACTCAGCGCGGACTCAGAGGTTTTTGTTCATGGTAACATATTTATAAGTAGAAGAAGTTAAAGGTCTCTTCTATAAATCTGTTAGCAAAAAAAATATTCTTATTCTCTCAATTGAATTGTATGTCATTTTGGAAAAATAACTCAGTTACAGATAAATCAAAATAAATTAATGAAACCAATCGTATGACAATTTAATTAGCATTGATATCTGGAGTGGGTCATTGGCTATATATATTCCTAAATATGGTTCCAAATCAATCACAATTAAAGGAGTATTAATTTGTATGCCTATATAGCCATCAGTGTCTGTAATTCATCTTATGCTTATTTGCAATTATTTTATTTTATTGCACCACACTGATGAAGACATCTTGAAATCTTATTTATATTTCATGTGCTCTCCATTTAAGTGTGTTATGCAAATTTTTGGTAGTTTGGCTTGCAGGCAGTTTTCTATGTTTTTCTAACTGTATCAATTTCCTTACACATATTCTGCAATTTTATAGCATAATGTGTCACCTGACTGTGCCTTATTACCACCCTTACACCATGGGGAAAGGTAATACAAGAAAGCGTTAATTTTATTGGTTAAACAATCAAGAAAATAGGTTCAAATTCGTGCAAATTCATTGAATGGTCTTTCGCTCTATATGTTAATCAAAATCAGCATTAAATCCACTGTGGCCATTTTAAATACCTTAACGCAAAAAAGAGGCCTAATTACCCATAATGTCATCATTGCAGAGTTTGCTTAACTTAGATGTCCGAACTATTCAATGAATTTGCAAGAAATTAAACGATGGACGTTTTATCAAATTCACCTTGAAAGGTGCATGCTATGGTAAACTTTCGGCAAAATCGACATTGATCATCTAAATATGATTTATTTATTTTCGGCTTGTAACGGGTGATTTTTTAAGAGCTTGAGAACTTTTTTTTAAAAAAAAACGCATAAAATTTGCAAAATCTCATCGGTTCTTTATTTGAAACGTTAGATTGGTCCATGACATTTACTTTTTGAAGATAATTTCATTTAAATGTTGACCGCGGCTGCGTCTTAGGTGGTCCATTCGGAAAGTCCAATTTTGGGCAACTTTTTCGAGCATTTCGGCCGGAATAGCCCGAATTTCTTCGGAAATGTTGTCTTCCAAAACTGGAATAGTTGCTGGCTTATTTCTGTAGACTTTAGACTTGACGTAGCCCCACAAAAAATAGTCTAAAGGCGTCAAATCGCATGATCTTGGTGGCCAACTTACCGGGCCATTTCTTGAGATGAATTGTTCTCCGAAGTTTTCCCTCAAAATGGCCATAGAATCGCGAGCTGTGTGGCATGTAGCGCCATCTTGTTGAAACCACATGTCAACTAAGTTCAGTTCTTCCATTTTTGGCAACAAAAAGTTTGTTAGCATCGAACGATAGCGATCGCCATTCACCGTAACGTTGCGTCCAACAGCATCTTTGAAAAAATACGGTCCAATGATTCCACCAGCGTACAAACCACACCAAACAGTGCATTTTTCGGGATGCATGGGCAGTTCTTGAACGGCTTCTGGTTGCTCTTCACTCCAAATGCGGCAATTTTGCTTATGTACGTAGCCATTCAACCAGAAATGAGCCTCATCGCTGAACAAAATTTGTCGATAAAAAAGCGGATTTTCTGCCAACTTTTCTAGGGCCCATTCACTGAAAATTCGACGTTGTGGCAGATCGTTCGGCTTCAGTTCTTGCAGGAGCTGTATTTTATACGGTTTTACACCAAGATCTTTGCGTAAAATCTTCCATGTCGTCGAATAACACAAACCCAATTGCTGCGAACGGCGACGAATCGACATTTCACGGTCTTCAGCAACACTCTCAGAAACAGACGCAATATTCTCTTCTGTACGCACTGTACGCATTCGTGTGGTTGGTTTAATGTCCAATAAAGTAAACTGAGTGCGAAACTTGGTCACAATCGCATTAATTGTTTGCTCACTTGGTCGATTATGTAGACCATAAATCGGACGTAAATCGCGAAACACTTTTCGAACCGAACACTGATTTTTGTAATATAATTCAATTATTTGCAAGCGTTGCTCGTTAGTAAGTCTATTCATTATGAAATGTCAAAGCATACTGAGCATCTTTCTCTTTGACACCTTGTCTGAAATCCCGCGTGATCTGTCAAATACTAATGCATGAAAATCCTAACCACAAAAAAATCACCCTATATATAGCAAAGATACAATCATTATGATCGACACAATTTTATCGATTAATAACTTTCGGCTAAATTTAATAATATGATATGTACGAGTTAGTTTTTGTCGAATATGTCCAGATTATACCATACTGAAAGTTTAGTCAATGTTGCAGGTGTTGTTGCTGTGTATTTGTGGTTCTCTCGCTCGAAAAGTCTGTACATACAACATTTTTCAAGAAATTTCATGGAACTTCACCGAAGAATTTCACCAGAGTTTGTTAAGGAAATTTAAACTTAGAGATTCGTAATCGAGTTTCTTATACAACATAAGTGGTAATAGCATTCTAAAACTAAAAATGATTTCCAGGTGTTTTTTATGGTTTAAAGGTTTCATTTGTGGTTGTTTACAATGTATCGATGTGAAATGTATATTGCTTCGTTTGCTCTACGATTGTCGTGTACTTTTGTTATATTGGCTAGTAAGGAATTCTTTATACATCATACTCGAAACGATCTAACAATCTCATTGTAACGATCTTCTGTAAAATATAGTAGTTTTAGATACAACCGCATCCTATACCATATGAAAAACCTTTACCAATTTAAATTCTCCCGAACAACCGAAAAAAAATAATTTTCGAAATTTTCCCATCTAGCCCTAAAGTCAAAACGCTGTCTAAATACCGCGGTATTTTTCAGAATTGTAATTTTACTTTCCAAAATTATCTGTCCAAAAATTTAAATACCCACTAAAATATCAAATTTATTAGCACACCGTTATTATTCCAATCATGCACGCTCGCACAAAATGTCCTGCAAATATTTTTATACGAATTCAGCAAGCTTCTAAATAAATATTAATTGAAATTAAAATAAGGCAAAAAAAGACCGTAGAAAGCCGCAGGAACCGATGACATCCGAACGGAAAAGTCATTTGTTTCACAATATTTCTATGTAGAAATAACAATATGTTTTGATTACGGGCTGGATCGATCCTACAAGAACCATAACCACTATAGGAACAGTTTATTCCGTTAGCTTGCCATCACCACGAATTTTAAATGTCTGATTTTTATATGGTTCAATGTTAATACAATTACCTGCACTCACCTTAAAATTAAGGTATAAGTTACCAATTATGCAAAACATAGTTCACATAATTGTGGCAGGAGGCCAACTTTTATCTTGCAAATCACGAAGTAAGCAATCATCATCGTCAACATGCTCTCCTCTACATATGGTTCCCTGAAAAGGAATAAAATAATTGCAGACCATATGGTGACTATAGGCGGTTAAAGCCGTCATTATTCCTGACAGATATTCCTTGCTCACATTCAAAATTTAATTGTTTTAAAAAAAAATTGATCTTTTCCGTACTTATCATCAAATGCCTGTGACACAAATGGATCAATTTAAAACAGCAATAACAACACCTTTTGGAATGTTTGATTTCTACCGTAAGACTTTTGGTCTACGAAATGCAGATTAAATATTTCAACGATTTATTATGAAAATAACCAACACCATTTCTTTTCATTATTCCATTTTCACTGAACACATACGAATACTATTCTAGTGTTTATCAGATAACGGTATCATGATTCGCTTGTTTAAATTGGTGTTCTAAACTCTAAAGAGATTTTAATTTTTAATGCTGTTTCCTGACGTATTCGGCGTATTGTTAGGATGGTAAATATTATGATCATATATTTTTATTCAAATTGGCAAAACAACGATCACCAATTTACAATCCAAATAACTCTTTAAGCAAGGTAATAGCTAGATTCTCTTGGCCACCAGAATGTTAAATAGCTGTAGAGAGAAAAATATTTCTCTCGTTAACTGCACATTACTTGAACACCCCATTGGAACTGACGCTTCAAGCATCGTATTCTTTTCTAAAAACTTCTCGGCCACAGAACAAAAAAGTTCAAATTTTGGTGAAATCCTAACAGTATTCTCAGCAATAAAGAGTCTCCTATATTTTTTGAAAGGCCGCGAATTTGTGGATATACAGATCACTAACTGTTAGTGATATCCATTAATTCCAAGATAGAAAGATGTCCGAGGAAGACGCGCAAGTTGGAATTCATCGGTCATAAACTAATTCAACCACAGGAACAGGTTGTAGAACTTAAGAGACGTTGAGATGCCAAATCTTTGACAACATCCACAAACTAACACATCCTGTAGTTAGAGCATCAAGAAAAAAAGGTAGCTTCGAAATACTTTTGACCACCAATGAACAAGGATAGCCCCAATTGGGCTAAACTTGTATCAACTAGCAAACTACAAAAATAAAGATACACCCGATTTGAACTCAAAAGCTTCGAATTATCATTGGACTGAAGCTATCCCAACTCAGAATTCTACAGCTCAAGTTGTCACGAAAGCGTTACTATCGAATTTCATCCACAGATTCCGTATCCCATTGGAACGTACTAGCAATCACGGTTTTCAATATGAATCGAGCCTATTTCAGGAATTGACAAACATATTAGGAATTGACAAACTAGAAACGACTCCTTACTACCCGCAATCAATTGGGCTGATACAACAATTTTACCGAAATCCGAAATAAATCTTAATAGCCCGCTGCAACACAGAAAATTTGAGTGAAGAACTTTCGTTTGTGTCGTTAATAGTTCAGACCACATCTAAGGAAGAATTCAATTGTTCCACGGCTGAGTTATTCTACGGACAAACACTCAGAGTGCCCGCACATTTTTTCATTACTTCCGTCCATCATATGCAAAACCTTATACCTATAAAGGTTCTTGATACTTGTGATCACGATTTTGATCGCGTCGAGAAAGTAAAACAACCCCTAACAACACCTTACAACGGTCCTTATAAAGTAATTAAAATATTACGTGAATACTTTGTATATGGTTGACATAAACGGCAAAATAATTCCATTTCCATTGACCGATGAAAACTGCCTTATAACATGGAGATCATTGAATGGAAAAACAATGCTAATTTCAATCAAATAAAATGAAACAGTTTAATGAAACTGCATTACACAAGTAAATTTTAATAAATTTTTGGAAGCTGATTTGAATTGCATACCCAAAAACAAGATAATATTCTATGTACAATTTTTCAGAACACTAAGCACAACGAAATTTATCCCCAAACAATAAATTTGTGTTAAAACTTTCTAATTCGGTGAGTGGTTCTTTTTCGCAAATATAAAATTAATAGCCGCGTGTTTCACACTCTAACCAGAAGCAATGCGAAACTGATTTTCAAACAAAAAGTATGAAACAATAATGGTGCGGAGATACCATATACAGTAGCACTGATCATTATTTTTGCTTACAACTTTATTCAAAAATACATCAAGTAACAGTTACAGAACATGAAATGACGGCCTCTAATCAATCAATTAAGTCAAAAATGAAAAAAACATAAATAAAACACTAATTTCAGCGAATATATCTTATTTATGCTGCATGTCAAACTTCACACCATAAAATGGTAAATCGTCTACTGAGGTAAAAACAGGGTTTAAGGCAAATTTTTCGATCAGTTTACCATCAGTTTTTTAAAATTTACTTAAAATTGACTTTTACCTTCAGTTTGGCAGACAGCCTTAGTAGTTTCTTCATTTTTTTATAATTGCGAGTTACCCTTTTAGTTTTTATATTTGTTTATTTCTTCTATTCCGTCATCTCGAAAAAAAAATTCTCGGCAGGGGAGTGATGTGGATGTTCAAACATGTTGGAGCGATTGAGCATATCTTTTAAAATATTTTCTTCACTCACTAACTAGAACATAAAAGTGAATTATAGTGTTAATCACACAATAAATCAAAAAGTAGATACGCCGAAATGAAAAATCATAGCAAATAAATGAGCTACTCAGAACTATCCCAACTAGCCTTAATGTGATAACTTCTTCTTGTCTTGTGTCTTCTTGTCTTATGTCGCAAAAACTCGAGAATATCTCGACCGATTTGGATGATTCTTTTTTGGTTTCTTCGTCTCAATACTGGGGTGGTGGAGGAAAAAAAATGAAAAACCTATAGAAAAAACCGTTAAATCTGAAAAACCGAAAATCGAAGAAAACTCAGAAAAAACAATGGAAAACCCGAAAAATTGAAATTTGATGATGATTCTTTTTTTGATTTCTTCGTCTCAATACTTGGGTGGTTTAGGAAAAAAAAATTTTGAAAAACTTAAAGGAAAAACTGAAAAATCTGACAAAATCGGAAAATCAAAGAAAATCCGCAAAAACCTAAAGGAAAAACCGGAAATTCGAAAAAAAATCGGAAAATCGAAGAAAATTCGGGTTAAACAAAAAAAATCGAAAGATCGAAAAAACCCAAAGGAAAACCCATAAAATCTAAAAAAATTGAAAATTCGAAGAAAACTCAGAAAAAACAACTGAAAAATGAAAAAATCGATATTTGCGTTGTGGGTGGGAATTTTGTATGAAAATTTTGTATGGGACATATTGGATGCCTAGTGGTTATTGCCGTGGGTTATTATGATTGTGTTTTTTTTTTGGTTTCTCTGTCTCAATACTTAAGCGGTTTAGGAAAGAAGAAAATTCGTAATAATCCAAAGGAAAAACCGAAAAATCAAATCGGAAAATCAAATAAAATCCGCAATAACTCAAAGGAAAAACCGAAAAATAAGAAAATGAAGAAAATCCGAGAAAACCCCAGAGCAAAAATAAACTCGGAAAAGATCGAATTTAGCATTTTGTATGGGAATTTTACAACGCAATTTTGTATGCGACATGCGATGCAGTGGTTATATTGCCGTGCTTTAGTCTCGCAGAAACTCGAGAACGGCTCCCCGATTTGGATGCTGTTCTTTTTGAAATCTTCACCTCAATACTGGCAATTTTAGCACATAAAATGTGTTACATCTACCTACTTGATCTATTTGGGCCTATGCGCGCTGAATTGACTCAATGCTTAGCATATTTAATAAACCTTTACCTTGAATCTTGGGATTAATTTGCGTTTTTTAATTGGAATTTTATCACTGATAGTTTTCCGGTTTGGTTTGATAACTGGTGTCTTCTTCGTTACGATTGTTTTCCTTTCAATTTTAGTTTTGATGGCATTCTGAAACAGAGTTGGTGTTATTATATATGTTATTATATAAGCTTTTTATTTTACTATTTTCACTGGTATCGTTTCCGTTTTCGATTGAAACTATTGCAACATCATCCTGTGGCCCTATTCTGGCTTTCCGTGGGAATAGGGAATTGGAAAAAATATTTTCATAGCATTTTTATCTTTTTTTATCGATTACTTCAATCAGTTGGGAATCAAATTTCTAGCAGGGGGTGATTACAACGCTAAACATGTGCAATAGGGTTCGAGGTTGACGTCACCCAAGGGCAAGCAACTTTACGAAGCAATAAACGAGAAAAACCTAGATTATTTATCATCTGGACACCCCACATATTGGCCTACAGATAGAAAGAAAATTCCTGATTTAATAGATTTCTGTGTAATACGAGGAATAGCACGCAACAATGCTCAAGTCGTTGAATGTTATGATTTATCATCAGATCACTCACCAATAATAGTAACACTAAGTACCCAAGCAATAAAAACTGAACCACCCCAACGTTTAACAAACAAACTAACGAAATAGGTTCTCTATAGAAACATAGTAAATGTGAATTGTTATCTCAATGTTCCACTTCGCACACCAGAAGACTTTGATGCCGCGATAGAAAACTTAAGTCAAATAATGGAAATGGCTGCAAAGAAGCTACTCCGGTGAACAAAAATTCCGAAAATAATACAAGGCTTTCAAGTAACATACAAAAGTTATTGGCAGAGAAGCGGGCAATTCGGCGGCTGTGGCAGCTTCACTGTTCTCCTTTGCATAAATGGAAATTAAATAGAGCTATTAAAGCTCTGAGAGAAGCAATACGGGAAGAGCTCACAGCAACAGAAAAAACCGATTACTCACTGTGGAAGGCAGCAAGAAATTTAAAAAGGCCAGAGATATCGAACCCACCGATAAGGAAACCAGATGGTCACTGGGCCAGAAGTGACTTACAAAAGGCCATCGCTTTCTCTAACCATCTACAAAAAGTGTTCACCCCAAACGAACAAAATAACGATTGCGTACTACCACAGTTTACGAGGGACGAGTCGAACCCAAACCCAGTAAAATTAAAATGGAAATGCGTTAAAACGGTTATCAAAAACAGTATAAATCCTAAGAAAGCGCCAGGTCATCATGATCTAATAACTAGAAAAATGATCAAAGAATTACCAGATAGATGCATAAAATATATAACATATATTTTTAACGCGATTATGAGATGTGGATACTTTCCCCAAAAATGGAAAATATCTCAAATTATCATGATTCGTAAGCCAGGTAAAGACGAAACCCAAGTCTCGTCGTACAGGCCAATAAGTCTACTTCCGATAATTTCAAAGCTTTTTGAAAAGATGCTACTACAACAACTAATACCTATATTATCTGAAGGTCGCATTATACCAGATCACCAATTTGGATTTAGAGAGCAACATGGCACAATAGAACAGGTGCACAGAATTGTAAATACAATTAAATTTTCCTTAGAAGAAAAGAAATATTGCTCGGCAGTTTTCTTGGATATTGCTCAAGCTTTCGACAAAGTATGGCATGAAGGATTAAATTACAAAATTAAAACTCTTCTGCCTAGCCAATTTCATTCAATTCTTGAAAACTACTTAGCCCAAAGGATGTTGCAGCCGAGATAAAGGCAGGAGTACCGCAAGGTAGTGTATTGGGACCTGTGCTATACTTGCTATTCACAGCTGACTTACCAATAACTGAAAAAATTGTCACTTCAACTTTTGCTGATGACAGCTATATTATTTTCGCACAAAAATCCTCAAACAGCATCGAGAGAATTACAAGAACATCTACACAAAATAGAAGATTGGTTAAAAACTTGGCGGATAAGGACGAATGAATGTAAATCAACACATGTAACATTCACATTGAATAAACGTACATGTCCAAGAGTAAAATTAAACAATATCACAATTCCTCAACAAACAAACGTCAAATATCTCAGTCTTCATCTCGATAGAAGATTGACATGGAAAAAGCACATTGAAACAAAACGCAATCAATTAAAAATAAAATTTTCTAAAATGTACTGGATAATCGGTAGAAAATCGAAAGTCTCTCTAGACTGCAAGGTTCTACTATACAAAGCGATCGTAATCCCCATATGGACATATGGTATCCAACTATGGAGCTCAACTAGTGCATCAAATATAGATATTGTACAAAGAATGCAAGCAAAGATACTTCGTAGCATTACAAATGCCCCTTGGTAAATTCAAAACAGCAACATCCATAGAGATTTAGGAATCAAAACTGTTAAAGAGACAATTAAATCATGCAGTCTAAAGTACCAACTGAAACTGGAATCACACCCTAACGAATTAGCTAGAGAACTACTAAGGCAACCGAAATACAGGCGGCTGCGCAGGGCAGATCCTCTAGATTTAATTAACTGAAGAAATATAATCTAACAATTACGTGCATGATGAGCTAACACACTAAAATTAAGTAAATAATAATAATTTAATAATAATAATGCATAATAATATTAAGTATTAACATAGGTTAAGGCTTAATTTAAAATAAAATATAGTTTTTAAGAATTTTACACTTCTTGTTAGTTTCGTATAAAGAAAGATTCAAGAATAAAGCCTTTGGCAATAGTTACAAAAAAAAAAAAAAAGTTAAATGTGCTTTAGACCACACTACTTTGATTGATTGATGATTGATTAGAATGTACGGCCAAGACTAAGCAAGGATCCCGGATACGCCGGGCCTACCGTACACCCCTTTTACATATAACAAGATGGAGGGATAGGAAAGGTTGTTAGGTATGATAGACTTGACCCGGTTACAGACACCTAAGTAGTCAATAGTAAGTAAAGCACAAGACGGCACAATTATTTTTGTTTTTCGGGATATAAATAATCAGCAATCAACATCCTAAAAAGTAATTGATTAATTAGTAAATGTTCTGAAATAAAATTTCATTATTATAAGGGATTAAATTTTATTTAATACCATTTCCTCTGCCATCCCCTCCCAAAAAAACAAAAAAAAAAATGAAGCAGTCAATGTCGCGACGCCGGGCCCGCCACACCCTTTTATTATAGCATCTTAAAAAATTGATAATCAATAATGTTGGCATCTTAATGGTCAATTTCCTGAAATAAAATGTCATTATTATGCGTTAGAGATTCCTTATTTTGTACGATATAATTAAATTATTCTTGAATAAAATAATAATAATGTAATGATTATTATAACTAAATTAATTATAATTTGATTATCGTAAAACAAATAAAATAAAATAAATCGAATCCAAATATTGTAGTATCAAACGGATGGATCCCCTCTTCAACCGATAACCTTACCATCCTTAATAAACCAATATGTTTATTAATAAAAATAAAAATGAAACAAAAACAAGTGGTTTCAAAAATAGCTAATCTGGAATCTATAAGGTAATATATCAATAATAAATGTGTCACAGGTTAAAAATCTCCAATACCTAAACAAATTAACCCATTATAATTTATCCCCTATCAGAATTAAAAAAAACTATTAAGCTAATCAGGAATCTGTAAGATGACAGAATTAGTGATAAGTAGCTATTAGCAAATAATCTAATTAAAGAAGTGCCATGATCCCAAAAATACAAAAAAACATCTATGTATTAATATTTGTCTGATTATGGTTATTTTATTGTGTAACCTCCAAGCCAAAAAATAAATCAACCCATAAAATTTCCCTCCACCGACACTTCAATGTTACATATAACCATAGTCATTTAATCTATTAAAATAATATTTGTAACAAAATTGTCGTGGTACAAATTAAATCTTAAATATATAATTTAATTAAATTAAAATAAGAAAAATTATAATTAAATTGTAACTACAATTCGACCTATAATTAAAAATTTGTTATCTGGTAAATAGTGGAAATCTATTATATTCCTAGCAACGGCAATTGTCACTTCAATGCAGTTCTTGAAGCAAACTAACTTCGATCTGAAACCATAAATGGCAGTTAACAAACACGATCAATTTGGAAGCTTTATACCCAGTAAAACCTATTGAAAGAGCTATAAGGAAGGAAATTCTTAATTACAAAATATACATCTAAACCAACTCAACCGGGATTAAAACGTGCATGTACAAATTATAATTTATCACTTTCTAATAATAAAACTCAGTATTGATAGCTGTCCAATCAGGAAACTATAAATAAAATATAGTATTAATGTTCATTATCTCAGACGGCTTACGAATCTTAAAATATTTAGACATTTTAACACTTTAAAATGTATTATTATAGTAAGTCAAAATACGACCAAGTAGAAGCCGGACAAAATACACGGCTTGCTCGTACGCAGGCCCAAATTGCACGAATGCAGATCCCACCCATCCACATCTCGCACATGTGACGGAGAAACAAAACCCTCAGTCACCCGAGCACAAACTTCGTCCACCCATCCCCAATTCTGATAAAATACCCCTTACCCTCAAGCAAATCTTCACTTAGAACTTCACCATTCTCCGCTAAGACGTCCGTAATCCGATGACTACCGTACAATAGAGAAGAAAACTGAACGAAATTACCACTCTTCATACAATACACTCCAACCAGACTAAAAAAAATACCACCACAGAAAATGGCAAATCTCTAAACGAAAACCACCCCAAAAACAAAAACCAATTCACCAAAAACCACCGTACCTGCCACAAGGTACAAACCAATAAAGCCAAAAAACTCTCCAAAAAAATTCATATCATTTGCACGAAAGCTTCTCTCCGTGTTTACGTTCCACATACGTACAAATAAAGTCCCTACATTTCGAGACAGCCACATACACATGCATAGACACTGATTAAACAGTTATCTGATTTGTTATTTATATTCATTTCATGCTCGTTCATTACACACACAAATACATATTGAAACACATTTTTACATTAAATTTGCAAGTAAATATGTAAATAAAAGACAACGTGAGTTAAAAATTATACGATAACGAAAAAAAACGAAAATCGTCGGTCATCAAACTTGTTTACTCGCAAAAATAACAACAAAATTTTAACAAATGTAACAAAACAGAATTGAAACAACCCTTTCTCGCCCAAAAAATACTCGCAATAACCCACTACATGAAAATAATAGTATTTTACACCTTTACGTGTTATAAAATACAGTTACCTAGAGTTTATATATTTAAATTTTGTAATAAAAATTATGTTTTAATATGTAATAATATAATATGTATGTGTTAAAAATGGAAAAACACTTAGCTTGAGCATCGTTTGGAATATAAAAGTCCTCTACATATTGAAAAATTACACACAATGCGTATGATGCAATCAACAACGGTATCAAAATACATATAAACGAAATTGTTATATACATATTCTGTGCCATTGCAAGCGCATCACACACAAATTATTATAACTATTCAATACGAATAACTATTCACTTTGCACTTTCACTACTTTTATAACACACAAACTTTTATTAATATTATTATTATTTATTTATCTATGCACATATTATTAATTAATTATTTAATTTGAACACATTTAAATTATTTACTTATTTATATAGAGGAGAGACAAAACACGTCTTTCCTCTACGACGTTCAATCGCCGACCAAATGTGCTTTAGACCACACTACTGAAGTAAAACTTCTAATATATATTTAATATTTATAATATAATATAGAAAAATTATAATATTGGAAAAAAAATTGGTCACCCTTTGCGTTCTCGAGTGTCACCTAGCCGTTTATGTCTGATGCCACAAGAGGTAACCTTGTAACTTGGTAATTTTTTCAAGGCCAACTAGTCGTAATAGACAATGTTTATGTATGTGTCACAAAATGGACAAAAAAACCATTTTTGAAATCTCTTCGCATAGTAAAAATGGCCTTGCAATATTTTTTATTTCATTTATGTATAACCACAGTACATCATGTGATTTCATCGAAAATATGTTTAAGTCGCATTAAAACCTGTATCATAGGCAATCGGGGAAAGAAACGAAGAAAGAATCGGTTTCTGTGATACCTCGTGTGAAATGGAGCTATAATATAGAAAAAATACATATATAAAATATATCACACGGACGAATTTTTTTTGGTCACCCTGTGCGTTCTGGAGTGAGTAAGTTAGTGAGTGACATATGTAGATGTTATAATATAGAAAAAAAAAAATTTTGGTCACCCTGTGCGTTCTCGAGTGAGTCAGTCAGTGACATAGAAGTCTATATTATGACTTTCCAATTTTCCTGTTTTTCAATTTTCCAATTTACAAATTTTCCAATTTTCCAACTTTCCAATTTACCAACTTTCAAAATTTCCTATTTTCATATTTTCATATTTTCCTATTTTGCAATTTTGCAATTCTGCAATTTTTCAATTTTTCAATTTTTCAATTTTTCAATTTTCCAATTTTCCAATTTTCCAATTTACCAGTTTTCCAATTTTCGAATTTTCCAATTTTTCAATTTTCCAATTTTCCAATTTTCCAATTTTCCAATTTCATTTTCATATTTTCATATTTTCATATTTTCATATTTTCATATTTTCATATTTTCATATTTTCATATTTTCATATTTTCATATTTTCATATTTTCATATTTTCATATTTTCATATTTTCATATTTTCATATTTTCATATTTTCATATTTTCATATTTTCATATTTTCATATTTTCATATTTTCATATTTTCATATTTTCATATTTTCATATTTTCATATTTTCATATTTTCATATTTTCATATTTTCATATTTTCATATTTTCATATTTTCATATTTTCATATTTTCATATTTTCATATTTTCATATTTTCATATTTTCATATTTTCATATTTTCATATTTTCATATTTTCATATTTTCATATTTTCATATTTTCATATTTTCATATTTTCATATTTTCATATTTTCACATTTTCATATTTTCATATTTTCATATTTTCATATTTTCATATTTTCATATTTTCATATTTTCATATTTTCATATTTTCATATTTTCATATTTTCATATTTTCATATTTTCATATTTTCATATTTTCATATTTTCATATTTTCATATTTTCATATTTTCATATTTTCATATTTTCATATTTTCATATTTTCATATTTTCATATTTTCATATTTTCATATTTTCATATTTTCATATTTTCATATTTTCATATTTTCATATTTTCATATTTTCATATTTTCATATTTTCATATTTTCATATTTTCATATTTTCTTATTTTCATATTTTCATATTTTCATATTTTCATATTTTCATATTTTCATATTTTCATATTTTCATATTTTCATATTTTCATATTTTCATATTTTCATATTTTCATATTTTCATATTTTCATATTTTCATATTTTCATATTTTCATATTTTCATATTTTCATATTTTCATATTTTCATATTTTCATATTTTCATATTTTCATATTTTCATATTTTCATATTTTCATATTTTCATATTTTCATATTTTCATATTTTCATATTTTCATATTTTCATATTTTCATATTTTCATATTTTCATATTTTCATATTTTCATATTTTCATATTTTCATATTTTCATATTTTCATATTTTCATATTTTCATATTTTCATATTTTCATATTTTCATATTTTCATATTTTCATATTTTCATATTTTCATATTTTCATATTTTCATATTTTCATATTTTCATATTTTCATATTTTCATATTTTCATATTTTCATATTTTCATATTTTCATATTTTCATATTTTCATATTTTCATATTTTCATATTTTCATATTTTCATATTTTCATATTTTCATATTTTCATATTTTCATATTTTCATATTTTCATATTTTCATATTTTCATATTTTCATATTTTCATATTTTCATATTTTCATATTTTCATATTTTCATATTTTCATATTTTCATATTTTCATATTTTCATATTTTCATATTTTCATATTTTCATATTTTCATATTTTCATATTTTCATATTTTCATATTTTCATATTTTCATATTTTCATATTTTCATATTTTCATATTTTCATATTTTCATATTTTCATATTTTCATATTTTCATATTTTCATATTTTCATATTTTCATATTTTCATATTTTCATATTTTCATATTTTCATATTTTCATATTTTCATATTTTCATATTTTCATATTTTCATATTTTCATATTTTCATATTTTCATATTTTCATATTTTCATATTTTCATATTTTCATATTTTCATATTTTCATATTTTCATATTTTCATATTTTCATATTTTCATATTTTCATATTTTCATATTTTCATATTTTCATATTTACATATTTTCATATTTTCATATTTTCATATTTTCATATTTTCATATTTTCATATTTTCATATTTTCATATTTTCATATTTTCATATTTTCATATTTTCATATTTTCATATTTTCATATTTTCATGTTTTCATATTTTCATATTTTCATATTTTCATATTTTTATATTTTCATATTTTCATATTTTCATATTTTCATATTTTCATATTTTCATATTTTCATATTTTCATATTTTCATATTTTCATATTTTCATATTTTCATATTTTCATATTTTCATATTTTCATATTTTCATATTTTCATATTTTCATATTTTCATATTTTCATATTTTCATATTTTCATATTTTCATATTTTCATATTTTCATATTTTCATATTTTCATATTTTCATATTTTCATATTTTCATATTTTCATATTTTCATATTTTCATATTTTCATATTTTCATATTTTCATATTTTCATATTTTCATATTTTCATATTTTCATATTTTCATATTTTCATATTTTCATATTTTCATATTTTCATATTTTCATATTTTCATATTTTCATATTTTCATATTTTCATATTTTCATATTTTCATATTTTCATATTTTCATATTTTCATATTTTCATATTTTCATATTTTCATATTTTCATATTTTCATATTTTCATATTTTCATATTTTCATATTTTCATATTTTCATATTTTCATATTTTCATATTTTCATATTTTCATATTTTCATATTTTCATATTTTCATATTTTCATATTTTCATATTTTCATATTTTCATATTTTCATATTTTCATATTTTCATATTTTCATATTTTCATATTTTCATATTTTCATATTTTCATATTTTCATATTTTCATATTTTCATATTTTCATATTTTCATATTTTCATATTTTCATATTTTCATATTTTCATATTTTCATATTTTCATATTTTCATATTTTCATATTTTCATATATTCCATTTTCCATTTACCTGTTTTCCAATTTTCTAATTTTCCAATTTTAAAATTTTCCAATTTTCCAATTTACAAATTTTCAAATTTTTCAATTTTGCAAATTTCGAAATTTCCAATTTTCCAATTTTTCCAATTTTCCATTTACCAATTTTCCAATTTTCCTATTTTCTTATTATCCCATTTTTTAACCAATGATTAAAATCAACTAATGTGTGTATCAACTAATGTTCCACCTAGGGATTTATGAATTGTACATCCTGATACTAAAGGAAAATGATTTCGTTTTGCGTCTATTGTTTCGTTCGCCTCGTTCGATTACACTTTTCGTAACGCATTTGCCAGCTTAGTCCCCAAGTCAAGCGTACCTAAAGAAGTTTTACTTCAAAAAAAATTGTCTAAATTGCATTTTTCTGGCCGAAAGAACAAGTTTAGTGCAAAAATTTTCAAAAACAAATGAATTGGGATTTTTATAGGGAAAAATATTTTCCCATTTAACTTTGTTTTGAAAATATTAGCACCA
This sequence comes from Nephrotoma appendiculata, assembly GCA_947310385.1. NCBI lineage: Eukaryota > Metazoa > Arthropoda > Insecta > Diptera > Tipulidae > Nephrotoma > Nephrotoma appendiculata. The sequence goes on from OX371224.1 coordinate 311,495,589, forward strand.
ACAATGTTCCCTCAGTAGGCCAGAAAAATATAATTTGGACAAAAATGCTAGGAACATATTTTTCCCAATTCCCTATTCCCAGGGAAAGCCAGAATAGGGCCACTGGTCAAATACTTGCGTCTTACAGAAAAACATAATTATGTCATTCTTGATATCCTAATATGTAAACAGTTTAGATACTTCAGGCATAAAATTTTCAACTTCTTCAATCTCGAAAATTATAATTTCATGTTTAATTTCTAATTCAGATAAAGAATCTCTCTGAGGTATATTGATATTATCCTAAATCAAAATTTAAATAATTAAGGCACCCAGATAATAATATTTAAAAAACATTGATCTTACCAAGCTAGATTTCCAAAGTAATGGCGTGACCTTAATGTTGCTCGTATTTCCATCAACTATGTCGATTTCGGCTCATTTAGATTTCGTTGAAATACGTGTTGAGTTTGAAATACGTGTTGAGAAAGCTCACAAGTGCGAAATCCGTTAATTATTGTGTTATGTTTGACATATTAATCAATAATATTTTTCAACATCGATGCGAAATGTTTCTTGGAGAACTGTTCGTTCAGGTTGGTGATTCTCCACACCTAAAGTTTTTTTATCCAGTCTAATTTCAAAAGTCTAAATATTGCCGCATCTGCAGGTTGAAGACAAGGTGAGAATCCGTGTTAAGTTAGGTTATAGACATATCAATATTGTCTTAAAAGTCTCGCATAATTTAGAAAGTGCGTAGGTTGTGCTTTATGACCATCGACAAAAAAGCACTGCTGGGAAGGTTATACTTTTGTTACAAGAGCAGGATAAAAAATTTCTTTAATGTAAAATAAGAACGCGTCCGAAGTCATCCACCCAGAATCCGTTTTTGTGTAAACTACGAGCAATTATTTTCGGTATTCTTTTATAATGAAACACTATCATGGATCTTTAACAACGTCATTTAAATTTTTTGAAACAAAATAATTTTCAATTTCTTGAAACCAGCCTCTAATTTCTTTTTCTGAAACGCATGCACTAGCATTAGTTACCGCCTCATGTGTCCTTATGCATAACTCTGGATGCCTTTTTAAAAATGAGTTATACCATTTGTTACCGGGTAGATTATCAACAATCATGTGCATTCTGGGATTGGTATCTAAGAATTCTTTCACTATTCCACGTATACTTCGAGTTTTCTTCTTGGGAAACATCTTGAATGATTTTCAAAAATCCAATTAACAATGTCACTTTCTTCCGACTTCGATAATACTGGCACAGGCATACTTTTTGTCGACATAGCCATGGTCTATCGAATCGGCATAGTCAGATTGCCATGAAAAATGGAGAAAATCAACATTTGACCCTAAGAACCCCATCAGACCCACCCCTAGCCTATAATCAATATCTATACCTATGGTTAAGGGCTATTGAATCGATATGGTCAGATTGGTCCCATCTGCCAAAATCTCGAATGATAAACGATTTTATCGTTGAAAAGTGAGGAAAATCAAAATTTCACCCCTATAAACCATTCAGACTCACCCCTAACCTATAATTAAAATCTACTCATGACCCTGGGCTATTGAATCGGCACATAGTCAGAATGGTGTCCATTTGCGAAAAAATCTCGAATGATAAACAATTTTCTTGTGAGAAGAAGGGAAACATAAAAATACCCTTATAACCTCATCAGACCCCCTCCCCCTCCACTTTACCGACAATTACAAACCATTTAATGCTTGATAATTTTTAAACTTCTTTTTTGGCCATTTTCGGCTGTTCGAAACAGATATTACCACTTACAAACCTCTTCCAAACCTTTTCCAATGAGGCCTTTTCCAAACATAACACTTGTAACGTTAAGTTTTAATAAATTAAATATGCATGATAGGAAATAATAAATTAATATCAGCTACGATATTTCAATTAAATAAATTTTTTGTTTAACTTTCGGCTGACGTAGTCAAGCCACTATCTGCATTATCGATTTTTTCACTTTCGGCTGACAACTTTCGGCTAGTTTTAACAAGGACAACTAATCAATCAATTGCTGAGGCGTAAATTTGAAAGCTATCGGAATTACTTCTAGTCAAAAATGAAATTAATTAAATACAACACTAATTTCAATAAATATATCTTATTTAGTTTTCTTATAATTGTGAGTAAGTCTTTTTATTTCTATAAAACTGTTAAAGTAAACCGACTCGCTCCAGCCGAAAAATGTCGATAATGTAGATTCGGTCGTAGCAACTCAAATGTAACGACTGAAAAAATGTCGACAATGCAGTTTAAGTTGCAATAGCTAAAATGCATCAGTCGAAACATGCCGACATTGCAAATTCGGCTGGAATTCGTAAAATGTTTCACCCGAAAAAATCGATAATGCAGATTAAAATCAACTTGTATTACTGTAAAGACTGTAAAGTCGGTAAAGGAGATTCGTATAAATAGCCAGACGAAAAATGTCGATAGAGCAGATAGTTACATATTTTGGTGTTAAACAGTAATTTCTTTTTAAATCAAAAATGTTTCCTAAAATGTTCTAGCCAATCTTGAGTGTGGGCAGCAATAATGGCGATCCAATGAAATGTGGTTTGATTGCAAGGGAGACGTTTCAATAAAGCGCGGTTCGGCTGTTGATTTCCCGCTGGCATCTATAGCACTGGCTGATATTTGGTACTGGATACTGGAGTACTGGATTAATCACTCAATCAAAATACCAAATAAAGTTTTTTTAATCTGGAGAATTTGTTTTATTTACAATAATATTTGGTTGTTGTATGTCCAAGATCTCAAAAATAAGTGACCGAGATGGTAAATTTTTACAATAAAATGACAAGATACAGGGTGGTTTTTTAAATATAATATCCCGCTTAGTAATAAATTCCTTACCATTGCAAATATATTATTCCAATCTACCCTTATCGACGGTATTACCTAAGAGCAAGTTGAATACCGAAATTTCTCTCAAAATATTCGTGAGTGTACAATTAATAAATTGATATACATACAGGAATCGCACTACTGTTGACAAACAATTGTCAACAAACGTCAATAAATGATTATGTGAATATTTTGAATGGTAAGTTTAGCTAAATAAATTAGGATAACACAAGTGATTCTCAAATGTTATTAAGAAAATTATTTATTGAAGGCTTTGAAGAATCATTTGATTTGTCCTTTACATTTGTGTTTGATTATAGTTAATTGAAAATAATTGAAAATAATGCCAAATACATTTTGTTTAGATGTACAATAACAACACAATGGAATTTGCAATAGTAATGGAATTTACAGCATGAATTGAGATACCTTATTAAAGTTAGCCGAAAGATGCCAGCCGAAAGATAATGCAGATAGTGTCTTGACTATTTCAACAGAAAATTAAACTCTCTTTATACTCTCGCTCCTATCGATTTTTAAATTCTTGTAAACTGAAATAATTTCCCCTTCACCCGAAGGATATAACCCGATCCTAAATTCATCCTAAATTCGAGTTTATGACTGATTTTTGCTGTATTCAAGACACAATCTGCATTATCTTTCGGCTGGAATCTTTCGGCTAACTTTAACAGTATAATTGAGATACGATAAGTATTATACATTTAATTGATTTGCTTAAAAGTAATTTTGTTATTTAATTTCAGGTGAAGTGATTGCAGCTGAATTTGGACATGTTCATTAAATTATATTATTCAAAATTAAACTTTTTTATTAAATACATTAAAACTACAATAAAAAACTGTTTTATTACTGAAAAACTGGAGGGCACAAATCAAGCAAAACTTCAAAAAAATTTCAGGCCAATTTTCATGTAGAGTTCGGAAAAATTTATATGAATAGATCGACTAACAAAACAAGGGGAGGGATGTGGATTTCCAAACATTTGAAGAAAGCCAGCATCTATCACTTTCTGCTTGCCAAGCGTTTTCAAGTTAAATTAAATCATAAACTTTAATTAGGTTTTGAATAAATCAACATTCTGATTTCGAACGTTGTTTGAAACAATTAACGAGTGTTTATCGGTTTAGTTCTTAAATAAAATAATAGTCGCAAATAATTTATATTCTTAATATTAAAATGTGTATACAATAATTAGTAGGTCCATTATGTTGACCATAAATTCGAATAGATTCATTATGATTGTAAGAAAAATTTACACTTTCCAATTGCTGTGTAACTGTGTATCATTCCATGGTGATTTGCCAACCAATACTGAACACAAATGTTAATTCTGAAAGGAGTCTGTATAAAAAAGCCGCTATATAATGTTTATAAAAAATATAATACTATACAATAGTTTTAATAGTTTTAAAAATTGTTGGATTAAAGTTTGTAATGACCTTAATTACTATAATATATTTTCTTTCGGTGCCCCTTACTGCCAAAAACATGTAAATTTCATTAAGTTTCCTCTCAAATTTCGTGAGGCTGGTAGAAACGCGCACTATTACACGAATGACATTTTCCTTTTTATTCAGTAAACTTTTAAAATCGTGACAAAATTGTAATATTTAAACATATATTCCGAATAGATACCCCTTATCTAAAATCTCGACAAAAATATCTAATAAGGTAAATTGTTGGATAAAACTGTATTAAAAAAATAATCTTATATAAAATTCTTGAAAGATCGTCATAGTCGTATAGAGACACCAAATAAGAAAAGTATCATGTACTAAATATAATAAAATTTAAATTTTTATTAAAAAATAAAAGAGTTAAAAACAAAATATTATTTTTTATTTCTAGAATGCTGTTCCTAAGAATTAAATTTTTTTTTTTGGCTAATATTATTCATCTCGTAGCCACTTAAACATAAGGGCTATTAAAGGACATGTATCTAACACAAATACCATAACCCTTTCTTTTCATTTTGTTCTACAAATATTTTCTTATTCATAGTCTCGTAATATTATGAACCTTAAAAAATTTAAGCAAAATAATAACACAAATATTATTTTTATTATCATACAGATAATAAAATGTGTTTTCTTATGTCGTTTTAAAAACGTAACTGTACAACAACAAAAACATTTTACGTTTTATACGAAACAAGTTTCACATTAAAATATTATTGTATAAGAGGTAAAATTTACATTATAAAATTCACATATTCACCTTACCAAACCGCAGAGCATAAACTCAACATTAACAAAAAAAAATTTAGGTAAACTACAACAAAAAAAATTCCTTGTTTATATCATATAATATAGAGCTCAAAAGTATTACAACAAGACAAAGTTCAGGAATTATTATGATAAAGGGAAAATTAAAATTCCTATTTCCAGCTTTATTTTGCGTGGTCTTTATAGTTGTTGTTTTTTGGAATTGTGTTTTCCATATACAAGAATGTATGCGTGCACTTGTCGTATTATTATACGTTAAATTATCTTTCATTGTTATTCTTTGAGGAACTAAATGAAAGCACATTAAAAAAAAACTTTTTAAGCTTTTAATTCAGTTGAATGTTATTGTTTGACTAATTTTTTATTATCATCAAATAAAATATTATGACATTTTTACATATATCATTTACATACTCGTACTTTAAAAAACAAAATTTTTTTTAAAAAATTTGTTAAAAAATTTTAAGAATTTAAAATGGTTTGAATTTTAACGGGAAATAAATACCAAAGGAATATATACAGATGGTTAATTGAGTGTTTAAAAAAATAATATTTTGGATATTTTACCTGCTTAGTGTAAGACGTGTAGTCAGTACTGCTATTAAAAGTCCCACCGTCTTTAATTTACCAGAAAAAATTAGCTATGGAAAAAATTCTAGTTAAACTTTAAACAAACAACTAGAATAGCCCACTCAACGCTGACTGAAGCAGGCAGGAAGTTTTTTTTACAAGCCGTTATTCCACCCATCTGGCTAGAATAATGTGAAATAAAGGGGTTTTCAATTAAAGGTTTCATTTTGATATTAAAAAGAGAAATTTCTCGTGTACTAATATCAGCAACTGCATTACTTTTCTCAGTGACTGGTGCTGGACTAGTCTTTTTTTCGGTTGAACACTTCCATCAGTAGTAACCTGTTTAACAGGCTGGTGACGTCACCGAACCCTATCCGGAAAACCCAAAGCGGAGAGAGTGACAGCATTATCAAGACTACGGCCACCATCTCCATAAACCAGGGCCATTTCAATGTTGTCTTGTACAGTTAAATATTTCATTTTGTATTGTGTTAATATCCCAATGTCTTTTTATTTTCGAAACTAATCTTCGAACTGAATCGACATTTTTAAAACAATAAAAAATTCGATAATAGTTCATTTTAATTAAAAGTTACTTTACTTTTAAAAGTTACGATAATAGCTAATTTTAATTCAAACGTATTGCAGAATCATATGCTTAGGTCCTCAGTAAGAAAAATTGAAAAACTTTTAATATCGTTATTACAGCGCCATCTATCATAAATCGAAAAAAACGTTTATTACGTCCACACTTTAAGGGGTGCATATTTTAATTTCAAAATTACCCCTCGTTCCACCTACAAGGAGGGGAGGAGGGGTACTAATCTAAGCACTAATGCACGTGTAATTTTGAAAATGGACATTTTTTTTCGTAGAGTGCTTAATTTTCGAGATATTTGAAAGTTTCAGCTTAAAAAAATCACTCGCGGTATAAACTGAAAACATGAAATAATAAAATCAGTATCAATCTAACCACACTCTGCGTTATTTCTCAGAAAAAGGTGAATTAAAAATAGATTCAAACAGAGGTGACATCTAACACTGATTTTAAAATTTTATTTTCAAAAACAAACTTATTAAATTTTTAAGTACCCGAAAAAAAGTTTTTTGTTAGAAGATCATCCAAAAATAAATCGTCAAACTCAGTTAAGTACAGTTATTCGACCAGAGAATCCAACTAGTAATATTTTAAAAATGTGTGTTGAAATTTAGCTTTTTTTTTTAAAAAAGTGTCAACCCCTATTCTGGAATGTAAAAATGATTTTCTGTTTGTTCTTGTTAATCCAAATTACTCCAAATCCTACAGTTTTTATTGGACGTATAGCTATACCTATTACATTATAAATGGCATTGCAATTGACTTGTACTATAACGTAATGAATTAAATGCAAACAGAGAATCCCTATAATTTAAAATTCCGTTTCAAGAATCAAGAAACAGAGAATCAAGCAAAAATTTGTTATTGTTGCACTACTAGTAAATTTTATAATTTACAAAGTCATGTCACAGCAAAAAACATTCAACCAAACTTGTCAACTTCTCATGTTTGATACTTGTTACCAAAAACCAATTTAATGAAATACATCAAAAAAAAAATAATTAATGTTGCTCCCAAAAGCGTATAGTATGTCAATTAATTATCAACAAATTGTTTACACAAGAGGCATTTCGTATTATTTAATTTATATTACAATAACATTTTTTTAATATTGTTCAACAAATAGTTTATTTATATTCTTTTAAAAGCGCTTTTGTGACTGATTTGGAAAATATCGCGTAATATCACGTATAAAATGGTAATGGAAATGCAATCAATAAAAAATAATTAGTTTTAATTTAAAATTTTATAATTTTATTTTAATTTTGTAAACGTAAATATTTATTTCACCATAGAACATTTAAATGTTTATTTTACAAGTTTTTTTTATTTAATTAAAAAAAATAGTTTTAACGACGTGTTGTTGATGATGGCAACTAAATTTTATCATCATCATATAATATTGCCATGTTGAATATGGGAATTAATATTATACCTTGCCTTTACCATACACAAGCATATATATTCAAAATTTTATTTTCAAAGCTCGTATGTACATAGGTGGCTCTTATAGGGAATCAATTTGATTATATTAATGTGTTACCTCATACAATTGATTTTTAATGGATTGAGGTGGTGTGAGCGATTTGAAATTATTGTTTCAATGCACGACACTAAGAAGGGGTTTCAATAAATTTATCAAATTGTGTTTATAACTATTAAATGGGGATAAAAATTATTGTTAAAAGATATAAACGTGTTTTTTTCATCAACTTCCTTGGTTAATCTCAACTCGATGTATACCATGTGGCACAGAATGTCTATGTTACCATAATTTAACATTAGAAGCTTGGATAAATATTGATTTTATCAAGATGATACAGATTTCAAAAACTATTTTGCAGCAAGTAGGTATAACCATTTTGTCCTTGAACCGCTGTTGTCAAATTTTTGCTAGGCAGTGAGTGCTTCCACTGATCAGATCCATTCGAATAATCGTGTGTATTTCTCCTGTATCTAAAGTAGCAAAACTTTTTTTTTTGTTATGCTGTCACCACTTTGAGATAATGTGGAAATAGGGATGGATTTTATGGGACAATCCGCTGTGGGAGCCAGTTTCTGCCTCCTTTTAGCTTGCTCGTTGGAGTTTTACGACCCTTTTTTGAGTTCTCGTCCTTTGTTAATGTTTTACCTACTGGCCAAATGAAACATTGGTTACAGCTTTGGAGTTTAAATAGAGAGGTAAAGGGTTCAAATCGGAAAAATACTATATTTTAAAATGCAAATGCAAAAAATGCAAAATGCAAATGGCGAAAGAGAAAATTTTGAAATTTTTGTTGGTGAATAAAAAAATTTAAAAAAAATATTTTTGAACTGAAATTATTATCTTAAGCAAGGAATTCTTTAAGTAAATATTATTAATCACAATTAGTGATTTACAATAAAGAAACGAAATAAAGTTCAAAATACATTTGCTTAGAATTTCAACAAATTGAATAATCGGAATAAATGGGGATTCTAATGGTCAATTAATTATTCTAAGTTAAGTTTTTGTGTTATTTTCTTATAAGTGAATGGTTAATATCTTAAAGGCATATTATAATTATAAATAGTGAAACTATAAAGTCAGAACAAAAAAAAAACTTAAACATAACCTAAAATGTAGATAATCTCAGTGAATCTAACGGTTATTTTGATTATTAATCAAAAAGTTGCTATACAGTACAGCGACGAAATTAACATTTAGTAAAGGGAAACAATATAAATAATGAATCTTGATAATTTATTAATTAAACCTAATCCAACAAACTCCGATATTTTATCTCTTATTGGGAAGCTGGTAGAAACTATAAACACTAAGTATGACGAACTTAAGGAATCGCTTTAAAAGTCCATAACTGAAATTAAAGTGAATCTGGAGTCAACAATTTCAATGACGAAAGGCAACAAAATCAACCGAAGAATATGGACAATATTGAGCAAACGATTGGTGGGTCAAACAATTTAGTGAATACGTTAATATCTGAAATCAACAATCTCAAGCAGAAAGCTACGCAAAGGGACGTAATAATCTCCTGGTTCCCGAGTAATTTTAGTGACAATAATGACATCCTAATTCAACTAAGCAATATATTTGATTTCAGCCTGTATAACATTGAATCCTGTTTAGATGGAATCATAAACCAAATGTTGCTTACATTAAAAAATAATGTTTTTAAAAAAGCGTTTATGAAAATACTCAGATCTAATGGGCCATTGTTATTAAAGCAGTTATATCCAAATGTCGTTAAAGCATATAGCCAGATAAACATACGTGAAAAATTAACATCATTAAATATGAAAATAAAGGGTGATTTTTTAAGAGCTTGAGAACTTTTTTTAAAAAAAAAACGCATAAAATTTGCAAAATCTCATCGGTTCTTTATTTGAAACGTTAGATTGGTCCATGACATTTACTTTTTGAGGATAATTTCATTTAAATGTTGACCGCGGCTGCGTCTTAGGTGGTCCATTCGGAAAGTCCAATTTTGGGCAACTTTTTCGAGCATTTCAGCCGGAATAGCCCGAATTTCTTCGGAAATGTTGTCTTCCAAAACTGGAATAGTTGCTGGCTTATTTCTGTAGACTTTAGACTTGACGTAGCCCCACAAAAAATAGTCTAAAGGCGTCAAATCGCATGATCTTGGTGGCCAACTTACCGGGCCATTTCTTGAGATGAATTGTTCTCCGAAGTTTTCCCTCAAAATGGCCATAGAATCGCGAGCTGTGTGGCATGTAGCGCCATCTTGTTGAAACCACATGTCAACTAAGTTCAGTTCTTCCATTTTTGGCAACAAAAAGTTTGTTAGCATCGAACGATAGCGATCGCCATTCACCGTAACGTTGCGTCCAACAGCATCTTTGAAAAAATACGGTCCAATGATTCCACCAGCGTACAAACCACACCAAACAGTGCATTTTTCGGGATGCATGGGCAGTTCTTGAACGGCTTCTGGTTGCTCTTCACTCCAAATGCGGCAATTTTGCTTATTTACGTAGCCATTCAACCAGAAATGAGCCTCATCGCTGAACAAAATTTGTCGATAAAAAAGCGGATTTTCTGCCAACTTTTCTAGGGCCCATTCACTGAAAATTCGACGTTGTGGCAGATCGTTTGGCTTCAGTTCTTGCAGGAGCTGTATTTTATACGGTTTTACACCAAGATCTTTGCGTAAAATCTTCCATGTCGTCGAATAACACAAACCCAATTGCTGCGAACGGCGACGAATCGACATTTCACGGTCTTCAGCAACACTCTCAGAAACAGACGCAATATTCTCTTCTGTACGCACTGTACGCATTCGTGTGGTTGGTTTAATGTCCAATAAAGTAAACTGAGTGCGAAACTTGGTCACAATCGCATTAATTGTTTGCTCACTTGGTCGATTATGTAGACCATAAATCGGACGTAAATCGCGAAACACTTTTCGAACCGAACACTGATTTTTGTAATATAATTCAATTATTTGCAAGCGTTGCTCGTTAGTAAGTCTATTCATTATGAAATGTCAAAGCATACTGAGCATCTTTTTCTTTGACACCTTGTCTGAAATCCCGCGTGATCTGTCAAATACTAATGCATGAAAATCCTAACCACAAAAAAATCACCCTTTACTAAAACATTTATTCGAATTAAAAAAAAAAGAAGAAAATACCATACTGTTGGTATCGCCACAATAATATTTATATTAAAATCACAGCTGACCTTAACGAAAAGCCAACAATTATTAGGTCGCTTGATGATGCAGTTAACATTGAGTCTGAATTATAATCATTCAAATCAGCTGATTATAATTTAAACAACACCAATTACCGTTTGTTTTAAATATTTTCTAATTTTTTTTTTTTAATATCTATTGTTCGTATTAAGGCCCACACACATTTTATTTGAATCCGGTAACTTTTAAATTATCTATGTGTTTGTGTCATCATCCATTTTTTAATCATTTTATTAATCATTTAATTAATGATCATTTGATAAAATTTTATTTTATTTTTTTATTATTCGAATTCGAATTTTCAATACAATTGAAATTTTGGTTTTGTGATGCGCAGGCTCTTAAACAAAATCAAACTAAAAATAATTCAAAAAAATGACCTTGAGATTTTTTTTTTATTTCATTTTTGTTTGTGTTGGTGTGTTCAGATTTTTGAATCTACAAAAATTTTTGGTTTCAAAAAGAATCCACGACAAAGCCGGTTTTGTTGGTAAAGGGGGAAAAAACGAAGAAGTTACCAGATTCGAGTTACTCTAGTATTGGTCGAATTGTCTGAGTTTCCAACACTCCGAAGTCGTATACGGTATGGTTTGATACAGTTATTTAATTTCTTTAATATTATTTTATTTTACCATAAATTTTGCTTGAATGTTTACCATTCGGCTTTCTTTCGTATATTAATAGAATTAATTTTTTTTGCGAGCAAAAAAAAACTTTAGCAGTGTAAAATGATGTAACTCTTTTTTGTAATTGATTTAATTTTGACATTTATGACATTAAAAGTTTTTCTGTAAGTAAACAAAATTACAATGAAATATTAAATAATTACAATTATGGAGAATTGTTGTCGTTTTATGCGTGATTAATCCTTTAGATAAGTATATTATATTAATTGTTTTTCGCTAATTTGATTCTTTGTTTTTTGCTCTATACAGTTTTCTACGGACGACGATTTTCTGGACAAGTATAGATATGCACGTTGGGATTAAAACTAATTACGTAATTACAGTTTTCCGTTTTTTTTTCTTCTTTCATAAATATATAACTTTTCAATTTAAAATTTTTTAATAAATTACGGCAATAAAACAAATAATTCCACAATAAATTTATTTTCATGAACATTTTTGTAACGAAATATTTTAAGGGATCCGCTCGAAACGCGATATTTCGAAACGAGATATGATAAAACAAGATATGGTACAAAACGCAATATTTTAAAACCCGACATATCGAAACGCGATATGGTACAAAACCTCTGGATATGATAAAATTTCTTCGAAATTCTTGGAAAAGGTCTGTCATACTTTTATACAAAGAATTCTTAGATTAATAAATGAGTCCATTTTTAATGGGATTTTCCCTGATTGTCTTAAAATTGTGAAAGTATATCCTATATATAAATCGTGTGATAAAACACAACCAGCAAACTATCGACCAATTTCAGTTGTTTATGTGTTTTCTAAAATCTTTTACAAAATTATTGTACATAGTATTAAACTTTACTTCGACACGCACAAAATAATAAATAAATATCAATTTGGTTTTGTTGATTAATCAAACACGACATCTGCTGCAGTCACAGTTAACAATGAAATCTTATTGTTTTTAGAAACCAAACAATATGTTTCAATTTTATCAATTGATCTTAGAAAAGCATTTGATATGGTAAGAGATTCTTTTACGAAAATTTCAGAAACTAAATCCGACAGACAACAATGCATCACTCTTAGCTACCTACTTTAAAAATCGAATACAGTATACTGTATTTATTTATTTATTAAAATATTAAAGGAACTCGATTTAGTACATTGGAATTATGATTTTAAATTAACAAAAGTAAAATATAAAATATATTAACAAAAAAGAGAACAAAAAAATTAAATCTAAAAATAGAATTTAAAAAATAGAAAATAAAAAAAAAATTTATATATTCACACTTAGATTGTAAATAAATAAGAATTATAAATAAAACAATTATTTAAATTAACAATTAGTACTTCAAATATGAAACTGTCAAAGGACTTATTAAAAATTTAGAAAATACGATTTTAACTTTTTTTTAAAACTGGTTTTTGATAAATTAAAATCAAATTGATCAATTACGGCATCGAAAGATTTTGCAGATCGATTAATGGGATTGTTGTCGCCATAGTTGGTTGGATGGTGTTCAAGCGCCAAAAATTGATGATTACGCAAAGTCCTGCTTGGGACATTTATGGATATGTTTTCCAGGATGACGGATGAATCAATGTGGCCGAGAAAGACATTTCCGATAAAAGCGGCATCCAGAAGTAGACGCCTGTTTTCAAGCGTGCACATGTTATATTCTTTGCACCTTGAAGAGTAAGGAGGTAAACGAGCCACATTTTCGTAGAATGGTATGTTGTAATCATAATTCCAGTCAGTTTTCTTCAACAGGGATACAAGAAATTTTTTTGTATGCTTTCGATTCTGTTCAAGTGCACAGCGTAAGAGAGGCTCCAAACCGTTACAGCATACTCTACTTGAGATCTTACATAAGCGTAATATAATGTGCGTATAGTATGTATATCAGTAAATTCCCCAGTCCACCGCTTGACAAAGCCAAACATGGAGTTAGCTTTAGCAATACAATTATCTATATGATGGTTAAAACTAACGTTTTCAACAAATGTGACTCCTAGATCAATAATCTCAGGTACTCTTGGAACTTCCGCACCATTTATTTTATATGCCGAAGTTATTGGATATTTTTTCCGATGAAACGACATAATTTTACATTTGGTAATATTGAGGTGTAATGAATTTCGGACACACCACTCACTAAGTCTGTTAAGGTCATCCTGCAGTTTATCAACCATCATGCTTATGTTTAATTGTGTGAAATTTGCCACCGCTTGACAAAGCCAAACATGGAGTTAGCTTTAGCAATACAATTATCTATATGATGGTTAAAACTAACGTTTTCAACAAATGTGACTCCTAGATCAATAATCTCAGGTACTCTTGGAACTTCCGCACCATTTATTTTATATGCCGAAGTTATTGGATATTTTTTCCGATGAAACGACATAATTTTACATTTGGTAATATTGAGGTGTAATGAATTTCGGACACACCACTCACTAAGTCTGTTAAGGTCATCCTGCAGTTTATCAACCATCATGCTTATGTTTAATTGTGTGAAATTTTTTTACATCATCAGCAAATATTAGAACATTTGAGTGTTTGATTATCTTGGCTATTCTATCGATGAACACAATAAAAATCCAAGGTCCAATATGCGATCCTTGAGGGACACCAGAGGTCACTTTGATAACATTGGATTTCTCACTCCCAATTAATACATATTGCAGTCGGTTTGTCAGATACGATTTGAACCAATTAATAAATTCTGTTGAAAACCCGAATTCGCGCAGACTTTGGAGTGCTTTGAGGTGGCATATAGAGTCGAATGCCTTTTTAAAATCTGTATACGCTACATCTACTTGATAATGATTTTCTACCTCATTTAACACTTTGTAGGTAAATTCGACCAGATTGGTAGATGTCGATCTTCCAGGCATGAACCCGTATTGGTAAGTAGAGATGTGACGTATCAATGTAGATTTAAAAGCATTGCACACAATCAGCTCAAATAATTTAGGAATTGACGAGGATGTTGAAATTCCTCTATAACATGAGACATCCTCTCTCTTACCCGATTTAAAGATAGGTGTTATTTTCGTAATTTTCCATTTATCAGGAAACACGGCTGTGGTTATCGATTGGTTGAAGAGTTTGCAGAGTGGATTTGTGAAGCTTTTCTCAAACCTTTTTAATATAAAGGCGGGTATATCATCCACATCCATCTCCAAATTCTTTTAAGGCTGATATAACATTCTCTTCATGTATGACAGGGGTAATAATAGAAGTATTGCTGTTGCCTATTTTATCAATGTATTCTATATTATCACAAAGGCTATATACTGATTGGAAAAATGCTGCAAACATGTTTCCTATCATTTTTGCGTCCGAAAAGCTGGTATTATTATAAGTCATATTGGATGGATATCCCTCGATTTCCCGTTTGGATCGAAAGTATTTCCAAAATTCTCTAGGATTTGATTTAGTTTTTGTTTCAATACTTGCAAGGTAAGACCTGTACTTAAAATTGAAATAGACGTCAAATTCATCACTGCGCTGTAAAAAAGCTAGCTTATCGGGTTCCAATCGAGATTTCATCATTTTAGTATATGCTTTACATTTTCGGTTTTTTAAATTGGTTAGCAGGTCATCGAACCACGGAGGATGAGTTTTCGGTGCTTTATTGTAAAAAGGCACATGGAGTTCAAAGCCTTGGTAAATGAAGCCATAAAATTTAACAACATTCTCGTTAACATTGTCAAATTTAAAGTTAGTTCCCAATTTGCTGCTTTTAAATAATTCTGCAGACCGGTGTAATTTGCCTTCTTGAAGTTGAATTTCATTCTTGGAAGGTGCTCAGATTTCTTCCGGTTACAGTAGGTTGTATCAAATACAATGTCCAAAGGTTTGTGGTTGATACCGTTTACAACAAATGGATTCATTGATTCAGTTACTTTGAAAGCATCATCCTCAGTAGTGAATACCAGATCCAGAAACCTATCGATGCTATTAGCAATCATATTAATTTCGTTCAGGTTAAAACCAAGCATGGCATCGACGAATAGGGACTCTGCATCGTTATTGATATTACATGGAAGAATGCAGTTAAACTCCATGTCATGTTTCCAGTGTATATTCGGAAGATTGAAGTCGCAATTTGACCGAGGCGGTATATACACTGAATATATAAATAGATATCGTTTGCCTATTTTTATCTTCGCACAAATCTGCTAGTAAATGGAGTTGAAATCTTACCGCTAGAAATCATCGCTGGTGCATACCTCAAGGATCCGTTTTTGGACCATTGGCCTTCAACTTTTTTATAAATGATATTTTTAATGTAGAAATTAATGGTAAGCTTATAATGTACGCAGATGATGCTATTATAATATATAAGGCAAAGGACCCAATTGTATATTCATTGAAAATATGTCAAATGATCTCATTAAAATACAAAATTGACTTTGTACTAACCGTATGTCCCTAAACAAATCTAAAACCAACTACATGATTTTTCAACATAAATCTTTTCCAAATTCCTTTCCTAGTTATTTTGTTATTGGTAATGATAAATATAATCAAGTTTATTCCACTCAGCTGGCGAAATCATATATCAACCCAAAAAAAATCAATTTGGCCGTATGCGTTTGCATTAAAAAAATTAGAAACATATTAATATTAAAACAGCCTGGATTTTTTACCATGCATATATAAGTTCGCGGCTTACATATATGAGTGCAATATGGACTGGAGCATCACCAAAAAGTATGAAAGACATAAAAGTGTTACAAAACTGAATAATTAAAACTATAAAATGTTTACCTATTCTCCAGCTAACTCGAACAATCTACTCTTCACAAGTGTTGCCTATTGACGCACTCGGTAATTTCGAGCTACTCATGTTTATTCGCAAAATTCAATTACATTTAATAAATTGCACCAATATGTTTGTCACAATACTTGACATCCATTCCTATAACACACGGCAAACAGGACAAACTAACTTTTATGTAGAAACAGTTGGTAGGAAAATTTTATTTAAGGAACAAATAAAAGAATTTTTATTTGATAATGGTTAAACTCTCTAAGATCATCTGTAGAACTAGGAACCGAAAAGTGCAACCTGTACAAAAAAACAGGGTTTAATTCTGTGTTAAGGAAAATATTACAAACTAGAGAAAAATGGAATAGAAGAATAATGCTACTTATTTAATAATTTAGATGACGCAAACAAAGTCCTTCCTATATCACAACTTAAATTTAAATAAAGAAGGGTGTTGGGACTTATTAGCCGTTCCGATTATAGAAATCATGCACTTCTTTTTGGAAAATAAAAAAAAAGTCTCGATAGAAACACGATGCAAGGTGAAATTTTATCATCAGATTACGATCTGTGGTGAAATGTAACACATCTATGACCCCCCGTCGGTGTGCAAAATCCATGGGCCGACCGTGGAATTTGGGGCCAGTATAGGCTGGCATGGAGGTTGCAATGTGCAGGTAGTCTTAAATCGGTCCAATAGTCATACATCCTCGATTTGTGTTTGTTAAGTGCAGCCATTTGGAGCTTTCCATTGTTTTAAAGTATTTCAAAATCTGTAACAAAAATATGTTTTCTAAACTGAACTGTTGCAGTTACACAAATTTTTGTCTGTGCATCCCACACCGAAAAATTTAACAGTAACCTTTGACATTTAAATTCCAATTATAATTAATTAGGTACTTAAAGTTTTACTTATGTTAAGATACCATGAAAACACATCGTTATTCGAATGAAAATCTGTAAAACGAAATAACTGGAAAACATAACAATCTACAGAAAAACATGAGACTTCATTAAAAGTAAGACTAATTCAATATCCAATAATAACATGGTTTGCCATTGACATCTCAAATCATTACAAAAATCATTAAAAGTTTAGTTAACATATTCCAAAATTTATATGTAACGGTACAATCGACATACGTATACATCAAAACAATCTATCAAAATATGAAGGAAAATTTCAGAAACAATTTTCTTCACCTAGAAAAGGTGAAACGTTTTTGCTGTTCTACAGACACAAATAAATCAAAAAGCAAATACGAAAATACGAAGGAAAAAAACGGAAAAGTTTTATTTCACAAGATTTTGTAAACAATAAATACGACTTTCCTCTACTAATTGACGTACAAAATAAAATAATAACGTTTTAAGGATTTTGATCTTTTCGTTTCGTATTTACAAGTATTACGTATTTTCTCTTTAAAGTTCGAGAAAATCACCAAAAAAAGAAATAAAGCAAAATAAGCCAATGATTGAAAAACCAAAAAAAAAAATCTTGCTTTGGCATAAGAAATTTAAGTAACCGGAAAATGTGTGGAAGAAATAAAACTTAACAAAAAAAAAATTTTGTTTTATTTGGAAAGAAAAGATCAGGCAAGACCATAAGAAACATAAACCAGAAATAGAAAATGAAAAAGTTACGAATTTTTATGGTCGATTTAATTTTTATGCGTTAGATTTAATTTTTTTTTGTGCTACCGAGATTCTATTTTTATGTTATTGATGGTTTTTCTTTTTATTGATGAGTAATCAAAATATTGAAAAAGTTACAAATCAAAATAATGATGATGTGCAGTTCGTGACACGTGACCGCAGATAATTGGAGAAACTAATAAAATAGTTAGTGTTTAAATAATTAAATAATATCGCTGTCACTGTCACCTATTTATTGCAATTTATCAAGAGGTATATGCTTCTTCCATTTATAAACCATTTTCCATTTCATTCTCGAGATCAGTACATGTTTAAAAAAATGGGTGGCCCGGAGAATTTAGAACCTAACAGAAGAGGTTTATTAGAGCTAACAATACAATTTTAAGTGGAACCACTACAATATGGAACATTCAAGGGGAAAAACCTAAGGATGTAATCTTTAATTTGGAAACGATTCGAAAATTGATAAACATTAACGTCCAAATACGCTGATCAATTGTCGAAATTTGTGTTTACAAAAACTGTCTGACAGGCCACTTCAAGTGAGATCGTTAAATTCTTAGAATCTAAAGTTTTCCTAAACTAGTTTTCTCAATATTATTGGGAGAAAATTATTAAAAACCATGTTAAGGTTTACGGAATAAAAATTTACCGAACCACTCTTAACCTACGAAATCTTCTCATTGGTAATCATTATTTGTTGTTAGAATACCACAATACCTATATATCGAAGGAGAAAATTTTAAGAAACTCCATTTTACTGATCAGATGAGGCTGCTGCTCTTAAGCATGGCAGAGTTAACACGTGACATTTAAGTTCACAGGATGAATGGGCAATTTCACGATGCAAACACAAAGTTAATATCATGGTCTATGCTTCCTAGCTTCTGGTTTTCAGATTATCGTGGGTTTTGATAGGTTTTGATCAAATCGCACATAAAATAAAAGAATAAAGATAAAGGATAAAAGCATTAATACAGACATAAATGGAAACACACACTTACCCAAGACCCAAACCGACCCGGTAATGGATTCTAAATTTTCAAAATAATTTGCATATAATACATTTATATTGATCGTATTTTCAGTATAAATAATTAATTTATATCATAATAATACAAAAAAAAAATTAAGGTATCGTGTCGAAAACTTTGTACATCCCTGTATACGCCACCGATCATGTAGTAAAAGTTATTTTTCTCCAAGTCGAATAAGAATCCAATAAGACAATTGAATAATTTCATTTATCATTCGTAAATTCATTTTTCCCCAGTTTGTCAACAGTATTTGTATTTTCTCTTTAAATTTTAAATCGCCGCGCTGTAGTAAACAAAATACGAAAGCGGTCCAACGTTGAATGACGAAATCGTAAACTAACAAAAATATTGTTTGTCTACGATTTACGAACGGGACTTGTTGTAGAAAAAAAAAACAATAAAAATGTTCTATTTTTTGTTTCATCGTAGACATGGCAAAAAAAGAGCACCACTATCTTATCGAGTAGCAAAGAACAACACGAATACACGATTTAAGCAATGTAGTTAGAAAAGAATTAGGTAAAACATTTTTTATTTATGAATGAATTGATTTATATAAAAATGCAATGGAGTATGGAACGGAATGTTGTTTTCTCCCTCTTAAAATAAATGAAATTGTTTTTATTTACGTTATTTTCTTTGGCCCATGCCACACGTACAAAAAAAAATGCGGCATTTTTCTTCGTTTCTTTCCCCGTTTACCTATGATACAAGTTTTAATTGCGACTTAAACAAATTTTCTGTTCTACCACACAACTCAAACATAAATGAAATAAAAAATATTTCAAGGACATTTTTGACTCAGTTTAGTTAAAATTTTATTTAAGAGAGAGCAGAACAAAACATTGGTAGAAAAAAACTGCCAAAATAGAAAAAATGCTCGTGTGTCATGGGTCTTTCAGTCGTATTTCACTAATTCGAGTGAGAGTTTGTACAAGCAAGTAAATGATAATTTTTTTCAGCGAGTACACGGAGAATTTTTTTTTTCGATCTACGACTCAAATAAATAGTTAAACAAAATCTCGATAAAAAGTTAAATAAAAAATATTTAAATACTTAATTTCAAAATTCAATATGGGACCTATTTTAATTGTATCTTTAATATTTTTTTTTTTTTTGGAATTTCTTGATTTTCAATTCCGGAAGACAGTTGCGAGATTTTATATAACCGATTTTGGAACAAATTTCAGCTTCAAAATATTAAGTTTTTTATGATCTTTAGAACTTAAAATTCAATTGTGCTTGGACTTATAGAAGTTTCATAAAACTGACCCAGTTGTTGGTTTTCCATAGGTACAAAACATTCGTCCTTATATTACACCGTTTTAGAATTGATTGTGGAAGCCATTGAGCATCAAAAGATTAAGTAATTTTTGATTTTTTGAATTTAAAATTGAGAGGGGTATGCAAATTGAAAATAATACTTTTTTCAATCACCAAGCGCAAGCATGTCGTTTTCAAATAACACGAAATTTACAGTTCTTTCCCTACTTTCCCTCCTTGCAAGGACCAATTGTTTCTAAAGCTAAACCAGTTCGTTCCCTAATAGCTTAAATTATACTCTAGCCAAAACCAAATAAGTTAATAGCCATATTTTATAATTCAAGCACTATCTGGCGCCGCATGAGAAATCTCTACGAAAACTGTAGCTATTATTCACTGGTGTCGCTATACCGAAAAATGGAAAATAAGTGCATCCATAAAACCTCACCTGCAAATCATCTGAAATATACTAATTAACATTTATTTTGACATGACAAGAATTCATCTTGGTGCGTTTTAAATTTTTATTGTAAGATTAAGTTCCTAATAATTTCAGGAGTTTAAAAAATAAAGGCCTTTTCAAATTTCCCTTTAAAGTGGATAGTGCTCCCGATAGCGGCTCTCGATAAATATGTAGTAAGTATTTGCAAAAATAGCGCACTAAATATAAGTTTTGACATTGAAAATTCAGTGCTCCGGATACATCGATAGGGCGCTAATAAAAAAACATTTGAGGGTAACATTTGAGGCTAGCAAAACTTATAATAGTTTCATTTCGTTTCCATTATCATTATATTTTGTTCTTTTATACCTGGCTACCTAATTTTCCCAAAAGGTATATTGTTTATCTTATGATAGAGTAAAGCCGGCTAGTAAAGCTTAAACTTTTTAACTAAGCGTTTAGTTAGGCTATAGAGAGCCTTTAATTATTCACATAACGGTAGGCGTTCTTTTTAATAAGGTTTCGAATCAATCTGTCCTCAAGGTGTGGAGCTTACATTTTTGTCTTTAAATTAATTATATGTCAATAGAAACTGTTCCTCTATCTTTAATAGATTTTCAATTCGTTGTTCGATTCGGGTTTTGCATTAGCCTTAAAGTATTTTTTATACAAAAATGAAGGCTAAACATTTTTATTTGCCAATTTATTTAGCCCAAAGTTATCCTCTATATATCCATTTGTTGCTCTATTCTTGAATTGGATACCAAAAACCGTTGCTTAAGTTACCATGAGAAAGCATGGTGCTTCAATATTTAAAGTAAAATATTTAGTATTAAATTAGGATTTAAAACGACATACTGAAATTTTTTTCTGAACGGAATCTGTTAACTTTGTATTAAAGAATAAAAAACCGATGTCATTTAAAATTACTTGGTATTTCGGGATGCTATTTGAGAATTCTAAAGCTCAATTTCAAGTGGCACTAAAGCACAATGGTTGGACTGCAGTTTGTTTGCCAACCGCATCCAAAACAGAACGGCACTATGAGCGGGTGATGTCTCTATGGAGCTTAAATATGGACAGTGACACGCTTTGGAGAGTTATGCAAGATTCATCTCCAAACCAAGTAACGAAATTAACGCATCTTGTAGCATATGGCAATGCACCTGCAGATGTGTTGGGCGGTCTAACAGTGAACTCGTTTATCACTGCTTCCAAGGATAACCATCTGAAACTTCAATATAACAGTTAAAACCATGAATGGAGTACTGATATTGGCGTTAGAATATGAGTGCGTTAGAATTTGCGAATGTATGCCCTTCCAGTAACGTTGGCGAAATGGTTCTGGTGAACAAAATGCATTGCGAATTATAGTCGAAGACCAGTTTGAGATTCCACTGATGTGCGAAAAAGTCATCTTTGTACAAAAATTGAGAATGCCAATGCGCCTGCTACCTTTGAGAGATTAATTGAGCAAGTTCAAGATCCCTTAATTGGAAAACATCTCTGGTTTATTTGAAAAACTTTATTGTACTAGGCCGCACATCTGAAAGAAGTACTGCAAGTGATTCGGACGGGAGGATTGAAATTTAGTGCACCCAAAAGCAGACTGTTCAGGGAAGTAGTTAATTATTTGGGTTATATAGTTTGAAGCAATGGTGTGCGAATGGATCTAAAAAAGTTGGTGTCAGAAATGGGTTAGCATGTATCGAAGGATATTAGCCAAATAATGCAGATGCTACTAACACGAGGGTAGGTGGAATGTTGTCACAGCAGTAAGAAAGTAAAAGGCGAGTTGTCGCATATTATCGTCGATCCCTATCAAAAAAAGATAAAAATTATTATGAAGCATGCAAAGAAAATGTTGACTGTGGTGGACAGTATTAAATATGTCTACAAATATTTGTATGTATTGGCAAAAGTTGGTTTTTCGTATAGATCATGCGGCACTCAAATAGTTTATGAAGTTTAAGGAACACAAAAAAACAAGTCGCTAGATTGATCGAACCACTAAAAGCCTACACTTTCAAGACTGAACACAGACGAGGATGTTGCACGAGACCATGTGCAGCATGAATCCAGCGGTCCTACAATTTTTAGATGAATCGTGTTTAAATCGGAATATGGTCGGAATAAATAACATTTGAAAAACACCAGGTGGCTTATGAATCAATTAGACGTGTAAAAAAATAGCTAGCCGCTCATGCAAGAAATTGCTTTTCAAAGCGTCACTGTTAAAATTATTGGGCATACGCTGAGAATAGATGGGGGGATACTATAGTAAGAATCTGAGAATTAGTTAACAGTGACAATAATAAACCTAAAATTATAATATGTTGTGAATCACGAAACCCAGACAGAGTCTGTTGGAATGTTCGCGAATCCAACTACATGAATTTGATTTACATTTGAAATACATCATGCATCGCTCGATGCAATAAAAAAATAATCACTAACAGCAAAATATAACTTATTACAAAAGCGCGTGCAATTTTTCGACGCATGGACGTTGTAAACAGTCAGAACTGCTGAAAAAAAATTAGTGTTGGGAAATAGAGTTTGTGTGAGTTAAATCGCCAAGTGGTAAATCGCAAAATCCGAGTACGAAACCATATCACACGCACGAAATTCGTAACAATAGCTGTGTTACTTATTTACGTTTGTAGATCGCGCAGATTTTGAAATCTGAAATCAGATTAATCTAATTGATCTAAAATAAGTAACAGATTTCAGGTTTCTTAGATCAAATAAGGGGAACTGTCATCTGGATCCGAAATTTTCAAATCAATTGCTTTAATTATTTCTACAAGGTGAAGCCTGGCTGACCCAGAACCTTCCTACAATGTTGTCCACACTATTGTCTTATTGTCTCCGAGTTCGGTGGCAGCTTCTCGCGATGATCCATTATAATTTGCCTGGTCGTTTCTCCTATAGCGCTGACGTGAAGTGGCAACTCGATATTATCATAGATTAATACACTCCGTTCAACATCCACCACGAAGCCATTCGTTCTCATCAAGTCCATCCCAAAGACGACTTCACATACAATATCTGCAACCAGCATCTCGTGTTGAAAGTGATTTCGCCCAATCCTTATTTTTACGAACTTGTTCCCTTTTATTGCTGAATTTTCTCCAGTCGCCGTTCGTAATTTCATCCCATTAGCTGGTTCTATAATTCCATTGATAATATCTACACGAACATACGTATGAGTTGCTCCCGTATCCAGCGTAATCATGCAGTTCTTCCCTTCAATATCGGCTTCATTTGTCAAGCTGTCACCACCTCTTGCTACTCTCAAAACATGGATGGATGTCGATCTGAAATCGATCTCGATTGCTGGTTTGATGATGGCCTGAACAGTTTCGTTTGTTAACGCACAAGCGATGGTTTTCGTGGAAGTTGCCTTAGGTGACAACATCACCGCTCTGCGTGTCTCAGAATCTCGAATGCCGTCAATGAATGCATCTATTTTAATTCGCTCCATGTAATCGGCCGACGTACTTTAATGTGTCTTTCTCGTTCTTGCTCGGGAATCATTTGTAGTGTGTCCACTGCTTCGCCTTTAAGAGCCACCATTAATGCTTCAATACGATGTTCTTCATTCCATTGATTTTGTTTAATCGTCGTTTCGAATTGGAACATACAAATATTGAAGGATGTTGTTCCATCAAATGTTGTTACTTTTAACTTGACTGATTTTACGATCTAGGCCACTTGGTGTGTTGTTCCATTTGCCTTGACCTCTTGAAGCTCCTTCTCGAGACGTTTAACTTCCGTTTGTAGATGTTGCTTACCCGTTTCAAATTTTCGTTAAACCTCCTCTTTAACATTTTGAATTTCTATGTGTAATTCTGCTTGCAGTTTTTTCCATTTCGCCGTGTAGTGTAGAAGATAATTCCAGAAATCTCTCGCCCATTTTTTTGGCCATAACATCTGCTGTTTCATTTCCTGGTTCGACAGTTTTATCTGATGTTTAGTTTCACTCAACTGTTGTCCCATTATTTGATACAATAGCAACTATTAAGTGCGATAAATCGAAAATTTCAGATGTATTTTGTGTTGTTTTGACCAACGTTTGAATGCCCTCTTATTTCTTCTTTACACTAATCTCATCCATTTTTTCCTCCTCGAAATCATACACGTCTGGATTTAAACCTTCCTTTTCCGTGGCCTCACGTAATCGCTCCTCTAAACTAGCTTTTGTGCCTTCACTGGCCAAACCTCGCTGTTTCAGTTCCTTTTTTAATTGCGGAAGCTTTAATTCGGCGAGAATCATTTTTCTTATTATTCACAATTCCACCGCGGTCTTCAATTGTTACGTTTTCTTCTTGTCACTCAAAGTTCAAATCTCTGGATTGTGGAAAGCACACAAATTTATTTCCACAATACTAAAATTACACAACACAACATTAACACCATAATATTCCAAATTATAACACACTATTTAATTATCGCTTTAATAATCGCTCTATTTAAACTTCACAACATATCGCGTTTGGAAAAGGGCTCGTCATTCAACATCAATTTACGCCTTTATATACCAAAATATTTTTTCGAGAATAATCTCGCGAATGCTCTCCAAAAATTATACGAGTACATTCGAACAGACATTTTAGCACACAAATAACGCCTAAATGTTGAACCAAACCAAATTTAAAATTAAGCAACTATTGAAATAATTTATTCTATTGTAATCTAGGTGTCACCGTAACAATGTTATCGAAAATAACGAAGTGACTAAAATCAAATAAAAAACCTCTTAACAAGGTAAATGTTCGAGTGACGAAAGCTCAATTCAATTCACAAAATTTCTGATATCAAATTTGTGCCAAAAAAAACAATTGCATTCGATTTGTCAACGATTTTTCGGCATGTTAGTGCATTCAGCGCGTTGTTGTTGAACATTCCGAAAAATCGTTGACAACTTGTTGTTTTTGACAACAAATCGTTGACAAATCGAATGCAATTGTTTTTTTCGGCACAAATTTGATATCAGAAATTTTGTGAATTGAATTCGGCTTTCGTCACTCGAACATTTACCTCGTTAAGAGGTTTTTTATTTTTATAATTTACATAATTTCAAAAAAAAATAATTATTTGAACTGTTTTAAATTTGTTTTTACGCAAAGAGCAGGAATTATGAATGACGACGACGAAAATAATAAGGAAAATAATTGTAAGCAGAACAATTAAAGAAAAAGAGGATCTATGACAAGGCAAAGTCAGGAGTCTCTCGCAAAATTACGTGCAAATGATGCTGAATATCAACGACGACGAATTTCCCAAATGACACCCGATAAATTGCAAGCGTATCGAACTGCTAATTCAGCATCGCAACGGTTAGCTCGAGAGCGTGTGAACGAAGCTGTTCGCAGGGATTAATTTCGACGAGTTCAACCAAGAAAGCAAGAAACTTTACTGCAGAAAACCAGCTGACCGATTATTCACATACTGTTGAAAAAAAGGCAAAATTATGCTGCCAAATCCAATTGGCATTCAAGGACAGATTGGTGAGTATCCTGAATTTCTCAAAAGTCTTATGTCCGACATCAACAAACTCATTTCCTACAAAACATTTGATCTTACTACAGCGCCATTTCATTCGCATCCATGGGTGCAAAAATTGTCGATTTGCCAGTATGGTAACTGTCGCCGTGATTTTTTGGACAAGATTGATTGTTTTTTTCGTGCACACAATAGCACAAAGTTGCCAACCGATACGAAATGTTGAAGCACAAGAGGCTGCACGTGCTGCTGAAGCAGAAGAAGGTTCACGAATTGGCATTTAGACGCGATCGTCAATCGGATCAGCGAAGATACAACTTGCCGCAACGTCCAATGAAATCGTAAATGATTTTAATGAGCCGCCATTTAATCGTGACATCCATATTTACCCGATTAATCCTGAAGATCCCAATCAGTACATCTGTAACATCAATATTCTCAGTTCAGACTTGGATCCATTGACTTATGCAATACTTTTTCCATGTAGAGAGCTAGGCTGGCATCCCAATTGGCACTGTGGCAGTTACAGTGATGCAAAATTAAATACAGTTCGTAAGAATATCAGTATGCTCCAATATAAGGCTGCATTGACCGCAATACGAGATGACTTCAATCCAATCATGAACGCAAGAAAACTAACACAGCAATGGCTGGTTGACTCACATCTGCAGGTAGAAGGAAATAATCTCAGCTACATTTGACAAAATCAGAGACGACTTCGGGGTGGAACAGTATCAAGGTCTCGTTGATCACGTTGCAAATTTAGCGCAAAATGAGAACATTGCAGCCAGTATTTCACTAATTCTGCCATCATCTTTTGAAGGTTCACCTCGCGGTGCTGTGATGCAATGAGCATTTTCGAAAAATATCACAGCAAATTTGAGATTATAGTAGAAAATGGTTCCGACACATACGTGAACGACTGAATCTTGGTTTCTGCTTAGCATGAAAGACGCAACTGTACAAGTTCACCTTTACACCGATATCCCTTACCATTTTGTTTATAAGCGAGGTCAATAGCAAGAGCGACATAGAGGAGGCGAAAGCATTAAGGATGAAGAACGCTACCATCTTCGATTACTGCTACTATATGTGCATTCGGATGAAGAATGGGTGCGATGCTTGACAGACGGTCGAACATACTTTATGCTTAAGCAATTGCGAGAGATGTTCGCTTGCATTTGCATTTTTTGCCAACCTGCTCCACCCCTTAAATTATGCAGGATCATCTAGGAGATTCTATACTCGACTACATACAACGACACAGTGAATCTATATCGATCAACTCGGCTCTTCATGATATCAATATTGTTCTTAAACAGCACGGAATGTCATGCAGTTCAGTTGGTGGCCTGTTCCAAGCGGTAACCCACCCGAAGAAGATCAAATTTGTGATCAAGAAGAAGAAGAAGCACGATTGGCAGTTGAACAAATTGGAAAGATGAATGAAGCCCAGCTTGCGGCATACATTAAAATTATGATTGCAGTTGAAAATAATCACACACAATGTAAGCTCTTTTTTATCGATGGTTCCGGTGGCTCAGGCCACACAACTGTAATGGCAAATTTTCGAGGTGAAGGCAAAATCGTGCTGCCATTTGCAACAACCGGAATAACAACCACTTTGCTTAAGGGAGGACGCAAAGATTTATAGTGGATTTAAACTTCCAGTGCCACTTCTTGATAATTCAACCTTATCAATGTAAATGACATCACCAGAAGCTGTTTAATAAATTTTTAATAAATATATTGTTCGTACAAATAATTAGTTTTTTTTTTGATTTTGTAGAACAACCTAGTATTTATATATTATAATTTAGCTCCACAAGGCTACATAAACTGTTGCGCAATTGTTTTGGACCAGTGAATTCAATTTTAATTTTATAAAATTACATATGTTAATTTATTAATTTCTTTACAATTTTAATTAATTTGAACTTACTTCGGTAAGAAAAATGTATTAAAATTTATTTTATGCGGTACGATAATCGCCACATAGGTAAATAGCAAACGAATTTCGATGTAACTTTTCGTAAAATTCGATACCGAGAAAACAAAAAAAGGTCATAATACCAATATTCGCCACGAATCAATTTTTTCGAAGACGGGAAACGTTTCATATTTTCAATGATGTACAAAAGTCACAACACAGTAGGTTGTGTAATTAAAATTACTCAGCTTTAGGAACATGTGAATTTTAACTACTTATCATGATTCACCACTATTTTAAAATTCACTCTAATATTAGAAAGTGATTTGAACTAACGGCAAGTTGAAATTTAAATTAAGGAAATCCAAACTCATAAAGTTATATATTAGATTCAACAATTAAACGATCAAACGATACTACATCCTACGTATGTGTCCCATCACTCACTTATGAAATCACAGATTTAATTTTAATCAATATTCTAATTAATTTGTCTCAAAAGAATTTTTAACAAAGGCTTGCTACATGATAATTCACAGAAGGAAAATTAATTTTAATTTCATATGTGTGTTTGATCACTTAAAACTATTAACATATTATTGAAAAATCTTTCATCGACATATTTCGTTTACTTTTTATATTCTTGTTACATACACGTATAAAATATAAAATCATGTATAAGACTAAAATAATTAAATAATCATAAAGGAATTTTAATTAAAAAAATTTTTTTTAAGGAATTTTTTCATTTCTATTCAAAATTCAGCTCATCAAAATCTATAAAGTATAAACACATCGCATGGTATATTCAAAATATATACATATATAAAGACATAGTGGCTGGCGTCTCTTTATTAAACTTAAACCAACAAAAATTGTAACATGAAAAACTATCTTATGGCATGTAACAAGAAAAAAGGAAATCTAAAAATAAATAAAAACTAATTTTCTCACCCGATTTTTTTTGGTATGCTACGTACATAAATAGACGACTCTTAAAAAATTATCAGGAGATAAATTTCTAATCAATCAAAACGAAGAACAAAAACAAAAAAAAAAAACTAAACTGTCATTAAAATTCCCTAGGAAAGGAAGGATTTAGATTGACATATTTTTGAATTTTTAAAACTACATACTTTGTGTTTTATGTTCAGCTCTAGCAATATCCTTATCTCTTATTAGTATTACGTATACGAGTAGATATATACAAGACATTTCGTAGAAAAATGTAAATCAAACCAACAAACAGCAGGGATGAAACTAAAAGAAAAACTAATGTAAGGATGATGAGGAAAAACATAATTTCGTATTATAGCTATTCCTTTCTCCTTTGAGTAGGGCTTATCTGGTTATGTTAATTTTAATCACGCTAATAAATTATTTAAATTCCAAAGAAATAGAATATATATTTATGTGTAATAGCTATTAGCAACTTTTGTTGCTGTAAATATTTCCTTTGGATATTTTTTTATTGTTGTGCCTGCCTGCCGTCTTTTATACGTCTTCTTGTGTATAATTTTTTACATTTTTTTTTTTGTTTTTTTTTTTTGTTACAAGAATAAATGATGAGATTGAATTTTATATTATTTGGTTACAGTAGTTTTACCATAATGATGAAAAATTAAGAATGAGATAACACAAAAAAAAAAAACTTTTACTATGTCTATATACTTAGGAAAATTTAATTGGTAGCTTTGATTAATGTGGTAAAACGCAATTAACATTAATGTTTCGTTATTTTTTTGTTTTGTTTTTCTTCTGCGGCAATGTCAATAAATTAAAATAATGACAGCGATAACAATATTTGGCATGTCAAAGTGTCAATTAGATAATCACAGAAACAGTTGTATATGCGTATATGGATATATGTACATGATTACATATGTATATAATGGTATAATTGAATATGTAATACTATGATGATGAGATGATTATATTGACATTAATTCTTTGGGATTTATATTTAATCTGTTTGATTGGTTTAAAAAAATTGTGAGAGTATTTAAATTCATCCAGTATGTGACATATATCAATGCCTTAGTTGAGTTTCGTTCCGTTAAAATGTTTACTTAACTTGAAAATATAAATGATACATAATCTACCGTCAATTTCTTTTGTAGGTTGTGCAATACTTAATATCATAAATTAGTCCCATTCATGAGTTGATTTTCAGGAGATGTACCAGATATTTTACGCTAGTGGCATATAGACACATAAAAATGAGTCAGTCGTACTGTTTTGGACGGTATAATACTGTTTCGAACCTCTGGGAAGTTATCCCGAGAAATTACTCCGAAAAAATATTATAGTTGAATATGGCAACACTATTATATAGTGTATTTTAGCCTATCCTGACAGACAATGATATTGTACAATTATGATTTATACATACAAACAAATATATCACGAGATTAACAAAAGCGTCTAGCAAATCTATATATCTGTACCTCGGAGGCATACGACATCATGTGAAAATAAAATTGTCAGACGTATATGAATTTAGGTCCAGATACTGCCTTTTGCCTATAACGGAAACTGCACATGGTGTTATTTCAAACATGTGAACCGTAAGGACTTTAAGGATTACATAGTTTCATATTCCACTAGAAAGAGAATTAACCATAATAAAACACAATGTGGGCAGTATATTTTGTGAAAAAATGGACATATTGTTGTATTGTTCCGAGAAAATCTCGGGAAAATTCACCAGAAAAATCAAAAAATTCGGAAAATCGAAAAATGATGTTTTTCAGTTCAATATTTTTTTGTTGTTGCCAATTTCGATGGCGATGGGTTTTCCAAAAAAAATAAACTAGAATTCACCGGAAAAGTCGGAAAATTTTGAAAATCGTAAAATGATGTTTTCAGTTGCGAACGGCTTAGCCGATTAGGCTCATTATTTTTTCTTGTGTTCGTAACTGCTAGGAGATTGTTTTTATAAAATAAAAGTTAGGGAAATCCACCAAAAAAGTCGGGAAATTCGGAATACCAAAAAATGATGTTTTTCAAATGAGAACTGCTAACCCGATTTGGGAAATTTAGGAAAAATTCACTGGAAAAGTCAAAAAATTCGGAAAATCGAAATATGAAGTTTTTCAGTTGAGAACGGCTGTACCGATTTGGTTCAATTATTTTTTGTTGTGTTGGCAATTGCCAGGAGATTAAAGATTTTTTATTTTTTGGGAAATTCACCGGAAAAGCCGGTTTAAAGAAAATTTAAAAGCCGGAAAATTCGGAAAATCGAAAATTGACATTTTTCAGTTGAGAATGGCTGAACCGGTTTGGCTCACTCTTTTTTGTTGTGTTTGCAATTGCCAGGAAATGATTCTTGACGAGGAGAAAATTTACGTAAAAAAGTCGTAAAATTTAAAAAATCGAAAAATGATGTTTTCCGTTGCTGAGACCTGCTGAAACGGTTTGGCTCAATCTTTTTTGTTGTGTGGCAATTGCCGGGAGATGGTTTTTACGAAAGAAAATTTTGATAAAATCCACCGGAAAAGTCAAAAAATTCGGAAAATCAAAATTTGTTGTTCGCAATTGCCTGGAAATAGTTCTTACGGAAGAAAATTTAGGAAAATGTTACCGGAAAAATCAAAAAATTCGGAAAATCGAAATTTGTTGTTTTTCTTTTGTGAAAGGCTGAACTGATTTGATTCAATCTGTTTTTGTTGTGTTTTGCAGTTGCAAGGAGATGGTATTTAATAAAGAAAATTTTAGGGAAAATTCACATGAAAAGTCGGAAAAGTTGGCATATCGAAAAATGATGTTTTTCTGTTGAGACAGGCTGAACCAATTTAGCTCAATTATTTTTTGTTGTTTTCTAAACTGCCAGATGGTGGTTCTTTAGTAATTTTTTTCTTATCTTAAAGAAAATGTAAAAGTTGCAAAATTCGGAAAAACGAAAATTGATGTTTTTCAGTTGAGAATGGACGGCTGAACAGATTTGACCAAATCTTTTTTTGTTGCGTTCGCAATTGCGATGGTCTTTACAAAAGAAAATTTAAGAAAATTCACCGGAAAAGTCGAACAATTTGGAAAATCAAAAAATAATGTTTTTCAGTTAAGAACGGCTGATTTGACTCAATCTTTTTTTATTGTGTTCGCAATTGCTAGGAGATGGTTCTTACTAAAGAAAATTTAGAGAAAATCTACCAAACATGTATGGAAATTCGGAAAATTTGGAAAATCGAAAAACAATGTTTTTCAGTTCAGAACGGCAGAACGGATATGGCTCAATCTTTTTTGTTGTGTTCGGAATTGCCAGGAGATGATTCCTACGAAAGAAATTGTATGATGGTTCTAACGATAGAAAATTTAGGGAGAATCTACTGTAAAAGTCGGAAAATTCGGAAAATCGAAAAATGATGTTTTTTGGTTGAGAACGGCTGAAACGATTTGACTCAATCTTCTTTGTTATGTTCGAATTTGCCAGAAGATGGTTCTTACGAAAGAAATTTGAGGGTAAATTAACCGAAAAAGTCGGAAAATTTGGAAAATCGAGAAATGATGTTTTTCAGTTGAGAACGGCTGAACCGATTTGGCTCAATCTTTCTTGTAATGTTCGCAATTGCCAGGAGATGATTCCTACGAAAGAAATTGTATTATGGTTCTCACGATAGAAAATTTTGGGAAAATCTACTGGAAAAGTCGGAAAATTCGGAAAATCGAAAAATGATGTTTTTTGGTTGAGAACGGCTGAAACGGTTTGACTCAATCTTCTTTGTTGTGTTCGAATTTGTCAGAAGATGGCTCTTGCGAAAGAAATTTGAGGGTAAATTAACCGAAAAAGTCGGAAAATTTGGAAAATCGAGAAATGATGATTTGCAGTTGAGAACGGCTGAACCGATTTGGCTCAATCTTTCTTGTTATGTTCGCAATTGCCAGGAGATGATTCCTACGAAAGAAATTGTATTATGGTTCTCACGATAGAAAATTTTGGGAAAATCTACTGGAAAAGTCGGAAAATTCGGAAAATCGAAAAATGATGTTTTTTGGTTGAGAATGGCTGAAACGGTTTGACTCAATCTTCTTTGTTGTGTTCGAATTTGCTAGAAGATGGTTCTTACGAAAGAAAGTTAGGGTAAATTAACCGAAAAAGTCGGAAAATTTGGAAAATCGAGAAATGATGTTTTGCAGTTGAGAACGGCTGAACCGATTTGGCTCAATCTTTTTTGTTATGTTCGCAATTGCTAGGAGATGATTCCTATGAAAGAAATTGTATGATGGTTCTTACGATAGAAAATTTAGGGTAAATCTACTGGAAAAGTCGGAAAATTCGGAAAATCGAAAAATGTAGTGACTATGAAATTTTCCAATCAAATTGGTGATGATTCGACTAATCATGACAGGGGACGTGAATTCGCCTATAGTCATTTTTGATTGTGCAAACGCGTTATTTTTCCCGCTGCCATTAAATTGGAAATTTGAGTGTTAATTCACTGTTTTTTGACATTTGAATAGTGTGCATACATGAACGGTACTATTATTACAATCATATTAAGTTCGGTGTTAGTTTTGCGATTTCGATAGTTTTTTCCAGAAATTGATTAGTGTATGACAAGTGCAATTATCAAATTGAATTGCGGGATTGAGATTGATTCGATCAGCAAGTTCATTTTTGTGAAATGATTTCAAAGTAAATGAGTCAAATGAATCATTGTAATTTATAAGAATTGATTTTTGACCAAAATTCTGTCCATCAGACAATTGAACCTAAAAAACGCAAGGGCAAAGCGAAGAATCATCAGAGGCGTGCTCATATCGGACAAGTTCGCTGTGCACGAGCATCAGCTCAGGTTTGACAAAACGTAACTCGACGAAGAAATGCGGTAAACGTCGACTTGAACCTCGCTGCTTTCAATTATGACTCTACAATCGCGTACAAAGATCTCCGCTGCCTTGATTTTGGGGTATTGTCTGTCGTGTGTCGACATTGCCAAGCATTGAAGTCCCAAGCAGAAATGTCAGGGCTATCCTGTGCCGAATGACAAAATAAAATTTCCGGTTTCAAGTTTGCCACACTTCCAAACATTTTCTCGCACACACGCAACAGCACAATCACTGCTTTAACATGACATCATTTTTAACCGATGTAATTGTTATTCGTCAACCCAGCTACCATCTCAAGGATTAGCAGAATTCTTTTCAGCATAGCCAAATATAAAAATTTCCTTCAGAATGAATTTTAGATCGTGTACAATCCAAAATTCATATGAAATGGCAAAGTTTCGTTCAGCATAAAAAGTTCCTAGAATTGTATCCAAAACTCGGTTTCGAATTACTATCCAATACTACTTACCAAATTTGTGAACAGTGTTTAATTTTGAAATTGCCATGTAGCTAGTTTCCTTACGTCAGGAATGAATTAATTTGTCAATTTAAGGAACACTTTTAAGATTTGAATTCCGCTGAAATGTTTTTTGTTTTGTGAAAAAAATGCAAGAATTCCGCTCCTTATAAAATAACAACCAAAAGTATTGTTTGTGATAGTGATGCTTCTTGGGGCGAGTAGCGCAATCTCTTATTTACCGTCAGCAAATATTAGCAGTCTTAAACCTTATTACATCATGAGCATTTTAATTTTTACAGTCGTTGTCATATCTACCTTTTATGGCGTCGTAATTTGCGATTAGTAAGTATTTAAATTATTCTTGAAGAGCACGGATTAGGATTCGACCTCGAAAAGACTATCGGTATCCTGACTATTGCAAGATCAAACAGCACCAATCATCATTCTTGTTAGAGGAACTAGCTGTAAGAAATGTCCATTGACCTCTGTGGAGCCGCTTCTATACCTACTTGATCAATACTAGTATGAGTTCTGTGTTTGATAGTTTAAAGAAACACAGAGAATGTTTAATAATTTTTTTTTACCAAATCAAAATAATTATGGTTGCATCTCTTTAAAATTTAAGTTTAAAACAGGGCACATCCCTATTAATCTTGACTACATAAAATCAATAATAAACAGTTTCAGTTGTGAATCAGAACGCGTATGATGCAAACACTGTGGTAATGAATTTAAATGTAGTGAAAGTGCTGTGTAGTGTTTTGTGTAGTGTATTTTTATTTAATTAAATAAAATATAAATTAAATTACCTAGTAGTTAAAAAATATAATAAATATTTAATTATTGTGGATGTGTGCGTTATTATTTGTGTTATTGTGTTTTTTGTGTTTTTCATGAACAAATTTTTGTGTTATACGATTTACCGTACGTAAAACCCGATTTATATGGGGTACGAACTGTTTATCTTTACACTAATTGGTGAGTATTTCATTTGATTTTATTGCATGGCATTTATCCAGGTGGATGGATGAACTTAATTTTACCGAGTTTGTGGGAACCATAAAACAGTTTTATAAATTCGTTAATGCAGAATAGACTGCGATTTATGGATGTGATTTTTGACATAGAAAAATGTGTATAATCATAGAAGTTTCAAAACTGCAGCAGACAATTCGATTAGTGGCATCGCATTCTGACATCGTAATACCATTCAAATTATTTTCTGGAATTACGATCTCTCGCGGTATATGATATACTCGCTATTATAGTTTTATTTTTTTAAGTTCAAACACAATATCGTTTAATTCGAGGTGTACATTTGTTGAATCGAATGCATTGTGTTTGGCTACTCAAACATAATGTATCCGTTTGTCTCCTTTTTTCATGCAATCAGACATTTTATTAAAATGAGACGAACGGGACCGGTTACATTGTGTTTGACTTTAACTTTCTAAACATTTCACTCAGGCTGCATCGTAGCCTTTTTATGTTCCTACAACTGTAAAACAACTTGAAAAAATAAAAATCCTCAGGTATAACATTCAAAACCTATAATTGATCAGGCTTTTAAATTTATATAATATTTCTATTCTGGTCTAAACATCGTAAATATTGCTTTATAACGTTCAACGTAGCAGTTTCTGGCTGTGTTGGCAACTTGCCCTATCAATTGATCCTGCGGGTATACAGAAAAATTTGCTTTGCTCCGTCAACCTAATTCAAGTGCTTAATAATTTATTGCTGTGTCAGATTAGGCGGAATTAGCTTCAGACAATATAAGGGGTAGATATAAACTAGAAATAGGGAATTTTAGCACTATAATAATTCTCTCTTGCAGGTGTGTAATAAATTTTTCTGTATCAGAGTCAGATGATGTGGGCTTCAGATAGGTAACATACAGACCGATTTTACATTCATTAATAATTTATTAAACCAGACGGTTACCAGCTGTTTTGTTATTTGTTACTCTTGGGCTTGAGACGTTTAATATAAATGTCGAGTTAACCAACTTCAATAATTTAATACAACAAACCGTCACAAGATATTGGGGCAAATATTATTTTATGAGCCCTATAGAAAGTATAGGTCAACCGTATCTAGGTGTGTAATAAATTAAATTTGTGACATATTAAACGGACTTGACTTCAGACGATATAGGCTTCAGATGCGTAATATAATATACGATATTACTAAATTCAATAATATTTTGCATCATTGGTCTGAATACAATTCCATCTAATTTCACGCAAAAACAATTTATAATCTGCCCAACTCAAAGCTCAAGGACTAATATTTAACTCAATATCTGGTGGCAGTTTTGTGTAACAAATTATTAAAGTGATAAAATGGACAATATGGAATCTGGTAGACGAGGTGCTCACAAATAGTTTACATAAGCCTCTTGGCTATGTAGAAATGAATCTGTTAGACAATATAGTAATATCATTACTGCCCATCAATTAGCGGTTGATCAATTTAATTATTATTTTGTAAACATTGATTTCTGTCAGGGCAAGTCGTTATAAATATTCCTATTTTTTCTGGTCCCATAAAAAAACTCCTTATCAATCGTAAATATTCTACTGCCCATACGGATATGATAATATTCCAGGCCAGTTACAATTAGATTAATCAATATATACTAGCGGGCCGTGACTGAATAATCAGCCACGTGATTACATTTTATTATATTTTTGATTAAGAAATGATTAAGAAGATTTATTAAGATGTAAATTTGGTGCACTTTTATTAAAAATAAAGTAAATTCATATACGCTATTAAATATTTAATAAGAAATGTACAAAAGGATAATATAATATGAATTTACATGCGTAGAATCTCTACAAAACAACATTCTTTGTTGTGATGCGCCCGTCCCGATCAGCTGATTGATCGCTTGTCTCAACCATAAACACCTTGAGTCCGTCAAATGAGCGGCATCGTGAAAAGGCCACATACAGTGTGTAAATACGGAGGCCGGAAAGTACACTTCTACCTTCTTCAAGCTTTGGCCCTAACTCTTGTTGATGGTTATGGCGAACGCGAGCTGGACGGGAAATTGGAGGCGAGACATTTTAAATGTGAAGGGGCCTTCCGAGGGTGAGAGCTTTATGCGTGGCAAGAGAACGCGCTCGCATTTTGAGAAACCAGTCAGCAAATCACATTCCAGACTGTAACGGTTTATTTTTGCGACTCGTATGCTTGTTCCATTGATAAGACCTTTGCTAGTGTTTAAATTCCTCATCAAAAGAACGAACTCGTTTACCTTTAGCGGGATGGCTTGGCGCGGAAGTCCGGATCCTTTCTTGTTGAGAACCTCAACATGTAGGCCGAGTTTCTCATTCATGTCGTCACTCTCAACTTTATCAACACTAAGTTTGACTTCTTGTCCGCCGGGCAGGAGGTCAAGCACCTGCTGATTGATTAGCGCACAATGATCATTCTTGGGTGCAAGGGTGGCGCGCTCCTCTATGGTGCCCTCGGCTAGTGTTGTGTTGATGTCACCATACACGAAATCGATTACACGTCTCTCTTTGATTATGAGCGCGACCCCTGGCATGATGCTGGCCTCATCTATCATGATGAGTCGCGCGCTTTTCAACTTGGTAGCGTGAGAGGAGATTGGCTTCATTGATGAACCGGCAGTTTGAAAATGTTGGAAATATTGGAACCGGCAGTTTGAAAATGTTATATAGCGTACGTCTACCTCCCATCAAGCTCGTGGCGAATCCTGTGAAGACGGAGCAAATGGACTCCAAGCCACGCCCCTTGGCAAATGCAATGAGTGATTGCAATACAAATGTCTTGCCACACCCGTCGGGAGCGTCAAATTAAAAGACCTTTGCTGACAGGTCTTCATTTGCACTCGCATACATGTTATCGAAACGCGCCATTTCCAAATATTAAAATCTCAAGAAGGAAAAGCACACAATTGCCGTAGCGCGCAACTTTAATCTAAATATTTAATAAGAAATGTACAAAAGGACCGCTGTAAATGTGTGTTATTTTCATTTGTATATGAATAATTGTGACGTACTAAACTAATGTACTTATATAGATTATATAGTCGATAGTCGATTAACCACCACACAAAAAGCAGAAACACGTCACGCTAGTTCAAGCATGAGCTTTAATTAAGAGCTTAATAAATTATCCAGTTACGAAATATACTGGGACACAAATCAACCGCATATCGGGACGAAACTTCCCACTTAACCTTTCGCATAAATTAAGAGATCCAATGACTTTTACCTGAAATCGGACGAAATTGATTATTCCAAACTTTCCATAGATATTATGTTTGTGTAAGTACTATGGTCAATCTTCACTCGCAAAATTTTGTCATGATGATACTCTATCACCATGACAAAATTGTATTTTTACACTGACAGAACACCAAAATTTTTGTATGTATGTAAAATCATTTTATGTTTTCTGTTTTGTTCTGTATTGTCACGGTGTAATGACGGTTCAATACAAACATATTTTGTCATGACATTCTGGCGTTGTGATGAATTTATTAGATGCACAGTATAGGAAAAATGTTTCTTGGCGTTAACACCTATTTCCCGTGCACGTACCTTAATAAAACATATAAAAATACCTTTCACCTGATATATGTTTCATTAAGATACGCGCACAGGAAATAGGTTAAAAAGGGAGCACAAACTAAAAATTAAGCGTATTAATATATAAGATTTCTCAAAATTCTAAAACGTCGTCATGTCAAACCGGTCTTGAAATCTGATGATAAAATTCTGATCAAAAACTACCGACCAATTTTCATCCTGCCAATTTTTTGCAAAATATTTGAAAAAATTATTCTTGAGCGGCTGTCACACCAACTGAAAATCAACAATATAATCCAAACAAATACTGTCTGGATCATTAAAATTGAAAAAAAACAGAACATTATGGTTATTCCTTGATATTCAAAAGGCTCTTGAATTGGTCATTCCACAATATTCTAAAGAATAAATTGAGAACTACCTAATCATGAAGGTAGCCCTAAATTTATTTCCTACTCCTTTTGAGGAAAATTTAAATAACGTGTAATGAAAATCACAGGGCTCGATTCTCAGCTCGGTTCTTATCTATATATATAAATGATATATTTAAATTTGAATTGATTAGTAATATCCAGCTATTTGATGATTACATCATCTCTCTCGCAACAAAAACAAGACATGGAAAGCGACATTAATAAAATAAATAATATTTGGCTACAAGGCTAAATAAGGCTCTGAAGTAGGTTTCGCAAGAACTTCTACATTAGCGTGGCAAAAAACAATTTTTTTTAAACCGCCTTTTTGCGTACAAACCAATTTCATAATAGCATAAAATAAATATTTGGTCCAGCGGTAAATAGTTTTTGTTTAATATTTTGTTACTATTAATGCTAGAATTGTTTCTGGTCATTCTATTCCTTGTTTTTTGTTAAAACGGCGTTCATTTGTGAAAATAAAAATTCGCAGTAATAAATAGATGGAAATACAGATAATAACACTATTGCCAAATTTGTTAGAGATGTGAAATGGTTTGGAATGTTTGCCACACTTTCAATAGCTTATCATCAATATTTAACGATTTATTATCGTTCCGTATACCATTTTCAATAATCGTTCTTAAATTTGCAAATTATTCGCCGCCAAATTATACTACACTGAAATCTATGCAGTTCAATATCCTCTCTCTCTCTCTATCTCTCTCTCTCTGGCACTTTATACCATCAAGGAATTTGGCCGCCTCAAATGAGGTTTATAATCATATTTTCATATATCAGATAATGAGTGATTAATTCATTGTTCCTAAACCAGCCGAGAAATTTTTACCACCGGGAATCACAAAGGGGAATAACGAACATTATTTTTTCATCTTTATTAAAATTATTTATTTGGTTAGTTTATGATATGTTGCAATACACACGTCCTTTAAGCTAGCAGAACCCATACAAAAAATATTACAAGATAGTATGGACCATTATACGCTAATTATAGGCTAATTAAATGCCGCATTAAAATTTTTTAGGCTCCATCCCTTCCAACTAAAACGCGGGCTCTGCTAGCTTCAGAAAAAGTTAGCAGAACCCATATCTAAAAATGATTTAAAAACAATTGGAAAATTAAAGGGTAATTTTATGCTAATTAAATGTCCTATTTAATTTTTTTTATCCTGCTCGATTTAGAAAATGCAAAATGTTTTATCATTTCAAAGAAGGCAGAATCCAAATCGAAAATCGGACCAAAAACGAAATTAGAACGCAAAACAAGATAAATTGATAAACAAATAATTTTAGGCTCACTGTGGGCTAATCAAATGATCCATAAATCAATTATGGGCTTCATCCGTTTTTGCCTTAATGGATCATTTGATTAGCCCATAGTGAGCCTACACTTATTTGTTTATCAATTTATCTTGTTTTGCGTTCTAATTTCGTTTTTGGTAGGAATTACGATTTGAGTTCTGCTTGCTTTGAAATGATAAAGCCTTTTGCATTTTCTAGATCGAGTAGAATAAAAAAATTGAATGGGGCATTTAATAAGCCTTAAATTACTCTTTAATTTCCCAATTGTTTTTAAATCATTTTTAGATATGGGTTCTGCTAACTTTTTCTGAAGCTAGCAGAACCCGCGTTTTAGTTGGAAGAGATGGAGTTCAACATTTTTTAATGCGGCATTTAATTAGCCTATAATTATCCATACTATCTTGTAATGTTTTGCTGTATGGATTCTGCTAGCTTAAGGGATGTACATGCTAATTTAAAATACTGATGGGTATTGGTCATCGGTCTCACTACGATTTTAGGATAGATCTGGTTCTAGCCTTTACGAGTAAGAAGTGTCAGGAGGTTGTGATGGGTCCTCATACCGAGAATTGCTTGTTTTCGGCCGCTTTACAAACAACCATAATAATTAATAGAAGTTGAGATTTTTGGTCTTGTCATTGGTCTCACTATGATTTTCGGACAGGTCTGGTTCTAGCCTCCTGAAACTTCTTACTCGTGGCTAGAACCAGATTTGTTTTTTCCTAAAATCATAGTAAGACAGGACCAACATCGAAAATCTCAACTTCCAATAAATAAATAATATGGTTGTTCGTAAAGCGGGTGAATATAGGCCATTCTCAATATGAGAGAGTGTATTGTATTATGTATATGTATATTAAAATAAAACTGTTAATGAACGGATCGGCTAATCGGGCTTAGATATGAGGAATTTATTTATAAAGGCTGACATACGTCATAGATTTTTTAGTTACGAAAAATTCCAGAAACTCCGATTTTAGTAAACAAAAGTAGAAAATTTCGTTTAATTTCGAAAATCGATAATTTTGGCGTACGTCCGTCTTTAGAACTTGAGGCCACATATTATTGTTCTTTAAAAATAATATTTTCGTGAACCAATTGAAAATAATAAGAACTGATTCTTAGCTGTTTTATTTTTATTATACATACGGTCACAATTCCTTTAACTATAAAAATTTTGATTTTGGGCTGAATGTATTCGATATAAGTGTCAAGACAATTTATACTGTCATGATAAAAAAAAATTGGGATGACTTCAAAAATCTATAACGAAAAATCTTTTTATTTTTGGGCTGACATCATTAAAATGTCGTGAGATATGATTTGTTTTGGGCTAACAGTTCATACGTGACAGAAATTATAGTTTTCGTGTTGCCACTTCGTTTTTTTGGGCTGAAATTTCGGCCAGCTTCACATACATTACATCACTAGCAACGAAATTTTTTATAACTTTAGCAACCGTTTCCATTACATGATTTAATTGAAATAATCAGTATTTCTTTCCCCAACAAAGTTTTAAATCCAGACTCTTCGCCGATCATGCTTGGACATCCATCAGTTGATATTGAACAACTTTTTTCAATACTGACATAGAATCGATTAAAACTTTTTTGACAACTTCCAGAATATTAACAACACTTGTTCGTTCAGGAGATGATCCCAGTTTCATCGCATTATTACACCTGCAGCATAACATACCATAATTGCTAGCCTGGCTTCGCAGTTTATGTCAACAACTGTCTATGCAAACACTTCAGTTGTACGGAGATCAGATATTAACTGATCGGTATAAGAGCGCTTTTAAAAAAATCGCCGTTACCAAATGCCTTTCCACATTAAGCTATTTTCCTGGTTCTGCAAACATCATAATTACAACAACAACATAATCCAGAGGTGAAGTAAAGTTTTTTCATTTGTTATTTTGTTAGGTTGTTTTCTTTTTTTTTTCTATGAATAATAATAATTAATTTGCTGGCGCTACATCGCATGGATTTGGCCGCCTTATTTCTAAGTCACATAATAATATTATTCCTCTGATTAATGTGTGACTGGTTCAGTTGTTTCTGGCTAGCTTTCCATGGGCTGCTGAATGAAACATGCAGGCGTGCCATAGTTCAGATGAGTATGATCACTGTTTCCTTCCATTTTTAAGATTACTTGTATATGCTGTTCTCATGCGGAGTCCAAAATTTGCACTAACACGAGCATTAGTTGTTTGACATACTACAAAAAAAGGCACTAACGTAGTTAGCCAAATTGACTTAACTTCATTTTGCTACTTAAATCGATGTCAGGGCCATTTTATTTTGAATCATTTTATTTATTCTTTAATATTTCATTTAAATTTATTACAAATACATTTTAGGTTTGTAGAATGCTACTTCACTACCCTCTTACACCAAATAATTACTGGAAAAGCAATTATTTACTAAGCTTTATTGTCCAAGAAATTATACTAAGAATGATTCGGCAAAATTACCATCAGTCTCCGGCTATTTTTGTGTTATATTATTAGTTCAACTTTGAATGTTAAAAAATTCAAGACGATCGCTTGAACTTTTATAAGTACTGAAAAAAGCAAAAATACAGTTCGAAGAAACATTCGAGTTTGCAACGTGGAGTGTTAATATTCTATAAAGACCACATACCGTACGTTCTACATCAGAAGTACGAAATCTTCACAAAGACCGCCCAAACAATTTCACTTAAAATATCCTTACCTTTAGTAAACTCATTTTCTTATTAGTTTGTGTCGATCCTGATATCAAACGGATTCATTCGCCATCAACATACTTACTTACTTCATATTGTGGTTCCAAAATGCGTCCTGTTAACATTTTGGAATCCTAAACCAAGGTAACACAACAAATTTTGAAACGAGGCTGTACTAAAACACCCCTCAAACTACCAGACAAGTTATCTTTTGTCAATAAAATCCTCCTCCCCCCATATTTAAAACATCATTGAGAGGAATATGTATAGCTTTGAATATATCACAATATGTGTCACTGACTTTGTTTTGTTATACATCAATGATTTGTGTATAACCCTGTTGGCCTTGTCAAGCTTTGCTTATGACGCCACATTGCATACACTTCTATTTTATTCGAGGTGGAGCCTTCTTCTTAAGAATTAAAAGATAATCATCAAGAAGTTGACTTCACTTAATTCTGATTTGAGTGCAATATTGGAATGTAGAAAAGACATCAGTTGAGGTTTAACAAGAAAACTATACAAATATG
This sequence comes from Nephrotoma appendiculata, assembly GCA_947310385.1. NCBI lineage: Eukaryota > Metazoa > Arthropoda > Insecta > Diptera > Tipulidae > Nephrotoma > Nephrotoma appendiculata. The sequence continues at coordinate 311,539,667 of OX371224.1, forward strand.
CAAACATTCTTGTGCATGTACTCGTGGGTTGTGACTCAATTCGGCTGCGCTTTGTGTTTAAATTAGTCACAATTTAAAATGGAATGAAAATGTTTTTACGCACGTAAAGTGAGCTTCACGAAATCTTGGGGTACTCAATAGCTGCTGAAAGTTTTTTAAATCGTATCTGATTCTCTAGCTAAATAAGACCTCCGCCCTTAGTTCCTAAATCTGTCTATCAAAGCAAAGTAACAAAATTTGTTCAGATGTGTTAGTAGATCTTAAATGATCACTATTTTCGGTTATTTAGGCCGTAGGGGTAGTAAATACCAAATGATTTGCTTGATTTTTTTCCTTCACTGTTTTAATAATCAGCCAACATAAAATTAGTAAAATGACAATTTTGCGGAACTGTCTGTTCATGAGATTTGTTAATAAAAAAATTGAAGCCGCAGTATCTGACATAAATTATTTATATGCCAGTCGTACCGATCCATCCGTATCAACCGATCAGATCGTTAGCTAAGGCTGCGATCAACTTCAAAATTGTTCTCCAGGGAACGTAAAATATATACTTTTATTACCCAAGCACAGTAGTTTTGTACAGCTCAGTAACGTTCGTGTCATTTAAAATTGGTTTGAAGGATGCTGATTTTGACCTGCTTAACAAATCTGACGTTCGGCTTGCTGGTTTTATAATCCGTCCATTTACAAAATTATTCACGCATATCAAAAAACCGTACTGTGGCTACGTTTCAACAGCCAAAGTAACTACTGTATTAATCAATCAGTTTAATTTATCAACGACCATCGCTTCATATAATACGATCAACGCGCCCGTACTTGTATCTAGAATCACAATGCCTCCAGTATTCGAGGTAAAACCAGGGATTTCCCGCAGCGAGACTTGGTTTACGATCAATTTGTTATCCGAAGAGTACTTTCCATCTGACTAGGTCGTTCGTAGAAAGGACATATATGATTTTGACACTAGTGTTAGAGACGGTGGTGTTTTAATTGCAGTACAGAATTCAGTGTCCTTGATGACATTGCTGTTCGAATTCGACTAGCCTATACAATACTTCGATTGGTGCCGTCGCCGTTTATATTCTTTACGCTGCTTGTTATCAAATTATCATTCTGGGTGACTTTAACTTACCCGGCATATCTTGGAACGATGTTAACGGTATGTTCTCTTCTTCCTCAACTGATGAGAAAGTGTTGGCTATAATCAATTACTTTCCTTCCATATCAACAACGCAACTTGACCGTATCAGCAACAGTCGAGGGAACCTCTTAGACCTATTATTTGCTAACGATGTCTTGCATGCCGATGTTATTCCGTGCTTGGACTTCACTGGACGTGAAAGCATTTATCACAAATCATGATAATAATTTTTTATACTTAATGTACAATATGCGTCTTTGAATGAATTTCTCTAAACTGCCGATTGGTACTTTTAAAAGCGCGGAATGATACGGTGCACAGATCCAATGAGGTTCTCGGGAGTGGTGTTGAAAGACACGTTTCACGGGCTATCAATAATAAATCCGGCTTTCGCGAGCCATGGTATAATACCGAGTTAATCCTGCTCGAGACGAAACAAGTTTGATTCCCTGTACAGGCTTTATGTCATAGAATACTATCCCGAATTTGTCAACGCCCGCAATGAATTTAAGACCCTTAATTGGTTCCTTTACAATAATTACGTAGTGCAAGTCGAGCTAGTTTTGACATCTATTCTCAAAAAATTTTGGAACTTTTTTAACAGGAAGAAAAAGGTATAGGGTTTTCCGTCGAATATGTCTTACCAGACCTCCACCACCAGTCAGACATCCGACATTTGCAATTTGTTTGCCAAACTCTTTGCATCGGTTTACAAACCACTTCGGTCGACAGTCACCGAGACTCCTACTACTTCCACATCCATTGTATTCGATCGTTGTATTCAAACGGCGTGCTGTAAGTCTGGCCCCTGCAGTTACCTTCCTGTTTAACGAAAGCCTTCGTCTTGGTTTTTTCCCGGATTCCTGGAAAATCTCATGTGTTCATCCAATTTTCAAGGCGGGTAGTAGAAGTGAGGTAAATAATTATCGTGGGATCGCCATCCTCTCTGTCTTACCCAAACTGTTCGAATCCATGGGTCACAGAGTATGGCACTTCCATACCAAGAGACTTAGTTCTCCTTTTCAGCACGGATTTTATTCCGGTAGGTCTACTGTGTCTAACTTGTGCTCTTTTTTGGCTCATTTATTTGACAGTCGAAACTCCAAGCAGCAGCTTGACGTTATCTACACAGTTTTCACGAAGTCTTTCGATGCGGTTGTTCACTCTACTCTTATTAGCAAGTTGAAGAGTCTCGATTGTCATTTCATTCTCATCGATTGCCAACTGCCTCCTCTTCGCGGGTAACATAAAGATTTTTGCCTGAGCCTATAGCGTATTATGACTGCGAAGTGTTACAAAACGACTTAATCCGCTTTACTGGCTCTAAACGTGAGTAAATGCATAACTCTTTCTTTCTTCCGTATCCCCTTCCCTGTTTTTTATCAATATAAACTGTACAACGAAACCATTGATCGGTTCGATTTTATTTCGGATCTTAGCGTGTTTTTTGAGTCTGATGCTGCATTTACCAGACATGTTAACGCCATTATTTCAAACTGCTTCGTTCGGTCTATTTTGGACCCTATATTTTATGAATCTCCTGTTTGGTCACCCTCCTACCACTATCACTCTGAGACGAATAGAAGAATACAGAAACAGTTTATTTTATTTGCGCTACGACGTTTACATCCAGGCGTGGTTAATCGCAATGCTTCGTACTCATTTTACCTCTTAGTTTTAGTGAAGATAATGCAGATTGTGTTTTTATTTTTTTTTTGATGATCAATAAAACCGAAATTATGATTTTATGATTGTTATTTTTTCTGGGTCAGGCAGTCGATATTTTAATTTGATACGGGTCGGCAGGCAATATAGAAATCAAAGCCTTATAGTAAAAAAATAATTTTTTTTAGTCTCGTCAAAATAATTTCGGGTCTTAATTTAAATGGTATGGTGTTAAATGATATACCAAAATATATAAAGTAGTGTCAATATTGTAATCTAATTAATCGAAATCGAAATTATCATAATAGTATATAGTTTAAACCAAATAAATAAAGTTTAATAATATTAAGTAACGGTGCCAAGATCACCTGATTTAAATCGGTAAAAGAGCATTGTGTTTTATGAACGTTCGTTTGATGCTATATGAACTTTTAAAATAAAAAAGTATTATTTTAGCATAAAGTTGAACTTTCTATAAATATTTAAGTGACTAGAATTGTGTGTATAATAAATAAAGTAAACTTAATATTAATAATAACATAGTGAGTAGAAAAATCTTATTGATGCTAACAGCTAGGTAAACGTTAGTGAACACGTTGGTACCTAAATATAAAACGGTGCTTAGATTCTCTAATGTGTAACTCGTAAGTTTTAAAATATAATCGTACGATACTACATAATCTGATACGTGTTTGTAAATGACGGTATCTTGAAGTACGACTAAGACGCAAAAAAAGTTTATATCATTAAATAATAAATAAAACAAAATAAATTAATAAATCATAATTCATGCTGTATGTAGTGCTGTATACACAAAATAATAATACAAAGTTATAATAAATAATCTAATAATTAAAGTGAATCGTGTGACCACTACGCTGACTGTTTCAATGGTCACCTAACGGCAACACTCTAGCGAAATAAAATTTCCGTATGCATACGTCGGCAAGCAATACGCCATTGTGACTGCAATCAACACCTTCACTCAACACCGACCAAATGGCACAGTGGTTAAAGCTTTGGCGTTTGGATCGGGAGGTACCGGGTTCGAATCCCGACAGGGGTGGGATGTAAAGTTAAATTTCACCAACAGATTTCGATCTGTGGTGAAATGTAACACATCTATGACCCCCTGTCGGTGTGCAAAACCCATGGGCCGGCCCATCTTCCATGTCAGTATAGGCTGTCATGGAGCTTGCAATGTGCAGGTGGTCTTAAATCGGTCCTATTGCCGTACGTCCTCGAGTTGGCCGATTAGGCGTAAAGTAAGGACGTCAAAAGCCAAACCACGAAAGAGCAGGGTGAGCCTTGAGCCCCAAAACAGATTGCATTGTAAATAAAAAAAAAAAAAATCTTCACTCAACATATTACTGCCTGGTAATATGTTGAGTGAAGATTTTTTTTGGATGGTGGATTATGGACAAACAAATATTTTGTTTGATTTTCGTTTGATTTAATTTCTTCTAACATTAATCTTAATTATTTTCTTAGAGATTTTTCTTCTTTAAATTTGTAATTTTTTTTTTCCAATTTATTTAAATTATTGATTTTTTTTTCAAATTATAATTAATATATTATTAGTTTAGTATTTAGTTAGTAGGGTCATAGGGTAGGCTAGTTATTTCTTTTATATTTGGTTATATGATTTTTCGCTTTTCTTTTGATACCTTAAATAATTATGGAATTTTTACTGTTAAAATTAACAATTTGTATTTCTTTTACATCTTAACTTAAAATGAGAGACTAAAATTCTAACTCGAGGAGGATGGTTTAATGCGTAGGTATTGGAGGCCGTACTGTGTAGGTATTGTGTAGATTATATTTTAACCTTTATGTGAAGTGTGATTGTTAAGTGTGTTTGCTCGATTGGTTTTTATACCGCGGTCTAATACCGATTCATAAATATTTCGGAAACCCCACCCCATTTTTACACGGAGTTCTAGTTGAGGTAAATCGACCACCCGAAATCACTTTATGAAAATTCTGTTAACGCATCAGTTCGCCTGGTGGCGTTACAATATATGAAGCTTTTGCTTATCGCTTGTCGAGAGATTCATTCAAGAAAGGTTTATATAGGCACCACTTATAAATAAATAAATAAATTTTTTCACAATGTGTTACTAAGAGATTTGCTGATAACGAAAAAAGGAACACGCAAATTGGTCCAGGCTTTCAGCCTTTACATTTTTTTACTAATAAGGAGGTAAAAGTATATAGATTATCAGAGTTATATTTATGTTAACGTTAAAAGTTCATGCGTGTGATAAATTGTAATGAACTTTTCATATCCTGTCAAATAATATTTATTAGGATTAGCCATATTATTTTATTCATATCCTGTACACACAAGCCGAAAACTCGTTAATCATTCATCTAAAATTGTCTGGTGTCTAGCCGAAATAAATTCTATTGAAATCAACTCTTATAAACTTTTATCACCACAAAAATCAATTCTGGGTGACTACAAACATCTAATATTAATCTATATAAAAACAAAAAAAAGGAAAAACAATAACAAGACTTAAGTAAATATTTGAAATTTATATACTTATAAAACCGAAACAGTACTATACGAGAATACAACATAGTGTAGTGTATAAAGGAATCGTATCCATATACAAGAAAAAAAAACATAAAAAATAGCAAATTACCACCTGTAGAAAATAACTTTTTTGTTTTCCCTTCGATTTTCCTTTTTTTCTCTTCTAATAACATTTTTTATTAATATTTTTGCCTCACAAAAAAAAACGAAGAAATTGAAATAAAATAAAACGCGAAAGATAAACAAATGTACCAAAGACAATGGGAAAAATAATATTTAAGTGATTCGGATGCCAAGTGGAAATACGAAACCGAAATAAGATAATGTTATATAAACAAGTTATTCGTACGGAATAAAATAAGCAACAACAATAAAAACAAAAAAGTAACAGGCGAATACACAGCATACACACAAACACACACCCACACACATACACACAAAAAAAAAAGTTTCAATTAAAACTTTTCGGTTGTTAAAAAGTTATTGTTTTTAAAGGATTGGTAAATTCAATATATAGAAAATAGAAAGTACCATGAAATTCTGCGAAAATGTTAAACTTTGGTTGATTGATTTTGTTGTTGCTATATATTTGGTTTGTGCCTGTTTGTTGATTTAATCGATATATTTCTTGGTTTTTATATCAAATTTATGTAGATCTGCTGAGAGCATATGAATGTTAAGAAGCAGACAAAAATTAGCATAAGTTAATCGATTCATTTTCAATTTATCATTTTTTTTACTTGTTTTGTTTGTTTAATACAGTGGAATGTTTAATTCGATTTGAAAATTGGGGATTGAGATGGGATAAACGAGACAGCTATTTTTAACTAAGTACATTGAGTCGCGAGATACAATGTAAATGTTAAAATTAATTAAATAAAATATGTCTATAGTGATACTAAGACTAAAGAAGCAGTATACTCAGGTGAATATTTTCCCGGACAAGAATAATTTTAAGTAATAAAGTTTTATAAATACACATTTATTTCGAGTACAATACACTTGATTTCTAAACTGAAATATTTAACCGACTTTTGGTAAAACTGGATTGCTAAATTAACTGATTGATGATTGAAAAATCATTATTCTTGCTTGAGTTTTGGGAAACCAACAAGGTCAACCTGTTGTTGCAAGTTTAATCTCTTCAATTATTTCAAAAATGGACAACGAATTAAAAGTCTTAGTCCATTTTTCTAAATATTGAAATACTTCAAATATACGGGTTACCATCAAAGGGTCTCCCGAGTAATGGACACATTTTAATTATGAAGTGTCTATCCAGTATACGTAACTGCTGTATTATTTGCGAGTAGGATCTCCTCTTCTAATTTCTTTTTTCATACATGTGTGTTTGAATAGTGGGAGCCCTCTTTTAGTGATGTTTGAAATGGTTATTTAAAATTTTCTCACGTTTAAGGATATTTACAGCGTCTTCGGTTTGCAGTTATTTCATTTTGAGATTTGTTATTCAAGTGTATCTTCCTTCTTGGAGGTGTAATGAAGTGCTCTAACCTTATTCATAACTTCTAGGCCATTTTGTTTTTCTAGGTATACCACTCTTTGCCTTCTTCAGTGAGGTTTATCACCAAAGCTCTATACGAATTACAATTTTATATATTGATCTTTCAAATATTATTGATTACTGTCACTATTCTATATACGTTGGTGAATAGAGATTGCATTATGGCTTAAATTTTCGTAAACTATGTAATGCCAATCTCATTCATTGGCCGTGGAACTTTTGTTTTCATTACAGAATCTTGTAAGTTCTATTTCCATTATAATTAGTATTTATTTATTAATCTATCAATTATGTACAAATTTACAAACATGGTACCCAGCCAGCAAGAAATTATATGTATATACGAGGGTCGATCAATAAGTGTTTGTGTTTGAAAATAGATGGCATTGCTGAGGGAAGGTGACATTATTTTCGTGTACTGTCATCTGTCAAACGACATTATACTAAATTTTATTCTAGTTCACAGATCAGTTTTATTTGGCGGCTAGATGTATCACTCGTGCTTCGTGTTTCCCAATAAAATGGAAAAAGAGCAATATCGATCCGTAATTCACTTTTTGCAAAGGCACACGACATGGTTCGCGCTGATCGTCGACGTGAAGTGTGCGAAGTAGCAGAGGCCATATAGGCGTATCGTACGGAATGCCACTAAATATTTTTAATGTTAAGATAAGTGAAAGTAAAGTGTCGGCTTGATGGGTGCCGCGATTGCTCATTCCAGCCGCTACTTCATCCGGAATTGTTGCGTCTAAATTTCATGAACTGCGCTACAAAATACTGCTGCATCCACCTTCGCATGATCTGGCTCCCTGCGATTTCTTTTTGTTGACCATCGACGAAGAGATTATCCCCGAGGCAGCTCATATTTTAAAGAGTTTGAGAAATCGTATTGTTTTGGAGGGATTAGAGAAATGGCAGAAACGTTAGGAAATATGTATCGGCCTTGAAGGAAATTACGTTGAAAATTAAAACAATAAAAATTAGAAAAACTAGGGCCGTATTTCTGAATACGATACGAAAACGAAAGTATAAGATTCCTATTCAATTTTAAATAATAATCGTACGTATCTGACTTAATTCAAACATGAATCTTGCATTTTCGTTTTCGTATCGTATTCAGGAATAGGGTCCCTGGCTTCTTCATTCCTAACACGGGTGCGTATTGATCGATCGTCGTAAATGAAAATATATAAAACAAAAAAATTAAATTAAATATGCAATTAAAGACGCATTGTTGTCCGTTGTTTAAAAAAATTCGTCGAAATATTAAAATCATACACCCTTAATGCATTAAAACATTTATAAGTGGTTCCATATTATTAAAAGTATTAACACAAAAAGGAATACGCAAAATGCCAGGTCGCGATCTAAAGACTCTCTGAGAAGTGTAAATGAAAAATGTTTCAAGCAACTGAGAGCAATCGATACTTAAGCACAAAATAATCCTGTCTAACATAGCGCAAGCAATCTTGCGCATATACAATATAGAATTTGTAAATTCAGCATTAATCGACGGTTTATGTAAGGCTCCCGAACAAATCTCTGACTCAGATCTAGTAAAAACGTCGTAAAAACGTTGTAAAGGATAAACCAATTAACAGCAATTCCTTTTGACTACTTTCCATCCTGTCAGAGTGTACTTGATAATATGGATTCTATTTCACTGAGGCATATTCAAGTACTGACCTAACGTAAGTGACATACAAGTTTTTAAAGTGAAATAAATATATTTATTATGATCTATGTTTTTATTAAATGTTGGGTTAATTGAAAAATTAATTGCTGAATCTGCTGATTTGAGATGATTGTGAAATACATACCAAAAATAATACCAAATATTTACACTGTTAAATTTGTCGCTGTAAAGATCAAATAATTTTCTAACGATTTGAAATAAACACGAGAATATCGTGTATTAAACTTTTTTTAATTCTAAAGAAGGATGTTAGACAATGTTTCTACTTTTATATCTCAAACTCTAGAGATGTTCACGCGGTCTCAACTACATGGTCAGATAAATCAGTCAAAACACAGCGATGTTTGTAGCGTATGACCTTGCGTTTCGGTGAGGTACGAGTGCTGGCTATAATTATTTATCGAACCGTTTGACTCGAATTTGGCCACCAAACGTCGAATAGTTGAATCGGTAAAACGGTTGTGGCGAGCATAAAATTACGTAATGCGCAGAACGTTTCTCGAACTGAACACTATAATTTTGATTTAAAATTTGATGATTTGCACAAGTCATTCATCGCTATAACCTGTAACAGCCCTTATCATACCAATGTACATTACATATGATAAAAGTTGCTATCAGAATTACTGCTGTAGCGTTACCTTGGTGCGATCGACTTTTTTCTGGCTATGACTCGTCGGGTACGGCGTGGGTGGTCCAAAGCTATAGCAATCTAGAAATAACCGCAGTTCTTAACACTAACTCTGTCCTTTATTTTATTTTAAGTTATAGTTACACCACATGCAAGTCACTCAAAACGTTCTAATTTCATTCCCTATTTTTTTAAATTTAACGACTCGTGACTAAATTTTGATCAAACATAAAGAAAACATAACGGCTTACAAATCAAATGGAAAATTGAAAGAAAATATAAAAAAAAAATATACCAATATAAAATAATATGTGTTAAAAATGAAATGAATAACTTGTCGATAAGTCCAAATTATACAAGATAGTGTCCCAATATTCCACTACGTCCTTGTTCCGGAACTACCGCTTCGCCGCAAACCGCAGTTGCTCATGCACACCAGATTTCAATAAGCGTTTTCAAACGGTCGTCGAATTAATTTACCAAATTGCTTTCCTGAGATTTATCTCTTTACTGGCCGATTCAATTTTTATAACCATGCACACCATGCAATTCATTCAACAATAGAGTTCGAGTATTTATCGGCCGTACGGGTGCTTAGTTTATCATTTTAGTTTGATATTTGTTGTTGATGTTTATTATTATATATTTTTCACACTGATTCCAAAAGTACTTTGTATTATCGACAATTTAAGTAATAAGTTGCAATTAGCAACCACATTCAATCATTCAATGAAATGAAACCTCAGTCACTGGCAGGGTAAGAAATAACAACACCGCAATTATTATTATTATTATTATTTTTTTTTTTTTTTTTACAATTTTATTCGTTGTCTCTAATAGGTACCATCGGAAAGTTCTTCGATGTACACACAATATCCGTTCATATTGGTACTTCTAATTAAGCTACATTCACTCACTATACCAATATGTTTTCAATATGTTTTTTTTTCAGTTTTATGTTCCGGTTTACTAAAAATCACATGTTACAAACTCGCGTCGACTTCAAAAAAAAATTTTTATTTTTCGGTTACTAATAATGCACTCACAAACAATTTAATTTTTATTTTTTTTTATCTAAGTGTTTTGTTTCGAAACCAAAGCTTGACTAACTTTTACGTTCACATCAACCCATCAAGAAAAAAACTTAATATTTCATCAACCGGTATCCAAAAATCGAACGATCGATTTACAGACCAACCAAAGAAAATCGCGCCAAAAATTTTGTTTTACTATTGCATATTTAATTATTAAAAGGTTAACCCTAACTTGCAACGGTGGGAATAACCATTTGACTGTCGTTGCAAATCGTGGGGACGACTCACACCCGAGAAAGTCTCATTGCCGGGCATTAGGTGTTAGAGCCAAAAAGAATTGAAGTAAACGGATAAACGGATAACAAGCACAATCATATCAAATTTTAATGTCTTTCCCGTGATATGTTCCTAAGGGTTTGCCATTTAAATCTTTAATCTTATATGCCACATTACCAACTCTGGCGTCTATGAGGGCAGGAACGAATTTTGGAGCTAATTTTGCGGAAAATTTATTTGCGGCGTTACTTTGCGGGAAGGTTCTGATAAATACGGCTTGACCCACTTTAAAGATGTTAGGTCGGCTGCGCAGGTTATATTGCTGCGCGCATTTTTGGTGTGCTATCTTTAAATAATGCAAAACCTTATCCCGAACGATAGTCAAGCGATCCGGCTTAGAGTCGATGTTTAGGAAGTTATCATCTACCTCTGTAAGCAGTCGTCGGACTTGGTAATCTGTACCATGCAAAACCATATGTTGCCCGAATACCAGGAAATGAGGAGAAAAGGTTGTGGAGGAATGATTCACGTTTCGCAGAGTAGCACCGATTTCCGCTAAATGTAGATCCCATTCGCTGTGACTGTCAGACAAATATGAACGAATTGCGGCTAGCACCGTCCGATTTACACGTTCTGACGCATTACTCTGAGGAGAGTAACTAGGCGTACGTGTATGCGTCACTCCATACTTATGTAGCAGATCCTCGAATAGCTTAGATGTAAATTGTCTCCCGTTGTCCGTAAACACTATTTCGGGGACGGAAAACACGTTAAACACTTCATTTTCTATGTATTGCGATAGTAAGGAAGCTGAGGCTTCACGAAGTGGTTTAAGCAGGGTAAATTTGGAATAGTGGTCTAATATAATGAGTATGAATGTGTTTCCGCGCTTGGATCGAGGATAAGGTCCGATAAAGTCGATATACAGCTTTTGAAATGGACGAGCCGACTCTGATTAGTTTCCCATTTGAGATTTCATGGAATGATTGGCAGCTTTGTTCATTTTACACTCTTTGCAGTTCTTTATAAATAATTTTACATCCTGCCCCATCCGCTTCTAATAAAATTGTCTCTGAATCCTTTCCAGCGTCTTAGAGGTTCCCATGTATGTCCTTTTCTGAATTAAATTCATGTACTCAGCTTGCAGGAATGCTGGATCTGACAGATCTATGTGTAAAGGTTCGACTTGAATGGAAGCGAGAGATCCGCAACCAATTTGCGAACTTACCGGTGATGTCAAAAAGTTGTCACCGTTAGATTTTATAGGGGAGGGGGTATACCGAAATTAATACCTTCACAGAAAGCACGAGACAAGGTATCCAGAACCACGTTCTGTGATCCCTTCCGATAGGCCATTTGAAAATTGAAAGCTTAAAGCTTTAAGCTCCACCGAGCTAACCGTCCAGATAAAGCCTTCTGGACCATCAGCCATTGCAAGCTAGCATGGTCAGTATATATAGTAAATGGACACCCCTCAGTATACGGCCGAAATTTCTTAACGCTCAGAACGGCAGCGTAACATTCCAGCTCTATAACCGAGTAGTTTCTCTCGGCGGCGTTTAGTTTTTGGGACACAAAAATTATCGGACGTACTGCCTCGTCGGAATCGAGTGGGAATAGTACGCTACCTACCCCTACTGAACTGGCGTCACATTGAATAAAGAACGGTTTGCCATAATCCGGATTTGCTAGGACAGGTGAGGTGTATAAGGCCGTCTTTAATGCTTGGAATGCCGATTCAGCAGACGCTGACCATTTTATTTTAGCTCCCTTTTTTAATAGATCAGTCAATGCTGCGGATAGTGTGGCATAATTTTTTATGATTCTCCGGTACCAACCACACATTCCTAAAAAATGGCGGATCTGCTTGATAGTTTTTGGAACTGGAAACTCAACAATCGCTCGAAGCTTGTCAGGATCGGTTCTGAGGCAACCGTCACCGATAATGTAGCCTAAATATTTTGACTCTTTTAACAAGAATCGATTTTTCTCAACATTTATGGTGAGACCAGCATGCTTCAAGCAAACGGCAACTTCTCGTAACAGCACTACATGATCTTCAAATGACGCAGAAGTAACCAGCAGATCATCTAAATATACAAAGATTCGATCATGCGGTTGGTGTGGTATCACTTTATACATCAAGCGGCACAACGTCTGCGAAGCGTTACATAGTCCGAAAGGCATGACTTTGAACTGATACAGAGGTCTCCCAGGTACGGTAAACGCCGTCTAATCTCTGGATTGTTGGCCCAACGGGATCTGCTAAAAGGTATCTTTTAGATCTATACAAGAAATATATCTAGTTTGACCCAGTCGGCCCAACAATCCATCGATAAGTGGTAGTGGGTACGCGTCCTTAACGGTGACCCTGTTCAGCTCACGGGTATCCAGACAGAGCCGCACCTTGCCGCTTGATTTTTGCACTAAAGTGACAGGAAAACACCAACTGCTCTGAATTTCCTCTATTACGCCTAAAGATAGCATGCGATATAATTCTTCGTACAATTTAGCCTGAATCGCGGGAGACACCGAATAAAATCTCTGTTTAATTGGCTTGGCAGCACCAACATCAATGACGTGGGAGAGTAAAGCGGTTTTACCAAGTTCAAATTTGCTAAAGGACGGAAACATGTCAATGACTTTAGTTCTAGCTGATTCTCTGGTGAGAGAATATGTGATTTCGTCTCATCAGGTTTAGAACACGTTTCTAAATTTAACGAACATACGGCAGGAGTAATATGAAACAAGTTCCAAAAATCGATTCGTAAATACAATGGTTGATCTAAACTAGGGACAATATGTAGGCGCATCATATGGGAACGATTATTAAATTGTATTAAGACGAACATACCCAAAAACGCGCTCGGATTGACCATTCGCTGTGTGAATCACCGAAGGGGAACTTTCGAATTTGACGTAAGGATCATTCAAGAATTTCTCCGATCCAGCTCCTAAGACACTGACCGTAGTCTCACTATCAAGCAAACCGTTATACTCAACACCATTTATGGAAACCGATGCGTATGGCCTAGGGTCTAATGGTTTGTTCATAATAATTGAATTTACAATTTCGGATTTAAAGGTTCGGCGACTTTTCCAATATGTTAGCATGCGTCTGCGTTGTTGTTGGTTATAATGACGCTTACGGACGCAAGAAGAGTTTATCAAAATTTTTGAACCAGCATAATCACAAGGAGCTTGTGGAAGGACAGGCAGGTTATGGTCGAGAATACTTTGAGGTTTACGATTTAATATGGAATTATAGCGAACATTGATTGGATTGCCGGGCATGGAATGAGGGTTGTCTGAATATATTATGTTGGCTTCGATGAAGTTTGGCGAGCTAGAAAGCGCAGCTCCACATCGGTATTGCTTGCTGAATCCTGCATGGTAACCGTTTCCCTTGGTTGATTGGGGACCACCACTCTCTGGGGTCAGTGAGTCCCGCTTCTCCACTGACCCCTTTGACTGTTTTCCGAACATCTAGGAAAATTTGCAAAAACAGTATCGTTTATACCACATTTATGACAAAACCATCGGAGTGGTGGAAAACGACAATGGATAAAGGTATGACCGGTCTCATCACAATTGTAACAAACAAGTTCTCTTCGTGAAAATTGAAATCTTTGCTGACCCACTCCTGCTGTGTTTACCTCATTCAGATCTTTACTATTTTTGAAGGCTAACACTAATTCGGACGCACATGTTCCCGTATAATTATTAGGTATGTGCTGTGTGGGGTAAGGTTCCATCCCATTAATCATTAGTTCATTGATCCCTTTCTTAAGAGAGAATGTTGATTCAGGGTCAATTCGCAGTCTAGCCCAGGTGTCTTCCCAAGCGGTGCAGCTGGCAATCAGTTCATTTATCGTTTGAAACCGTCTGTCAGTTAGCTGGTATTGAAGAGCACTTCGCATATTTTGCATTAAGACCTCGATTAGTTTCTCTTCAGTATAAGGAGTTTTACATTATAAAGCCATACTCCATATTTGGTGATAGGATTCTACAAAAGATTCGCGGCTTGCTTCTTACCTTCAATACTCCTTCGAATTTAAAAATCAGATCGTCTATCTTGGAACCTTTCGATTAATTGCTGCTTAATTTCTTGCCAGGTTATTGTTGGGTTATGACGTCTACAAGTCCAATACCACTGTAATGCCACTCCCTTTATTACTGAGCTTATTTCGGTTAACAACATTTGCTCAGATATATTTAAAGACTTTGCTACTGTTTCTAGTTGGAATATAAACATGTCAATAGAACAATTTGAGTTCACGCCGTCATACGATAACCCACAACGGGAGAGGCTGCGCGAATCGTACGAACATCGAATGTTTGGTAAACTATTAGAATGATTAACATTCGAAGCGGGGTTAAATTGAGGCACATTTGTGTCTGTTGACGGTGGCACTTGTTGAAAATTAGCTCCAATATTTTCTCGAATTGTTGCACCGAAAGATGTTTGAGTGTTATTTTTAATTATATTAGAAGTAGTTAATGGGTGATTCAAGTAAGCTGTTCCCTGCGCTGTCGAGTTAGCTGGTGCTTGCCATGCAATGGTTTGCTGAGGGGGAACAGACGGTGGTACATTAAGGTAAGTTACGTCCGGCACTGTTTGAACGATTGATTGAGATGGCACTTGTATTGGCGGAACGGTGGAATGAATTGATTGACCTCCCAAAGAGGATGCGACTTGAAACTGCGGAGCTGATACGATTAAAGGGCCATTCGGTCCAGTATTCCAATTGAACAATTCATTTCAAATTTGAAAGGTGGTGTTTTAACAACACGACTGCTATAATCTAACAAATTTCGACCGTCATTATTCAAAGACCCTTTAATTTAAAAAAAAATTGCTAAAAACGAAAACTCTTGGAAGCTGTCACTTCATGTGGAACAATTTTGCCAAATATCACTGTGACATCCCAATTTAGGGTATAAGCTTGAGTACGAATTTCAAGTCTCATTCAAAGTTATCCGTTAGGTTGTACAGGGACCGAAGTTTGGGTCAAAATAATTTTTTTTATCAAAAATCATCATTTCCGCTTAAATTTTGGGTAAAGGCCGTTATTATTGCAAAATTAATAATTTAAAATTATTTCATGAAACTTCTAAGTCGTGTAAGGCACGGTAAATATTATCATAACCGAACCCTGTCCGGGACTATCGAAAGTCGAAACTTTGAACTATCAAAAATTACAAACGTGAGCCTGTCGACATCTGTAGGATTTCTGGTATTTGATTATAATTACAATAAATCTGGATCGCAGCTTATTTGGGAATGTCAATTGGTAAAAATCTTTTTGGAGAAAATACAAAATTTCCAAATGAGAATAATATTGAAATTGAAAAAGTTTTAAATTTTGAAAAACAAGGTGTAATCATCATTCGTGTCTCGTTTTCACAACATTGATGTACAATTTTCAGACCTATTCGACTGATCTATCTGAAGTTGAGACCCCGTGAACATCACTAGGATCGGTGAAATAAAATTTGAAAATTTATTAAAATTCATGGAAATTCCAAGTTACCAGTATGGCACAGTGAATATCATCATAAACTATCAGTGTTCATTTCAGTGTTAGAACTTTGTCTACGCTAAAAGAAAAATTAGAAAAAATAGAAAATAGATTGAAATCAAAAACCATAGTTGTTTAACAATACGCTGGACTTGTTAGAAACCATCATAATTAAATCTTATTCACCGCATACTATTTAGTCATATAAGTGAGACCCCGTGAACATCTCTAGGATCTGAGGTATAAAGGTAGAAACATTGTGTAACGTAGCCTTCTTGAGAATTAAAAAAAGTTTATTAAATCGTTTACGATTTTTTGTGTATATTTCAACTCGTTAGACAATTATTTATGATATTTACAGCGACACTATTAGGGAATCAGGGACTTTTCTAATATAAATGTAAAAGATTATCTAAAAATGTTTCAATTTCACAACAAAATAAATCGAATTGGAATATTTTTAAATTTAACAGTGTAAACTTTTGGTATTAATTTTGGTATCTATTTCTCAATAATTGATTTGAGTACCTAATAAGAAAAAAATGGAACCTCATTTGTATTCAAGCGCAGCATATTTTGGGTGACCTAATCACAAAAATTTTTGAGCTCATTAATTCAAATTTTTAGCTCATCAGCATACATAAGACGCTTTCAAAACTCGAAACGTTGGATAACATCGTTAATAAATACTGTAAAAAGTAACGATCCCAGGTGACTAAATTTTGGAGCTCCGGATGGTTTGTCAAAGGAAAAGGAGCAAACTTAGGGTAAGTTAGAGAAGTAAGGTAAGACGCACTCGATTTAATTAAAATGAAGTTTAACCAGAAAAAATAAGTTCTGAATAAGAATTTTATGATTATTAAAAGCTTTCGTCAAGCGTGTGTATTTAACATCAACCTGACTACGATTTCCAACAGTGTCAAATACATCGTTGGAATGGCCATTTTTGCCTTGCTAAATGTGGACAAGAATCGACTTCAATAAAATCTAACGATGAAAAAAAGGAAGTTCAAAATGTGCCCATAATCATTGAAAACAGCGTTACATTAGCTGTGTTCCAATGGGAACAATTTGTTACTCACAAAAACTTGTAAGTAGATAACCAAAGGAACGAGGCAAAATTATGACAGTAAACATATTTTGATATCCAAAATTACATTTGTTTTAATATTTGCATAAAATTTGGTAATATAATGTCAAAAATTGGACATATCATGAAGACAAAGCCTTAATCTGTGCATACGTTGGCAGGAAAGACGAGTCTTTAAATTTTAATAGTGAAAATGTTACTAAAATTAATCTACGTATATTTATTATAACAATCCACCGCTTTAGTAGTTGAATCAATTCCTTCCATCAATTTAATAATTGTAATTAGTAATTGTAATTTTACAAATTTTATTGTAATTTGGTTATCAATTTTCCACAATAATCCCATATTGTCAATTAATCGAACAAAAATTTGTAAAATTTCTGACATTTCAAAACCATGACAAAGCCATCTCTTAGATTTTTTGAAACTATTATACCTACCGTCAAAATTATGCGTAACAACTTTCAACATCTACACCATCATTTGAGTATGCGTAGCTTCGAGTTAAGGATGAAACACACCAAGAGCAGCGCAACATATTCCAAACAATCCACAATAACGGCTGCTTATGGGTGTGCACATCAAGCAGCGCAGCAGATTGTTTTGTTTTAGTAGTAAAATTGAATTGTGTAAATTTTATCGAGGTTATGAGTAGCAGCAAAGAGCAGCAAATTAAAGCTGCTGGGTGTGGAACCTATTGATGCCGCGACAGATGCAACTTCATTCAATATAATTTCTTTAAATTTAAATTTTTCAATTATAATTACAAAATACTTAATTTCTTTTAATGGAAATACCTATATTTATACTCAAACTATGATTTTATATCATTACATAAGCGAATAAGCCAAAATTTAAGTTTGCTGCTCGCTGCTGCTGCTTGGTATGTTTAATCCTTTATATAGATACAAGTACTTGTGAGTAGTTTGCTTTCTCCATTGGAACACATCTATTGTCGCTTCCCATAACCCACGATTTCCTTGTGTGGAGCCCACAAAGTTATCTTCTATCCAGTCCCACGAAATTTTAAGTAGCATTCAGAACCTTGTCACATTCCTTACATAACAGTAGAACTGCATTGGTCACAATTTGAATGAAACCATGGTAACGTCAGCGGGATTTCCATAAGGTATAAACTCCAATTATTAATATAGCCAAACCAAGTTACTTTTGATCTTGAATATAATAGACACGCCACAAGTACAGTAAAGATTGACTTGATCTAATTTAAGGTCGTTATTTACCGCAATAATTACTACTCCACTGAAATATTAGGTAGTGTCAGGTGTGCTCGATCATAACGAAACAATTGTACATTTGTTCAATCAAATTTCGATATAAATGATTATGTTATAATCGTTTCATAATAGTGAAGATTAAGTTGTGTGTACTTTAGTACGCATTCCGCTCTAGAGTCAATAAAAAAGATAAAATTGAAACGGGTTCCATCTTGGTTTGCAGGAACCATCGGACGCCAATTAATTCCCCCCTCACAGGAACATCGACTTCATCACTCAAATATTTACAGAGGATGTCAGGCACTTGAGCGTAGATGGATTTTCTATGGAAATTTGGGAGCGTAGATGGATTTTCTATGCAGTGCTGTGTACGACATATGGCTAGGTTAGGTCGTCCATTTCCTTCACTAAATATCACAAAGTCTTTTTGAAAATTGAAACACATAACTTTCAATTCACCTTTTATTCAATTTTTATTTATCAAAATAAGGTTGTGATTTAAGTTTTTATTAAGTTTATTTTTCATAAATTTAATTTTACAAGAACAATATTAATAAGTTATTATTAGAGGTTAATTTTAAGTTTTATATTTGTATCTCTAAACTAGACTCGATCATTATACACTTTGGTATAATATAATATGTTTCTAATGTTAGTATCTCGGTAACCAATCTGATGCAGTGCTGAACTCACCATATATTTTTCTGATTTCGGTTGGGTATAATTTGGAAAACAGTGAAAAGGTGCCCAAAAGAAAAATGTTACACATCTTTTGAGATCTAAATCTTATTTTTAATTTTTAAAGAGATTCATGCTAGTTATTTAATTTAAATAACTAATTAATAAAAATTACAAAATAGATTTTTTTTTAAATTTCGAAATAAATTTTAATTCGAAATTGAACTATTTAATTCGAACTCTTGGCGTAAAAATTGTTATTTTGAAGGATTCAAACTTTAAGTTTAAATTGCGTAGCACTCAAGAACTTCTTGAAGCCTTTGATTATGCTGATATAAGTTTTGCCCATATATGACGATATCATCAAGATATACTAGGCATTTAAGACCATTAAGACCGGCCAGAATGGTATTCAGCATCATAAGATTTTGGAAGGTTGCAAGAACTCTTTTTAACCAAAAAGGCATGCGGTTGAAATGAAACTGGCCATTGAGAGTATTAAAAGCTGTTTTTGACTTTGCCTCATCATCAAGTAATACTTGGTGTATCCGTTAGTCATATCCAACCTACCAAAGTAAGATGCCCTTCCAGTTGGTCCAATATGTCCACGATGTTAAGTAAAGGAAATATACGGTCTAGTATTATATCACTTAATCATCGAAAATCGACTACAACTAGCCATTTGCGTGTGCTCTCATTACATTTTTTGGGACGGCCAAGAGCGAAAAATTCCAAGGGCTAGTGCTCGGTTCAATTATTCTTTTTCTTAGCATTTCGTCTACTTGTTAGTTTATTTCAGTTTGGATCGCATCCGGCGTGCGATGATTTTTGATAAATAGGTACGCTTTCTGATTTTATTGGGAAACTATTGGAAAATTCAAGTTCTTGTTGAAACAGATGACTCAATGGTTTTAAACGATCAATATTTCTATTGTTCCAAGATTTGAGAGAAAATATATCATAATGTACAGCTTATCCAATATTAAATACTTGGCTAAAAATTGGACAGGTTTGCCATAAGTATTTATTAAATTAAGAGTAACAGATTGATTGCGAGGTTCAACAATTGTATTTCCAACAAACACGCCCGACATTATCTCCTAAGATAAGCACAAGTATTCCGCGTGGTCTTCGATATTGTTACACCTTACATTAATCATCTGTTCACTTCTTGGAGGAATTATTAATTTAGACGAGGCTGTTATTAGGTCAAGAAGAATTGATGTAGCTTCAAAAAGAATTTCTAAAGTAAGATTCTCAAAGTCTACCTTGCATTGTCAATGAGTCAGAAAATCCTTACCAATAATTCCACTACACTTCCAATTCTGTATCTAATAAAAAATTAAACAAATGAGATTTCCCAATATCAAGGCTTAATTTAACGTAAATATTATCCTCTGTATATGATTCTCCAAATAAATGTTACAAGATTTAGTTATCGGTACGCAATCTGTATTGATTGGACACTCAGTTGTTGTTTGAATGGTACTCGAAAAAAATGCCCAAATTCAGAGCTTCTAAGTCCGGTTTAAAAGTTCAATTATTATTTGAGCTACGTTGAGATATTCGTATATCAGAATTTTTTTTATTTTTAAAACACTGATTTAAATGATGACCATATACTTTTTGCAATAAGCACACGAAATTATTTTTATTGAAGGACGATTTATAAATGATTGTACATTTTGATGTGTCACTGTTCGAGAGTTATTTGAATTTGAATACCTGGAAAAACAAACTGATGCTATATATGTCCATTCTTTTGACAGGTCGGGCATCTTTTTAAATAATGTTTGACCTGTTTGATAGAACGAGGTGGTAAAGATATTTTAGAATTTAAATGAATTACTTCTTCTAAAGCTTTCGAAATAACTTTATGTAAAGAAAAGCACGTAGAGCGGTTTTCGAGTTAAGCTGTTGAACTTCTTCTGTCTGTTTATTTTAAGCCTCTTGACATGCTTCTTTAGGCTCTTCTATGTTGCATTGCGTGAATTAAATCTGATTGTATACATTCGACCGAATGAATTTTCTTAAAATTACTATTTAAGGCATTTTTCAATTCATTCCAATTTTTAAACTCTCCGAAACGATTTTTCGAATACGCTTGTCTGTTTAATGTATCTGGAATAATTTTCAAAAATGTTGGTTTTAACTGTTTAGTCGACCGACCACACGTTTGGATCGGGAGGTACCGGGTTCGAATCCCGATAGGGGCAGGATGCAAAAGGTAATTTTCATCAACAGATTACGATCTGTGATGAAATGGAACACAGCTATGACCCCCTGTTGGAGTGCCAAACTCAAGAGCCGACCCATCTTCCATGCTGTATAGGCTGGCATGGATCTGCGCATGGGACGTGAAAAGCGAACCGCGAAAAAGTTGGGATTTATTTAATATTTTATAGTTTATTTATATTTTAATTTACAATGTTTTATTATAACAATATTTAAACACACGTCTTACGTGTTGGAGAGGCAGCTAAAATCTAATTATTACAATTTTCATTCCTACGAGTTTTGTTTTTCTAAAGGATTTCATGACACCTAATTTTACTCATTCAATCCAATAATTCTGGAAACACACTTAGTTTACGAATTGCTACTTTGACAAACACAAATCGTAACTAAAATTCACTAGTAGAATAAAATTGCTGGTTGAACCGCCACACTATCCTTCCTTTTATAATTCGTCCTGACTTTGATTTAATTTGTTCGGTAACGTCTGGTGTGAACGTTACTCGTTTTCCAGTTACAGGTTGCGAAATGTTTGGTGATGAACTAGTATTCGGTCTATTGTGTAATGGTGTTGATGTATCCGTTAAAACTGCAGTTGATTCAACACCGTTGATTAATAGAGTAAAAAAAAAAATCACTCATATGGGGGTTGTAAAGGACGTCGCTATAGGCCAGTGATTCTTAACAAGGGGGCCGCGGCCCTCTGGGGGTCCGTAAGAAGTTTACTGGGAGGCCGCCAAAGTTTGCAAAATTTCCCTCAGAATATAATAAAAAGAAAATTGATACCGAATGTCGTATTGTAAAGTGAAATAAGAAAGATAAAGTTTTCTTATTTAGTTTATTTTTATTTCTTACTTCTTCCGACATACAACTTTGTTAGTACAAAAGAAAGTAATGCAAATATGCTAACCGTAACCCCAAGTTGTTGGGAAAATATATTTTATTATTTTTACGCTAATTTTGGGGCTTTGTTTGACATGGTTACTATCCTTCGTTTTGGCTCAAATATGCTTCGTTTTTTTCGATAACTCGTTGCCATTAAGAAGGCAATTGATTTCACCACTATCCCGAAACGCCTTGTCCCTATTAGCAAAAAACTGAGAAAAGTTTTCACAAGCCTCTCTTAGGACCACCAAGAGCATTTGCCATGGATAAAAAGAGATGAAAATCGTTTAGTACCAACCCCGGACTATAAGGTGACACGTGAAACAAAGCTCCCGGAGCTTATGGTGAGCTATCATAAACGTGTGTTGTCCAGGCGAAATACGGCGCCTCTAATATTGGCTAACTCTGGCCACTTCTAGTCAATTGCTGCCTTTAATCGGTTTAATTTCTAGCAGTAGATGTCCAATTTAAGCGTTTGGTCATTGGACAGCAGCTCATAGTAGATGATTCCCTCCCAATCTCATCAAACATACAGCTTAACCTTCCTGGTTGCCAATCCTGGTTTGGCCACCGTTTGGGCCTCTTCACCGGCCTTCAATCTTAATTATTTCTGCTTCATAATGTCATATGTGACCCATTTCTTGTCGCCAGCTACCATCCGCTTCACAAATGGCTCGATTTGGTTCCGTTTGGCCAAGGAATCCCAGATAGAAATACAGTCCATCTATTTTTTTTGAGTTAACTCGTACGGCACCCAAACATCGAGGTTATTTTTGAGGCCTGCTTTATGCAAATGGTTTGAACTGATTTGTGCTCAATCTTCAAGGCTATTCGAGTGCGATTGCGACTGTTCGAGTACAATTTTTGTGCGAATATTTAGAATCACACTTTTCCACCAATCAAATACCACCCATAATAGATAAAATATTTTTAATTTTAAGCAAAATATTCGCAGGCGACCAACCTAATCATAAAAAAAAATTATGAGCTACATTGTGTCCAATAAATCGATGGAAAAATGTGATTCTAAATATTCGCACAAAAATTCGCACTCGAACAGTCGGCTTCAGCTCTTGGGCGTGCTACTTCAATAATTTTTAAGAATTTATTGACATTTTCGACGATAGGCCTTTCAGTGCGTGGTGCATTTTTGATATCGAAATTCCCGGACGTAATTGCACAAGATTGGCTGTGATAGTATCGCGACCATAAATAGATACCATTCACAGTCTCAGCCGCCTGGCTTGCGTTTTCGCCTTTATCGAAGCAAAGTTGTAAAATACTATGAATTTTCTCTTTGTTTACCTCCATCGTTGACACGCTATAACTCACAACTGAATCGATCAATCAAAACAGTGACAAAATAATATTTTTAGTATGTGGAAGTACGTTTTAGTACTCCTTTCCAACGAGTATAAGTATGGTCCACTGCAACAAATACATCACGAGATATATGCCACTAAAGCCATCTAGTGAAAAAATAATGGAAATATATTTCCCCAATCTAATATGAAAGTAAAAATAGATGAAATAATAAAGTTATTTTTTATATTTATTATATTATAAAGGGTTTTAAAATTGGCACTTGTGAAAGATAGAAAATCAAGCTAGCGGAAAAAATAAAAATTAAATTAGCTATCCTTCAATGACATTTCGTAATAAAAAAAATCACGCGTATTTTCATATTGGCATAGCTGAATTATTTTTGAATTGCCAAATTGGCATAGCTCGTTGAGTTTCAAATTTTTCCGCTATGTGCTACTTGTGATCCTCCAATCGTCAATAAGAAGTTTCATTTTGAATAGCCTGCTATTTGGACAGCTGTCAATTTTGAAGCTGTCATCTTTTGAAATTTGACAAGTAAAAACTACGCAATTACTAAAAATAGTGCGATACACGCAAAAATGGTGAAAATTTTGCACTTACAGTTCTCAAAACTAAAGCACTTTTGGGTCGTCGTGAAG
This sequence comes from Nephrotoma appendiculata, assembly GCA_947310385.1. Taxonomy (NCBI): domain Eukaryota; kingdom Metazoa; phylum Arthropoda; class Insecta; order Diptera; family Tipulidae; genus Nephrotoma; species Nephrotoma appendiculata. The sequence goes on from OX371224.1 coordinate 311,563,795, forward strand.
CACTTTCTCGGCCGGCAATAATGAAACTGGTGGACAAGCTTGAGCTGTTGGTACAAGTTGGTGATTTGAAAAATCGAAACCGTGTGCGTTGCTCAAGAGCAACTGAGAATATTGCTGCTGTAGCCCGTAGTGTTGACGAAAACCCAGGTTTGTCGATTATTCGTTGATCTTTGGAACTAGATATTCCACAAACCACATTACACCGTATTTTACATAAGATTTAGGTCTTAAGGCTTTTAAAGTTCAGTTAACACAAGAACACAAGCCAGTCAATCACCATAAACGTCGTATCTTCGCTGATTCGGTCCTTCAAATGCATCAAAAGGATCCGGATTTTCATCAAAAAATCATCTTCACTTATAAGGCCCATTTTCACCACGGAGGCTACGTTAATAAGCAGAATTTTCACATTTGGGGCTCAGAAAATCCAAGAATGCTTGTTGAAAAGCCTCTCAATCCTCCACGTGCCACTGTTGGGTGCGATTTTTGGTTTGGAAGTGTGATTGGACTTTACTTATTCGAAAATGAGGTTGGTGCAACTGTTACGGAGAATCGATTGCGCTATCGAGCTATGATTAATGATTTTTTATAGCCGGAATTGTTAAATGTTAATGGCATACCCCCCTCTTTACAATGAAATAAACATTCATTGATTTCTCTTAAAAAATACTCGTTTTTTAATATCAAAATGAAACCTTATTGGAAAACCCTTTCAAAAAATAAAAGAATAATAAAAAAAATAATTTTTTAATTAATTAATTAACAAAAAATTATTGAAAAAATGGGGACCATAAAATTTTTTTTAAATTATTTGGTGGGCCGCGAGTAAAAAAGGTTAAGAACCACTGCTATAGGCCATCAAAGGCCACTATAGGCCATCGCTTTCACTATAGGCCATCATATATTAGTATACAAATATGTACGAATATAATATTAATAACAGTCTCTTGGTTTAAATTTTATGATTTACTACAAAATCAAAATAACAATAATAGTAAACCACAAGCCAAAAAAAAAAAACAAAATAAATTAATTCATCTTTATCCACAATAATCACAATCTATACCAAAGGATATATTCGATTTCTCCAAGAAAACCAAACCAATAGTCATGCAAATGAGTACAAAATTTTTATAAGTAAATTATTTTATATTACAATGGAATAATATAAAAATAGCTTCAGGGTTATTAACAATGTTTAAGAATTTTTTTTGTATCATTTTGATTGCTATTACTGAGTAGAAGAATATTATACATACAAAAGAATAATAATTATTTTAAGATAAGTTTTAATTAAAAAATAAGAAAAAAAAGTATTAACTGTTTTCATTTAAAAGAAATTTAATTAAACAATAATTTTAATATCTGTGTTTAAAAACTCTGATTCCAAAATAAAAATGAAAACTATATCGATGTTGCTATATAGTCATATACTTATGTATAAATATTTGATTTTCATGTACCATAAAATAAAATTATAATATTCATTGGTTTACCACATACGAGTAGCTCAATAAAATTAATTAAATTTATTATTGAAAACTTTAAAACTAAATAAAATTTTATTATTTTAAATGTCTTTATCTTTTGTTTTTTTTTTGATTATATTAAATTTCTTAGTTTTATTTTTATTTTCCCAAATGGTCGTGAATGCAGAAAATTGTCTAAATTAAATTTAATGATAATTTAGAATTAGTTTTTGATTTTAAAAAATTGTGCCAGATATTTAATTCCCAAATGATGGTTGGCCTAATTTAATTCTAATCAATTGTTAACGGGCCATCGATAGTGGCAGACTCACACTCTAACAATATATTGTAACAGCGGTAGTACACTTATACGATTTTATTAATTACAGCTGTGAAAATTTGTGAAGAGTTAAATTTTTTACATTTTGATCATACAGACAAAACAAGGATACTCGATAGATACTCGATCGGCTAGCAAGCAAGCAATTTTGAAGGCAAAATTCTGGCAACTCAAACAAATTTACTAAGGAAGATTTTCAAATTACGTCTGTCGAAATTTTTTTTTTTGCGATTGCACAGTAAATTTTGCGGCTTCAAAAATGAACAGTAAAATTTTGTGTTTGTTTTACTGTGCAATTGCAAAAATAAACAAAAACTTTATAAAAAATATAATTTGAAATCAAATTTTTTGAGTAGTCAAGATTAGAGCTAGCAAATATCTTTCTTGCTAGCCGATCGAGTATCTACGGCCATGTATGCATATAAGCAGTAATAAGAAGTATTTTTACAGCAAAATAATTTTGAATTTTCCCTCTGCAAAAAAAGTCATACTCATAATAACGGATGATTCATTTATAGAGGTAATTTTTTACGAAAATCAGCGTTCTACGAGGAATGTGTTTCGTGGGCGTACAGCCACCTATGGTCTACATAATCACCATACCGAGCCCACAATTCTCTATTCCATCGAGACATTTGAAACCCAATTTTGATTATTGGATAATACGCGACCAAATAGACCACATAGCCAAATAGAACACGGTCGCTGAGGGTGTACGCAATGATCGTGATGAATCGATGCGGCATCGTTCTCAACAGCTTAGCTTGTTGAATGCAACAAATTGCCGTATTTTAAGCAAGGAGCTTGGTTTAAAAGCAAACAAAATTCAACCCGTGCAAGATCTGAAGCCGATCGATCTTCTAAATCGTCACTGTTTTAGCATTTGTGCTTTGAAAAGCTGCAAGAAGATCCATTGTTTTGGACAAAAACTTTGGGTGGTGATAAGGCCAATTTCTGGCTATATTAATAAGCAAAATTGCCTTGTTTGGGCCCAAGAGCAATCTCGAGGAGGAACAAGAGCTACTATTATATCCAGACAAAAGAACGTTTTAGTGTGGTTTGTGGGCTGTGTGGTGCCCACCTGCCAATCATACCTTACGATTAGTGCCCGGTCGGCTCGCCGGATGGGAGGTTCTTCTTGATCGGCGTCATGGATGGATGGTCCACCAACAAACTAACTTACGTGCGGAAAAAATTCTTTGAATTTACCGAACCACTAGATCCATCGTTGTACGTTCCACGCCCCACTTCTCTCAATCTACAACATCTTAGTTAATTCTCATAATATATTCTTTTGGAATAAATATTATTTAAACATAACAGAAGGGGTTCGATGCCACTTCAAACCAAAAAACGTCTTACGCAGGAATTGTTGAATGCAGCTGAAAGTAAAAGGAAAATCCGAATATCGACGATCGCGTGTCCGCGTTTTTAAACTTATCTTACTTTTTTCCAACTTATAATATTAAATAACAACAAAAAAATGGAATCACTTTAGAACCTTTAGAAGGTTTCAAAAACTTGCAAAGCAACTAAAAGAAAATATCGGAACACGAAAATAACTATTATTAACATTTAAGCGCGATTGAGTACTCGTGAGTATTATTCCTAACAGCACTGATCGGGTTAATTTATTAGGACATATAGGTAGCTGCACGTTTGGATTGGCCTCTTTTATATATTTTTGCGATCACAATGGTGTTGGTCAGTTTGATCTTCAAACGGAAGGAATATTCGCCGGGTGATATGTATATTTGAGGGCCAGTCACCTGAATAGCGGCATTCAACCTGCATTAACCAAACCAAGAAAACGATATTGACAGAAGTTAACGATCAAGCACAAAATTTGAAAATCTATGTAGAATGTTTTGGAAACAAGCATATCTTCCGGAAATAACTTGAGTAAACTATATGGTATTTTTAAATGTAAACTGATAAAGTTCGCTGCCAAACTATAATCCAACACCAGTAAACGCTCGAAAAATTTATAATAGCCATGCGAGTTGTCCGTGTTCTTATTGTTGGAATGGTTAGCATTTATGTATCAAACTCTAAGAAAGTAGATTTTTATGAATTCAATCGGTGTGGCAAATTTTTTGTTGATTCCATCAATTTTATTAAAGCATTAACGTATATTCATTTTGAAAGGAGATCATTTGCGAATAATGTTAAGAATGTAACAAACTACAATCGTACTCTAAATAACGGCAAAAACTGTTACGAGAATTACGAAACATATAATTTGTTGGTGCAAAATGGTATTTCTAAATCAAATCGAAATCACATACTAAAAACAAATTTTTACTTTCAGGTTGTTTCAATTTTCGCAAAAAGTAGAAATAATGATGTTTCGGCTGGATCAGTGATTTCAAATTTTTTAACCTACAGCGTAGTCGAGGTGGTTTTGGGGTGTCCTCAATATTGGCTGCGGCACTAAAATATAACAAAATTTACTTAGAATTGATTTAGAATTAATTTATTTAAGATTTTTTCGGATTTCGGAAAACTCCTATAAACCAGAATGAGTAGCGTATATGTTTAGATACTATTAGCTCCCAGCATTGTTTCTGTTGTGACTAAAGGAGAAACCGGGAAACTCGCGGTATAAATCAGGATGCAAAACGTGACATATGTTTTGAAATGCCACTAGGTTTTCTTTAATAGAAAAACAGGTTTATTTTGATAAAATTTGGAGTTTAGGGTGTATGGGATAGCCGAATTTGCCTTGAAGTACTATAAATCGAACGTACAATCCTCTGAATTTTTCCAAGGAACTCCTATAAACTTTTAACAATAGCGAGCTAAGTGATCAATATAGTGAGATGGTATTGTAAGTTCAATCTAATACAAAAACAAGTTAATTTTGACAACATTTGTAGCGTGTGACTTTGTGTCGTATGTATATACTGAAAGACTACTAGGTCCCATCTAATATGTTCTCAGTCGCTAAGTGATAATATTCTCATAAATTCTAAACGAACAACTTCCTTAAATTTTCATGTATAATTGGAAGTTTCCAATTCAAAATATACTTATTGTGAATTTGTACATGTATAGAAAGAACTTGATAGAGTCATTCGTTATATTATACGATATTCGTTTGCGAGAGGAGCACGAACCAATTTCAAAATAAAATTGGATTTTTTTCTTTTTAATTTGAGCAAATGCTGCCATAAAATATAGTTTCTACGAGTATTTCTATAGAGGTAAAATAAAAAAAATTCAAAAAAGTTTCAAAGAAACATCAACCAGCCATAAACATCATTCAAACAAAACAAGCAAACATGAGTGGTAATTAAATATTTTATTATTTCTTGCACTTCGATGTTGTTCGTTATCTAATTTAAACGCAAGCTGTTCGAACTGTCAACATTTATGGGATATAAAAAAAAATTAAAGCATTGCATTATTTGTTTATGTTGCTGATTTTTTTTAACTAGTAACTTTCTTTTTATATGCGTGCAGCACTATTTTTCAGTAAAAAATATGTTAGGAAAAAAAATTGGAACATGTAAATCGTGCATTAGTTTTAGTAAACAAAATTTAATTCAACATATTTAGGCGATTCAAGCACACTGCATTTTTCAAACAAATATAAAGCAGCACATATTACCAGTGCCATCTATAATTTTGAAGAGCCGTAATATTAAAAAGAGAGCTTTAAAAAGAGAGGAAGCTTTTATTGAGTTACTATAAGAAACCGTGGTAATTGGAAAATTTTTGAACATGAATTTATGAATAAAAAATTAAACAAATCATCTAAATTTTAATTTTATATTATTAATAAAATATTCTACAAACACATATTTGAAAGTCAGCCATCATAGTGTAGTATTTAATTAATAAATTTAATCTAAAGCGGAGCATAAATATGTCATATTTTATATAAAAATGAGCTTTCCGTTTAGTTGTGTAGGTTAGTATAGTAAGTTAATAAAGGGTGCTGCCGCAGATTTCTCTTTCATCCAGTTTAAAATTTAGTTTGATAAAAATTCAACTTCTTTATTAAATTCTGGTCCCATGCACATCAGAATTCTCGAGATAAACGATGGATTTAATAACAATCTAAACAATTACATTTATAACAAAGTTAAAGAGAAAATGTGAGCTGAAACAGATTTTAAGAATCACCATGTAAAAGCAATAATTATTATTCATTTTTTCATCACTTTTTATTTACTAGAAATATGTATATACAACATCGCTGACATCGTTGATTTTCTTAATTAAATATTATTACAAAAACCAACAAAACGTAGAAAACTTCAATTTTATGTGATTAAAAAACTGAGCTTTCTGTAATTTCAAAATCCGTTTACAGATGTCTCTATAATAAATTTACTTGAAATTACTGAAAAGAATAAAATAATTAAACAACTATTTACGAAAATAAACCATTATTAAGTTAAGCGCGTAATTTTTAATATAATAATTTAACATATTTATAAAACGGTTGGCATAAATAAAGCTTTTCATCGCAAAAATTTACCATCGTAGTTGCTGCGCGCTGAAAAACATAGAAAAATGTCACATTTTTTCCAAATTTTTTCTTTTCTAATTTCAATTCGCTCGTATTCGGTTATTTTCAGTTCCACGAGATCTCAATAATCTATTGAACCAGGCAGTATACATAATAAATTGTTAAATTTTAGTTAACAAACATTTAGATTTTAATATTTAGCTTTAATTGATACTTAGCGACATCTTTTGATTGGTTTATTAATTGTGAAAAGCTCTATTATATAATGTTTTTATTTTATGTCGCTCCAGATTGTTTATACTACAGGATGAAACAGTATAGCCTGCGCATTTGTTGCGATGAAATTTTTAACAAATAAAGAAAAAACAGATTTCGAAGTTTGTTCATCAACAATGTTGTAATAAAATCCAGAACACAATAACCCCCATATTACATAGCTACTCAAAAAGCATTTTTTAACAAACGTTTGTTTTGGGAAATAAATGCTGAAATTTTTGATGGAATTCTCTATACTAATTTCGTACATACACATATAAACAAATTCTTATTTCTACAATAAAAAAAAAAAAAAAATGTGGTAGACTAATTTAAATATGACTCAATATTAAAATATGCTTTTCCTGAATATTGAACTAACCATTCAAATTAAAAATTGAAACAAAGCATTAATGTTTTATATACAAAAAAGCTTCTAAAAAAATATTAAAATGCACTGATTGGTATGAAAAAGAACAAAAAGCTTCCCCTCTATGGAAAGCTCATGTGGAAAAATGGCGGAATCTTACGGCTCTTATATTTAGGAGGCTCTGATATTGCAAGCTTTAACGAAACTCTAAGAAGAAGAACAATTAAATTTAAAAAATCTAGTAGGTATATTAAAGCATAATGTAAAATTTCCTTATCTTTGCTATAACACGTTTGTTTTTTGTCACAATTTAATTTCATACTAATCTCACAAACACAAAATCAAAAAATGTGGAACCTAAATGTTGATTTTTCGATTGCGTTAGTGAATATCATGGCCCCTCTACCTGACATAATTGTCTGCCATCAAGAGTAAAGCTCGCAATTACGTTGAGGTTTATTGCTTCAGTCGACTTTTACAGATCTTTGGAGTATATGTCTCGGGTTTCTTTTAATACCATTTCAAAATTCGTTCCCAAAGTTCTTCTAGCCATATGGAATGCGGTCGAACCAAAAGTAAACAAAACTAAAATATATTTATGTCGGTACAAAAATATTGAACCAAGGCTGTTTTCGAAACGAGTACTTATTTCAAACTTATTTACTTATTTGCCGCCATCTTAAATAAGTAAGCAAAGCCGTTCGAAATGAGTTTGCTTACTTATTTTGACAGCGACATGAAACATAGATTGTTTTCTACGCAAAATTCTTCGATGTATAATTTTTTCGTTACATTTATTAATTTAATTAACTTATTGATAATTTTAGGAATATATTTATAACAATTAAAATGTCTTTCGGCAATGTAGAAACATAAAAACTCGATGTAATGTTTAAATGTGTTTGATTTTTAGATGGAGCTCTGCTGTATTTTTTATATTAAAGAAATTTTTCTTTGGCAATGAAAGATCGTAGTCTTGATTACCAAATTAATAGAAAAGGGTTATTATATATCTCATCAGTACTAATAATCGTGTTATTCATATATAAATACACCGTAATGTACGATACTGTACGTTATTTTCCTTTATGTGTCTGATTTGTGCCAAAAGGTTTTTTGTACTCTATTGTATAATTCGGATGCTCGATTTATCTTTAAGTTAATTATTTTATATAGTTTTAATTCAGAAACATCCATTTGGTACCTAGAAATATTAATTAAATTCTAAAACAAAACAACTGACATCCATAAATATCAACAAAAATGACAACTAAATTAGATTTTTATGGAAGAAAGAGACAGAAAATAAGTCACCTCGCCAGCTTACTTATTTGAATAAGTTAGGTTCCACAAATAAGTATTCGTTTCGAAAACAGCCCAAGTAATATTAATTTTTTTTAGGTTCCACAACAAAGGGAAGATTTTAGGTTCCACAACAAAGGGGTATTTTAGCATTATTTTGTTTGCGATTGTGGATGAGAATGGAAAATTTCTATTTATTGATGTTGGATCAAATGAGAGAATAAACGATAACACAATCTACAAAGATAATCCTTTTTATGAGGCATTGATGAATGGAGGTATGAATATTCCTCCAGCGCAAAATTATAAGGCCAACAAATTGAAACTTCTTATTTTTTTATTGGAGATGACGCATTTCCTTTATCTCGACATATGTTGAAACCGTTTAATAGAAAATGTGCGCCAACGGCCGAGAACACCAAATTGTTATCGTGCATCCGTGTAAATCGTCATCGTGCATCCGTTGAACTCCGTGTAAAGATCTTGGTTTGTGGCCCTATAAAGTTAAAATGGTTCATCAATTGAATCTCCGTGACCATCCGCTTCGATGTCGATTCGCTGTGTGGGCCTGCAACAAACTCGAAATTGATGAGGATTTTGCTCAAAAAATCATAATTTCGGACGTGACGCATTTCCATCTCGGTGGGTTCGTAAACAAACTAAATTGTCGCGTTTGGGGATCGGAAAATCCACAACAATATGTGAAGAAGCCAATGGGTGGATGACCTTTGGTTGCAGCAAAATAGTGTGCCATGCCACACATCAGGCGTTATAATAGCGAAACTGCGTCAAAAATTCGAAGACACCATCAGTCGAAATGGTGACGTGAATTGGTCGGCAAGGAGCTGTGATTTGACGCATTTGGATTTTTATTTGTGTGGTACCGTGAAGGACAACTGTTATACGGACAATCCACAAACAATTAAGTAATAGAAAGCCAATATTGAAACAACCGTTATCGAAATAGATCCGCACACAATCCAAAATGTGCTCAGAAATTGGACCGACCGAATGGAGTACGCCAAGGCTAGCCGCAGCTCCCATTTGAATGAAATTATTTTTCATAAATAACCAAGAGGATTGATGAATTAATGTTATAACTTGATGCTAATGGCAGATGGAGAGTAGGCGTATACAAAACGAGCCGCACAAAAAAATTTTGAATCGTGTTGTAAAAGCCCGTATTTTTTAAATTTTGTTTCTTAGTTTGAAGAAAACGAATCGTGTTGCCGCACTGTGTGGAGTAGCACATTACTCATTTTCCAAACGCACATTTGAAGTATACTTGCAAGCACTTCTGTTCACTTCTAGCTGCCCTTGCGGCTTTAATTATTAATAAGATATTTACTTGTAAGTATTTATTCCATGCAATCGGAAAATGACTATTAAATACCAGATTATCGTCAAAACTACTTGTATAATTTGTGACTGTTCAGTATTGCAACACCATAATACAAATGTACCAATTTATATTGCTATTAACCGCTTGCACATTGTGTTACCTACACAATATATCATTGCGATTGTTTATTTTTCCTAAAAATGTCTCGTGCGTTTCTACTGTGCCTACTAATTTGTTATTAGTTAAACCAGAGCCATATATGGTTTTAAAGAGCTGTAATATTAAAATGAGAGCTTTAAATAGAGGGGACTCTTTTATTGATTTACTATAAGCAATTGTGGTGGAATTGGAAAACTTTTGAACATAAATTTACGAATAAAAAATAAAACATCTAAATTAAAATTTTTTATTTTTAATAAAATATTCAAAAAACACATATTTGAACATCAGCCGTCCACAGTGTATAGTATTTAACTATTAAATTTAAACTAAAGCGGAGCATAAATTTATTAATTTTCTATAAAAATTTGCATTCTGTTTAGTTGTGTAGGTTAGTTAAGTAAGTTAATAAAGGGTGATGCCGTCAATTTTTCTTACATCAAATTTAAAATTTAGTTTTATAAAAATTTAATTAATTTAGTTAATTCTGGTCCCATGCACATCAGAAAGAACGATACATTTAAATGCAACCTAAACGATCGTAGTCATAACAAAATTAAAGAGAAAACGTGAGCAGAAATGAGATATTATGAATCACTAATTTCAAAATTCATTTACTGGAAATGTATACAACATCGTAAACATCGTTGATTTTTCTAATTAAATATTATTACAAAAAACAACAAAACGTAGCGAACTTCAATTTTATGCGATTGCAAAACCGAGCTTTCTGTATTTCAAAAACCGTTTACAGATGTCTCTATAAAAAATATACTTTAATTTTCATTAAACAACTGTTTACGAAAATAAACCTTAATAATGGTTAAACGCGAAACCTTTTCGTCGTAAAATATTGGCCATCATATTTGCTGATCGCTGTAAAACAATAATATAAAAATGTAACAATTTTTTTTATTTTTTTATTTCAATCCAATTTGCTCGTGTTGTGTTATTTTTAGTTCCTGTAGATCCCTGTAATCTATTGAACCGGGCAGTATACATAATAAATTGTTAAATTGTCTAAAAAAACATTTGGATTCTAAAATATTAAATTTTTTGGCGCTAGTGTTTTCTAAATTTATACTTAGTAGCATCTTTTGATTGGTTTAGTAATTGCGAAAAGATTCGGTTCATCCCAGCTCTGTCAGTTCTTTGATTTAAGTGGCTCAAGGAACCACTAATTCTATATCACTATTCCATTGGTGCGATCCAGTAGGTTCCGCAACTCCTCGTTTTCATGCTGCTGCAGTCGCAGTACATGAACTCTTCAAATTTTTGTATTTCATAGCTGACGTATTCCATGTTTAAGTCTCGATGGAGATTGTCGTTTCTAATGTACCAAGGAGCATTCACAATGCTACGTAGTACTTTATTTTGAAATGTTTGAATGATCTTCACTGTAGTTTTCCTTGCGCAGCCCTAAAGCTGAATACCATACGTCCAGATAGGTTTAGGATTTTTTTATATAACAGCAGTTTGTTGTGCGTTGTCAGTTCGGAGTTTCTTCCAATAAGCCAGTGCAGTTTTCTGAATTTTAAATTCAGTTCTTGCCTTTTCTTTTTAACATGCGCTTTACACCTGAGTTTAGAGACTAGCGTCATGCCGAGGTAGCTACTTAGCATTGTTAGAATATTGTATTTGTTGTGAATTCAGTCTAATCGGAATATATTCTAATTTCCTATTTGTAAAGTTGATGTGGGTTGATTTCGATTCGTTAAGTGTTATTCTCCATTGTTTTGTCCAGTTATTTACTATATCAACAGCATTTTGTAGTTTTCTTGTGGACTCAACTATACTAGCATCGGTGGTCATAACAGTTGTGTCATCAGCAAACGTTCCTATTCTAGCTTCTTCTATGTTTGGTAGATCATTTGTATACAGGAGGTATAAAACGGGACCTAGAACACTGCCTTGTGGAACCCCTGCCAATATTTTCTTCAGTTTAGAGTATTCTCCTTCCTATCTCACCCGGAAGTAACGGTCGTTGATGTAAGACTTTAGCAATTCAGAATGTTATTTTGGCAAATCTCGTTGGAGCTTAAATTCTAGGCCACAATGCCAAACCTTATCAAATATGCTTGGGCTACGTCTAAAAATATTGCTGAACATACTTCCTTTTTTCCAGCGCCTCCTCAATTGTATCAGTAATCCTATGTACCTGTTCTATCGTTGAGTGCCTTTCTCGAAACCCAAATTGATGTTCTGTTATAAGAAAAATAGTCTGCTGAAATTTTTGATGGAACACTATACTAATTTCTTATTTTCTTTACTTATTTAAATAATTCTGCATTAACTCGATATAGTATAACTCAATTTTAAAATATTATGTTTTTCCTGAATATTGAATTAACCATTAAAATTAAAAATTCAAACGAAGCGTTTATGATTTTATATACGAAAACGCTTCTAAAAAATTATTAAAATACACCGATTGGTATGAAGAATAACAAAAAGCTTCCCGTCAATGGAAAGCTCATGAAAAAATGGCAGAATCTTACGTCTCTTATATTTATGAGGCTCTGGTTAAACTCATATATATATATATGTATTACTTAATTACTCGAATACAGATACGTCACAAATGTAAACCTATTTTTCTCATCGTAAAGTTATTTTTTTTTAATATTGTTGCTAACCAAACATTTTATTATCTCAATATTGATAATTAAATAGCCACAAAATAAACTTACTACTTGTGTCGATCTTTGGTTGTGTGTTTGCAGTACTAGAAGGTGTGGGTGGAGGCGCTACTGGATTAGTAGCCAGCCAAGATCCTTTTGCTTCCTGCAATAAAAAAACGGAAAATTATATTAATATTAAAATTATTATTTTACATTGCTAAATGTAAGACAACATCCATTTTATGTTTAATATTAATGTATTTTATCTCCAATATTTACACTGGACTCTTTTGGTATCATAAAATGTTGATCTTTATCTAACCTTCAATTAAACGTTAAATTTCATGTTTTTTATTTAAGCCAAAGGTTTTTAATTTGTTTTCGTCTTTTACATACAGATCCTCAAAATAAAAAATTCGTTTCTTCTTAATTTTGTTTTTTGAATTTAACATGACAGGATATTAAAATAAAATAAAATAAAATAATTTTATTACAACCTTTATAAAAAAAAATCTTTTTATTATTTTATCTGACGAAATAAAGTAGAAACCTATACACATTGTACACAACATTTTCGTGTTCTTGTTTTTTATCAGTTACTTTTATAAAAATCTAAATTTAATAAATAAATAATTTTGTTTTGTATATTTTTTATCTCTTATCAAAAAAAAAACAAAAAATTTGTAAGAAAATATTATTAACTTTTTACTTTAAAGAAATGAAAATTTTGTTGAATTATTGATGAAATGGATATATTATTTTATTTAGATATATAAAAAAAATGTTGTTTAATTTTGTTGAGTTTAGATTGATGGTAGGTAGATTTATTTCAAAGATAGATGTTAAGCAGGAAAATGTAAGCAATTTTTTTTTGTATTCTAGGGAATTTAAATAAAAAATTAATGAACAAACGAAGAGGAACGAATTTTGTGTAAGAATGGAATGGATATGGATTCAGCGGAAATATAAAACAAAAGAAAAGCTCATATTGTTTATAGATCCATTTAATTTTATCCATAATATTAAGGTAAAAAAGTTTCAACAAAATACACATAGCAGCAAAGTTTTAATTAATTCTTTTACTCAGTTGCTCAATTTTGATAAAAATTTTGTAATTTTTTTTTAAAGATAGCAAAATAAAACGTTTTCAGGTGGCAGATTTATTGCAGACAAAACTTTAAATATCCAAAATACTCGTGCAATAAATTGTAACACAAGAAACATTTTTCAAAAATTGTTGCGGTTATACAATACAATTTATATCCGGCTTTTATTTAAAATATATAATTAAACTTTTCAAATAAATTGTATTGCCAAAACTTTAACTTATTATAGTTTTGTATTATTTATTGTATACGACTTTACAAATTAAACTTAACCTATAATTTATTATGTTATCTTTTTCTAATCGTTACAACTAAAACGGAGGTACCTGTGAGCACACCATGAAATGTTTTTCAATTTCAATTAAAATTTTAAATTATTTACATATTAATAATATTATTTAGAAAATATTTTTATTATTATTATTATCTATTACCAAATGCTTCAGTCAACAATTAACCCTATGCAAATTTTATGCGTATTTAAAATTTTCAATTTTGAAACGATAAATATTTATGGAATTAAAAATGTACATAACAAATTAAATAACTCGACTGCCTACGCTTAAAAATTGCTTTTTAATTTTTTTTTTTTACTTTATTTTTTATTTTTTCAAAATAACAATTTTTCTATACCAATATACATCAACAAATAAATGTTAAGTATATGTATTTATTAGGTACACCTACATAAATTTGCTCCTTTTTGCGTTTGTTTGTACTTGAAATTTTATTATTTATGATCGGTTAATGTTCTGGGTTCATCCTTCTATTAAATTAACTATAATTTTATTAATGGCGTAATTGATAGATGCATCATATAAAAATGATATAAACGATACAACGAATCTGAAAGTTTTTATTTTATGAACTCCACGTTCAATTTTTATACGGACGATTAGGTTCAATGTCTTTGATATCGTGAATTAATTCATGTCAAATTCTAAACTCACGAAGATACAGTCACAATTAACAATTTAATTATAATTAGCGAAAATATGAAACAGTTTCCAACGAATAATTTTCCTTAAACCATGTTTAATTTACCTAGCGGCCATGTTAATTTTGACAACAACAACTATTTTTGACAAAAACAACAAATTGACTGTGATTCACATAAAAGTCAATATCAATCCCAACAATTAAAACTTATTTAATCATAACATAAATTAATTATAATTTGTTGGTCATTGTTAAGTCAATTTCGTGTTATTATCGGCCATCTTAATTTTGACAACAACAACTATTTTTGACAAAAACAACAAATTTACTGTGATTCACATATAATTCAATTTCAATCCCAACAATTAAAATTTATTTAATCATAACATAAATTAATTATAAGTTTTTGGTTATTGTTAAGTAAATTTCATGTTATTATCGGCCATGTTTATTTTATTTTATTTTGACAACAACAACTATTTTTGACAAAAAATTTACTGTGATTCACATAAAAGTCAATATCGATCTCGATAGTTAAAATTTATTTAATCATAACGTAAATTAATTATAAGTTTTTGGTCATTGTTAACTCAATTTCGTGTTATTATCGGCCATGTTTATTTTGACAACAACAACTATTTTTGACAAAAACAACAAATTTACTGTGAAACACATAAAAGTCAATATCGATCTCGATAGTTAAAATTTATTTAATCATAACATAAATTAATTTTAAATTTTTGGTCATTGTTAAGTAAATTTCGTGTTATTATTGGCCATGTTTATTTTGACAACAACTGCTTTTTTTTTGACAAAAACAACAAATTTACTGTGATTCACATAAAAGTTAATAAAAATTCCAACAATTAAAATTTATTTAATCATAATATAAATTAATTATAAGTTTTTGGTCATTGTTAAGTAAGTTTTGTGTAATTATCGGCCATGTTTATTTTGACAACAACAACTATTTTTGACAAAAACAACAAATTTACTGTGATTCACATAAAAGTCAATATCAATCTCGATAGTTAAAATTTATTTAATCATAACATAAATTAATTATAAGTTTTTGGTCATTGTTAAGTAAATTTTGTGTAATTATCGGCCATGTTTATTTTGACAACAACAACTATTTTTGACAAAAACAACAAATTTACTGTGATTCACATAAAAGTTAATATAAATTCCAACAATTCAAATTTATTTAATCATAACATAAATTTAATATAAGTTTTTGGTCATTGTTAAGTAAATTTCGAGATATAATCGGCCATGTTTATTTTGACAACAACAATTATTTTTGATAAAAACAACGAATTTACTGTGATTCACATAAAAGTCAATATCAATCCCAACAATTAAAATTTATTTAATCATAACATAAATTTATTATAAGTTTTTGGTCAATGTTAAGTAAATTTCGTGTTATTATCGGCCATGTTTATTTTGACAACAACAACTATTTTTGAGTAATACAACAAATTTACTGTAATTCACATAAAAGTCAATATCAATCCCAACAATTAAAAATTATTTAATCATAATATAAATTAATTATAAGTTTTTCGTCATTGTTAACTCAATTTCGTGTTATTATCGGCCATGTTTATTTTGACAAGAACAACTATTTTTGACAAAAACAACAAATTTACTGTGAAACACATAAAAGTCAATATCGATCTCGATAGTTAAAATTTATTTAATCATAACATAAATTAATTATAAATTTTTGGTCATTGTTAAGTAAATTTCGTGTTATTATTGGCCATGTTTATTTTGACAACAACTGCTTTTTTTGACAAAAACAACAAATTTACTGTGAAACACATAAAAGTCAATATCGATCTCGATAGTTAAAATTTATTTAATCATAACATAAATTAATTATAAGTTTTTGGTCATTGTTAAGTAAATTTTGTGTAATTATCGGCCATGTTTATTTTGACAACAACAACTATTTTTGACAAAAACAACAAATTTACTGTGATTCACATAAAAGTTAATATAAATTCCAACAATTCAAATTTATTTAATCATAACATAAATTTAATATAAGTTTTTGGTCATTGTTAAGTAAATTTCGAGATATAATCGGCCATGTTTATTTTGACAACAACAATTATTTTTGATAAAAACAACGAACTTACTGTGATTCACATAAAAGTCAATATCAATCCCAACAATTAAAATTTATTTAATCATAACATAAATTTATTATAAGTTTTTGGTCAATGTTAAGTAAATTTCGTGTTATTATCGGCCATGTTTATTTTGACAACAACAACTATTTTTGAGTAATACAACAAATTTACTGTAATTCACATAAAAGTCAATATCAATCCCAACAATTAAAAATTATTTAATCATAATATAAATTAATTATAAGTTTTTCGTCATTGTTAACTCAATTTCATGTTATTATCGGCCATGTTTATTTTGACAACAACAACCATTTTTAACAAAAACAACAAATTTACTGTGATTCACATAAAAGGCAATATCGATCTCGATAGTTAAAATTTATTTAATCATAACATAAATTAATTATAAATTGTTGGTCATTTTTAAGTAAATTTTGTGTAATTATCGGCCAAAATTAACTTCGATGACCACACATCCATAACCTTTTTCAGATGCATCTCTAAATTCATGGAGCTCAATCGCTGTTTCGTTTTTGGCTATGACACATCTTGGAATGGATATATCATCGATTGTAGTGTGCTGTCTTTTAAATTCATTCCAATATTCTTGAAGTTGTTTGGGCAACAAATCATCCAAGTTTAGCTGCCCATAATGTCTGCATAAATGATTTTGCCAGAAACACTATAGGAACACATAAACCTAACGGATTGAACATTCTAACAATTTTGGATAATGCCGTTCGTTTTGTACACTGATCAGTAATTGCAAATTTTTGGAATGAAAAAATAAATATATCGGTGTTTGTGTTCCAACTTATTCCTAACACCTTAATCGATTTGGATTGATTATTAGGATCCAAAGATGTTACAGCCGAATGATTTGACGTGATTTTTCGAAGTTCGAAACCTCCCTTTAACAACAAATTAACTGTATCAGTTTTCAATTTGATTGCCATTTTAAGATCGTAAGCACCGGTTACCACGTCATCGACATAAAAATTTTGTTTAAGCATTTTTGAAGCTTTAGGAAAATGTGTTTGTTTATCTTCCGCTAGCTGAAATAATGTACGAATAGTGGGGAACGGAACACTAGCTGTTCCGTACGTTACGGTCCGAAGTTTGTAACATTTTAATGGGGTGATATCAGATTCACGCCACCAAATTTGTTAAAGATTTTGATCTTTTTCATGCATCAAGATTATTCTCTCTATACATTTTTGTTATATCCTCTGTAATACCGATTGCATGTTTTCGAAATCTCATGATAATGGAACACAAGTCCTGCTCAAATTGTAGGACCAGCCATTAAACAATCGTTTAGTGATGTATTTGTAAATATTTTTGATGAAGCGTTAAACACGACGCACTATTTTGTAGTGCTACTACTTTTACGTATAACTGCGTGATGTGGCATAAAATAATTGTTGTGCTTACATTCACTTTCATCTGGATTAGATACTTCTATCATGAGTTGTAAATCGATGAATTAATTCATAAATTGAGAATACTGCTCAAAAAGATCTGGTTTGTTATGAAGACGCCTGTCCATTGTGAGAAATTGTTTTGCACCTGTGATAGAAGAATTAACTAATTCACCAATATTTGATTTTTTTGGAAGAGCTACACTATATCGCTCTGATTTCGTTCTTATTACATTTTTTGAATAATGAGTCTCGCACAATTTCTCTTCAATTGAGTGTGCTTTTGGATTTTCAATATTTTCAATTAACCAAAATTTTTGGATCTGCTCATCAAGACTTTCGAAGACGCTAAAAACCATAGTTGAAGTATTAGAAATCTCAGAATTTTGATTCAAGAAATGTTCACCAATTAAAATTTTTCCATTATTACAAGTCCGAAAACAGTTTTACTCATTGGATGATCATGACTTGTTACAAGTTTTCTTCCTAAAATGATTTCAAAAAATATTTTAGCACCAATTAAATAATCAATGGCTGCCGGTTGATAAAACTGATCTGCTAGTTGAAAATGATCCTTTAAAACGTTTTTATCGTATTAAATCGGATACGAGGGAACAAACTGGGAAATTTTAGATTTTACCAAACAATTCAAATTACATTTAAAACCTGATTCTGATTCCGGAGATTCTGATTTTAACTGGTTCTGTTTTTAATGACAATTTGTTGCACATGGTCTCAGTAATAAAACTAGATTGAGAGCCACTATCCAATAGCGCTCTACATGGCATTCTATCGCCCGAATAATTTCTAACCCAAACAACTACAGTTCCTCATAGGATCTGAGTTTTTTTGATGTTTGGGATTTGGCGTTGAAAACTCATTTTTATAAGATTTGCTGAATTAGAAGCAAACAATACTTGAGGCAATTTTTCTGGAATACTATTAGAATCGTTTTTGGAAACACTCATTATTAAATTATTCCACCCGAAGTGGAGAAGAATATTGTGTTTAGAACACAACGAACAAGGTGATGACTTACAGTCGAAAACACGATGATTTTGTCGTAGGCAATTAGTACATAAATTATGTTTTCTCACGAATTCACAACGATCCTGAGGACTCAATTTATTCTCTTTAAATGTTAATAGCATGATTTCCACTACAAAATACACAAGCGATGTTTTGAATGCTTATAACTCGAGGTTGCTTTGCTATCAATGGCTTAAGCACTCGATCTATTTGTTGGGAGCTGGTCGACAATTTTTGAGTTTCCATTATTCTACACTTTTCTCGAAGAATTTCTATTAATTCTTCAAACGATAATAATTTTTTAGTTGAAGAACCTTTTATTTCAGCAATTTTTGATTCATCATCCAGACGATCATTAACATGATGAATGAATAATAAATTCCACGAATAAACTGGAACATTTAATGCCTTTAAAGAATTATAACTTTTAACAATAACATCGATAAAATTTTGAAGGGATGATATCGAATTCTCGATGGGTTTTTTAATTTCGTAAATCTTTTTCATATGCAATTTTTGAATTGTTATTTCGTCATTGTAATGATCGGTTAGGTTTTTCCATGCAATTGGATAATTTTCCATTGATATTGAAAAAGTTAGAATGAATTTATAGGATTTTCCTTTCTTAATACACGAAGTTATATAGTGAAATTTTGTTAGGTTACTCAAACCTTTGTTTGAATGAATAAATTCAATGAAGATACCACGGAAGTCTAACCAATTCAAATCAGAGCCGTCGAAATTTGGTAACTGAATATTTGGAAAAGCTTCTACAAATTCAAATTCATCCTCAAATTTATCTCTTTATATGTGTTTCAGCATTTTCACTTAATATTTTTAATTTAGTTTGAATTTCGTCAAACTTAAAATATGTTATTCAAAGACGAGTCAAAGCGGATTCTAATTCTCCGATGGTATTGTATTCAGACCCTGCTAACTTATTTAAAAAATATGTAACACGACCCTTGTACCCCGAACGAATCTATTTTAACTTTTTAATATTTTCAATATAATTATAAATACATAGTAGGTTTTGAATCCAACAACAACTATTTTTGACAAAAACAACAAATTTGTTGTGAAACACATAAACGTCAATATGAATCACAACAATTCAAAAATATTTAATCGTAACATAAATTAATTTTAATTTTTTGGTCATTGTTAAGTAAATTTGGTGTTATTATAAGCCATGTTTATTTTGACAACAACAACCGTTTTTGACAAAAACAACAAATTTACTGTGATTCACATTAAAGTTAATATCATCTCACGACTCATATTTAGGTAAATTTTGATTAGCATACTTTATGTAGATTTTGAAAACTATTTTCACTAATACTAAGGACTTGGCTGACTCCAGCCATAAAAACGTCGATAATGGAGCGTCAAACTAATTAAACGAAAACGACAGTCGATTTGGTCGGTAACATCCTATACGAAAAATGTCGATAATGCAGATACGAGTTTTATGCCGAAATGTAATTATTTATATTACAAATTTTTATTTTATTCTTCCTAAAAACAAACTAAAAAATTTAAAATAAGAAATTTTCATTTGAAACAATTAAAATTATTAAAAAAAACCAAATTTCTCTAAGTGCTGTATTACATGTTCGCGGAGTTAAAACGTGAAATGCATTATTTATAGGTTACATGGATGGAGAATTTAAAAAAAAGTGTCATCTAATAATTATCATTTAAAAGGTCAATTTCTATGTGCGAAGTCCGAAAACTCGATTGAATGTATCGCACACACAAAATTCGAGGTGCGAGCATAAATAAGACCTTTCATTTGAATCTATTTCCAGCCATGACACTTTGAACGGTTAATTTTTAGAAATTTTCGAATTTTTGGTGTGCGATCTAATTTTTTTCGGACTCTTCATATGGAAATTGACCTGAATTTTTTGAAGTTTTGCTTGATATTTACCATTAAGTTTTCTATGCTACTGAAGATAGCAGAAAAATTCAGCAGAAAAAAACTGTATTATCGGCCTCCTTTATATACATTGGTAGAAAAATTCAGTAGACATTTTTTGTTGTTTTTGACCGTTTTCTGCAGAAAAACTGTATTATTGACGTATTTAAAATAGTCGTAGAAAAATTTACTCAATTTTGTTTATTTAAGCATGTTTTCGGCCGAAATTCGAGTAAATTTCAATTGTTTACTATCAAAATGCACTCACATAAGCACAAGAACTGTTTAAATAATAAATAAGAAGTAGAAAGTAGAAAAAATCTCCAGCCTTAAGATTTGAAAGGTCTGCCAATTTGTTGATTTATATAAGTTCTGGACTTCTACGTCTATCTACCGAGCGAGTATGACGACCCGCTGATTGTGGGAATTTCTGCTATTCGAATATACGTGGCACAGGAAATGTAATGATTCCACTGAAAAGAAGAAAAAATCTTTAGCCATAGGGTTTAAAAGGTTCGGGAAATAATTCGTAAATCTAAACATCAACTTAAATAATTTATTTTGATTAAATTAATTCTTTAAAATAATTTGTAGATCATGTTTACAGAATAAATTAAAACATATTTGATATATTAAAAGATTTATGATAGATAGAGATATTTGCTCTTGAATAGATGCAAAAGTGACATTTAGTAAGATTTAGTAAAAGTTAAATGGCGTATATAGGAAGATAAAGTTTACTAAAATAAAACTATATGATTTCATTAAAATTTAGTATAAACTTCATTACCATTATTTTTAAAAAAATTTTTATGTCTTGTAGCAAATTCTTTCGAAACAAAATTTTGATCTTAGATCAAAAAAATGTCTGACAATACAATAAATTTGATCGAAAGGTCATTGAAATGCATTGCATCACCAATCATTTTTTTGATCTAAGATCAAAAATTTGTTTCGAAAGAATTTGCTGTTAAATTACACTGTATTACTCGGATTAATATTTAAGTTTTGAACGGCCATTTTTGAAAAGTGATTCATGCTGTCCTTCTTCTTTTTGTGCTTCCATAGTTCTGCGGGATCTATTTCGTTTTGATTTTTTTTTTATATTTTGTAAAGCCCTCTTGGAAATTCGTTTAATACCGAATAAATTTTATCATTTATACTGCTTCTTGAAAACTCGAGGAATCGTCCGACTTTTACAGGTCGGCTTCCTATTTGTACCGCTTTTTTATCCATCGCGGATTTAATACTCCCGAAGGTAACTCTCAACAGGTGCATTGGTAAAATGGTCAGTGGTATAGTCACATTTCTCTATTATTGGACACCATAAAGGCAAAATTGATATAAAATTTTGTAAAATCTCTATGGCAAATTTTGGTTTGTAGAATACGATGTTAACTGACACATTAACCGCCGCTTTGACACTGTCAATGTCTGGCATAATTGATGATTTTAAATCCAAATAAAATTTTGATCGTCCAAGTAACGTAGAATTATCCTTTTGGCCACACACAAACGAAGGTAAAATGTCATCTGCTAACAGCGGCGTAACTACAAGGGCGCAAATCCCACGCTGCGGGGGAGGGGGGGCGTAACGTTGAGAGGCCCACCGCAACGCGGGTCCTGTGGTCTTTGTTCTTGTCATGAGAATTGTGAAAGAAGTCTGTAGGAGCGATACAAGAAAAATATAAAGAAGACCTATCGGAAGAGTTTCCACTACAAATACTGATGATAAATGAAAGTCAATGTTTAAGGAGGATATTTTGGAAATATCAGCAATATGAGAATTAGCTGAAGTTCTAGTAATAAAATTTCCAACAATAGCTTCTAGTGTTTCGCAAGTAATAACATGATTATTATTGTTTCTTATACGTTGCCTGTTACGGTCGCAACAGTCGAACGATCTTTTTCTAAATTGAAAATAATAAAAAATTATTTGCGCAACTCCATCAGGGCAGATCAGCAGATTTAGCCATTCTTTCTATTGAAGCAAAAGCGGTGGGCGAAATGGAAACATATAGATATTTTAATTAGGGATTTTGCTAATATTAAGTCAAGAGCAAAAAATCTAACATTCTAACGGGTGGGGAAAAGTCCCGCTACCATTTCGATTGCGTTCCATCTTGGTTATGTGACGTTTAGCTCAGTTTCGCTTTAACCATTGTGTTGTGTAGACGCCCAAATTTTATAATAGATAAATATACGCCACAAGAACGAGCAGAAATAGTGACAATATTTATTGAAAATAATCGTTCCATTATTGCCACTCAGCGGAAATTTCGTCAAAAATATCCTAATCGTCCAGTGCCTCACAAAACCACAATTTATCGTTTACGATGCAAATTTTCGACAGTACGGATGACGTTTTCCTACGAAGACTAATTTCGCGAAATGGCTATTTAGCATGGCCAGCCAGATCTCCGGATTTAGCAGCACCAAACTTTTTTTTATAAGGTTTTTTAAAATCAAAAGTTTATGTGAATAAGCCCCAAACGATTCAACGTGTTAAAAACAATATTCGTCACGAAATTGAAGAAATTCAGCCTGAGATGTTGCAGGATGTCACGAAAAATTCCTTTTCCAATCATAACGAAAAAAAAATTTAAAGACCAAATAAACTTTTTATGAAAACTAAACTTACCTAACAAAGAGTTAAGGCCTAAGTTATCTCCTAATATCAATCCAAGGATAAAATAAACTTGAAATGTGCCTTCGTTGGTGCATATGGTTAATCCGTTTACCTCTAACATATTTATTTCGTCTACGAGTTTGTAAAGCGATGAATCATTTCCAAATTCTTTAATTAAGCAACTTCGAATCAAACCGGCGACATAAATGTCTTTTAGTTTGGAGTTTGACTTTATTATAGGAAAATTGTAATATAGACCTGTTATGGAATGTGTTACAGTGTGCGAACCAAGTGGGTTGTTTACTTCAAAATCATCTCCAAGTAAAAAAAATGTATCAAAATTTTATTTGGATTGTGAAGACGTTTTTCTCTCCAAATTTTTCCATGGATGAAATGAGTCATACAACTCCGATCTTTTTCTAGTTTTTCAATAGTTCTTATTGCGCTAGCTAGAACACCTTCCAACTCAAAAATTTTTCTAAATTGAAATTTTAAAGGAAAAAGTATTCCTTAATAATCGCTTTCTTCTAAAATTGGGATTCCATTTTTGTAGACTTCAGTTACACGATTGTCTAATGAAAACTGGATAAGATTTTGAATCAAATCCTGTTCTTTTAAATATTTAAGGAATTTGTACTCAGTGTTTAGTAGTTCAAATTGATTAAAAAGGTAAAATATGGAATTGAATTGATCTGAGCAATGTTTCGAAATGATACAGTTCTCATTTAAATTTTCAATTATTGTGTTTAAATGAATTTTAATAGGCTGTATTAAAGTTTCAGACACATTATTTTGAATAGTTTGAACATCTTTTCTTGTTATGTGAGAGATTTTATGAAGTGACAATAGAAACGATACAAAATGGTTTTGTGGTAACGGTTGAATTACAGAAGTATCATTGTTTAGTTCTAAGGTAGTAGTTGAGTCGAATGAGTTAGAGTTCGTAAATTTATCAGAAGTGATAGAACTAATTGTAGAATTAGATATCAATTGTATATTAGGAAAATTTCCTTTATTATTTCCAAATACAAAAATTGAACTTTTAGAAGGAATATCGGCGTTGCAAACCGCTTTATCAACGTTCGAAGAATCATGAATGGTAGATTCATTTATTACAGAATGTTGGCGATTTAAGTGCCTTTTAAACGAGTTTAAATTTTCAAAATTTTGCCAACATTTATTCTGTTTACATAAGAATAGCCCAGTTGTTTTACATCTATGATAATATTTCAAATGTTGAATTAATTTAACTACAGAAGTTTCTTGAACTTTGCAAATGAAACATTGAAACATTTTATATAAGTTATAAATCAAAATGAGTTTGAATTTAAATTTTACGTAAACCAACAAACTAAAAGAAACTGATATACTTTTCTTATTCCTGTATAATAAATATGTAATTTTGAAAATTGCAAAAACATTGTTTAGATACAAAATACACTTTACTTACGATTTTATTGATTTAAATTTAATGTTTTTCCATCCTGTGGCTCCATCCAATTTCTGCTTCACACAATATTACAATTATAAAACTAAATTGGTGGCAATCGCAATACCATTAATATCAAAACTGGCACTAAATAAGATTCTCTATTCAACACACGACAGATGTTTAACCTTTGCCTGATAGGTACGTAATAAATTTAATACCGCGTTGGAATACATGCGGTTTTCGTATAGAATTTTTACTTTACTTTCGTATATAATTTTTGAACATACACGCTATCCGCGATTTTCATATGAAAAAATGCCGTTGTAGGTTATGGTAAATTACACAAATCTCAGAGATTGGCTCCCATAGTGACTATATAGGTTCGAAAGGGGATACATTGCGGAATTGAAATCACCTAATGCCATTTCGAAATGAGCCGTAGGGCTCTCGTATATAATTTTTGAACATTCACGCTATCCACGATTTTCATATGAAAAAATGTCGTTGTAGCTTATGGTAAATTACACAAATCTCAGAGATTGGCTCCCATAGTGACTATATAGGTTCGAAAGGGGATACCATACGGAATTGAAATCACCCAATGCCATTTCGAAATGAGCCGTAGGGCTCTCGTATATAATTTTTGAACATACACGCTATCCGCGATTCATATGAAAAAATGCCGTTGTAGGTTTTATGGTAAATTACACAAATCTCAGAGATTGGCTCCCATAGTGACTATATAGGTTCGAAAGGGGATACATTGCGGAATTGAAATCACCTAATGCCATTTCGAAATGAGCCGTAGGGCTCTCGTATATAATTTTTGAACATTCACGCTATCCACGATTTTCATATGAAAAAATGTCGTTGTAGCTTATGGTAAATTACACAAATCTCAGAGATTGGCTCCCATAGTGACTATATAGGTTCGAAAGGGGATACCATACGGAATTGAAATCACCCAATGCCATTTCGAAATGAGCCGTAGGGCTCTCGTATATAATTTTTGAACATTGACTCTATCCGCGATTTTCATTTGAAAAAATGTCGTTGTAGGTTATGGTAAATTACACAAATCTCAGAGATTGGCTCCCATAGTGATTATATAGGTTCGAAAGGGGATACATTGCGGAATTGAAATCACCTAATGCCATTTCGAAATGAGCCGTAGGGCTCTCGTATATAATTTTTGAACATTCACGCTATCCGCGATTCATATGAAAAAATGTCGTTGTAGCTTATGGTAAATTACACAAATCTCAGAGATTGGCTCCCATAGTGACTATATAGGTTCGAAAGGGGATACCATACGGAATTGAAATCAACCAATGCCATTTCGAAATGAGCCGTAGGGCTCTCGTATATAATTTTTGAACATTGACTCTATCCGCGATTTTCATTTGAAAAAATGTCGTTGTAGGTTATGGTAAATTACACAAATCTCAGAGATTGGCTCCCATAGTGATTATATAGGTTCGAAAGGGGATACATTGCGGAATTGAAATCACCTAATGCCATTTCGAAATGAGCCGTAGGGCTCTCGTATATAATTTTTGAACATTCACGCTATCCGCGGTTCATATGAAAAAATGTCGTTGTAGGTTCATTTTTTCATATGAAAATCGCGGATAGCGTGTATGTTCAAAATTTATATACAAGAGCCCTACGGCTCATTTCGAAATGGCATTAGGTGATTTCAATTCCGTAATGTATCCCCTTTCGAACCTATATAGTCACTATGGGAGCCAATCTCTGAGATTTGTGTAATTTACCATAACCTACAACGCAATTTTTTCATATGAATCGCGGATAGCGTGAATGTTCAAAAATTATATACGAGAGCCCTACGGCTCATTTCGAAATGGCATTAGGTGATTTCAATTCCGTATGGTATCCCCTTTCGAACCTATATAGTCACTATGGGAGCCAATCTCTGAGATTTGTGTAATTTACCATAACCTACAACGCAATTTTTTCATATGAATCGCGGATAGCGTGAATGTTCAAAAATTATATACGAGAGCCCTACGGCTCATTTCGAAATGGCATTAGGTGATTTCAATTCCGTATGGTATCCCCTTTCGAACCTATATAGTCACTATGGGAGCCAATCTCTGAGATTTGTGTAATTTACCATAAGCTACAACGCAATTTTTTCATATGAATCGCGGATAGCGTGAATGTTCAAAAATTATATACGAGAGCCCTACGGCTCATTTCGAAATGGCATTAGGTGATTTCAATTCCGCAATGTATCCCCTTTCGAACCTATATAGTCACTATGGGAGCCAATCTCTGAGATTTGTGTAATTTACCATAAGCTACAACGCAATTTTTTCATATGAATCGCGGATAGCGTGAATGTTCAAAAATTATATACGAGAGCCCTACGGCTCATTTCGAAATGGCATTAGGTGATTTCAATTCCGTATGGTATCCCCTTTCGAACCTATATAGTCACTATGGGAGCCAATCTCTGAGATTTGTGTAATTTACCATAAGCTACAACGCAATTTTTTCATATGAATCGCGGATAGCGTGAATGTTCAAAAATTATATACGAGAGCCCTACGGCTCATTTCGAAATGGCATTAGGTGATTTCAATTCCGTATGGTATCCCCTTTCGAACCTATATAGTCACTATGGGAGCCAATCTCTGAGATTTGTGTAATTTACCATAACCTACAACGACATTTTTTCATATGAAAATCGCGGATAGCGTGTATGTTCAAAAATTATATACAAGAGCCCTACGGCTCATTTCGAAATGGCATTAGGTGATTTCAATTCCGTAATGTATCCCCTTTCGAACCTATATAGTCACTATGGGAGCCAATCTCTGAGATTTGTGTAATTTACCATAACCTACAACGGCATTTTTTCATATGAAAATCGCGGATAGCGTGTATGTTCAAAAATTATATACGAGAGCCCTACGGTTCATTTCGAAATGGCATTAGGTGATTTCAATTCCGTATGGTATCCCCTTTCGAACCTATATAGTCACTATGGGAGCCAATCTCTGAGATTTGTGTAATTTACCATAACCTACAACGCAATTTTTTCATATGAATCGCGGATAGCGTGAATGTTCAAAAATTATATACGAGAGCCCTACGGCTCATTTCGAAATGGCATTAGGTGATTTCAATTCCGTATGGTATCCCCTTTCGAACCTATATAGTCACTATGGGAGCCAATCTCTGAGATTTGTGTAATTTACCATAAGCTACAACGACATTTTTTCATATGAAAATCGCGGATAGCGTGAATGTTCAAAAATTATATACGAGAGCCCTACGGCTCATTTCGAAATGGCATTAGGTGATTTCAATTCCGCAATGTATCCCCTTTCGAACCTATATAGTCACTATGGGAGCCAATCTCTGAGATTTGTGTAATTTACCATAAGCTACAACGCAATTTTTTCATATGAATCGCGGATAGCGTGAATGTTCAAAAATTATATACGAGAGCCCTACGGCTCATTTCGAAATGGCATTAGGTGATTTCAATTCCGTATGGTATCCCCTTTCGAACCTATATAGTCACTATGGGAGCCAATCTCTGAGATTTGTGTAATTTACCATAACCTACAACGACATTTTTTCATATGAAAATCGCGGATAGCGTGTATGTTCAAAAATTATATACGAGAGCCCTACGGCTCATTTCGAAATGGCATTAGGTGATTTCAATTCCGTAATGTATCTCCTTTCGAACCTATATAGTCACTATGGGAGCCAATCTCTGAGATTTGTGTAATTTACCATAACCTACAACGGCATTTTTTCATATGAAAATCGCGGATAGCGTGTATGTTCAAAAATTATATACGAGAGCCCTACGGCTCATTTCGAAATGGCATTAGGTGATTTCAATTCCGTATGGTATCCCCTTTCGAACCTATATAGTCACTATGGGAGCCAATCTCTGAGATTTGTGTAATTTACCATAAGCTACAACGACATTTTTTCATATGAAAATCGCGGATAGCGTGAATGTTCAAAAATTATATACGAGAGCCCTACGGCTCATTTCGAAATGGCATTAGGTGATTTCAATTCCGCAATGTATCCCCTTTCGAATCTATATAGTCACTATGGGAGCCAATCTCTGAGATTTGTGTAATTTACCATAAGCTACAACGCAATTTTTTCATATGAATCGCGGATAGCGTGAATGTTCAAAAATTATATACGAGAGCCCTACGGCTCATTTCGAAATGGCATTAGGTGATTTCAATTCCGTATGGTATCCCCTTTCGAACCTATATAGTCACTATGGAAGCCAATCTCTGAGATTTGTGTAATTTACCATAACCTACAACGACATTTTTTCATATGAAAATCGCGGATAGCGTGTATGTTCAAAAATTATATACGAGAGCCCTACGGCTCATTTCGAAATGGCATTAGGTGATTTCAATTCCGTAATGTATCCCCTTTCGAACCTATATAGTCACTATGGGAGCCAATCTCTGAGATTTGTGTAATTTACCATAACCTACAACGGCATTTTTTCATATGAAAATCGCGGATAGCGTGTATGTTCAAAAATTATATACGAGAGCCCTACGGCTCATTTCGAAATGGCATTAGGTGATTTCAATTCCGTATGGTATCCCCTTTCGAACCTATATAGTCACTATGGGAGCCAATCTCTGAGATTTGTGTAATTTACCATAAGCTACAACGACATCCTTTCATACAAAAATTCATATATATTAATGATGATTAAATTTCTTAATAGTTTAATATGAATGTACATATATGAAATACAAAAATTTGATCTTTTTTATAAACAAAATTTTTTTTGTATTTTTATTTTTTAGAAATGTGCAAATATTTACCCATAATCGAAATTATGTCTAAAAAAAATTTTTTTGGACACTCGCGTAAATTTCTGTCCAAATTATAAAAGTGTCCAAAAAATTAAAAGTGTCCAAAAACTTCACACCGGTTTCCCATAAGCCCTATATTAGCAAATTTATTAATGGAAAATTTGGAATATTTAGCATTAAATTCTTTAGATTTTCAGCCATTATTTTACTATCGATATGTTGATGATATTATAACGGCTATTCCTGAAAACAAAATTGATATATTTTTGAACAGTTTTAACAAAATTTTTAATCGAATAAAATTTACTGTGGAAAAGGAAGTTAACAACAAAATTCCATTTGTAGATTTACTTTTGATCCATGAGCCTGGTGGATTTACTTTTGATTGGTATCACAAAGATAGTTGGTCTGGTAGATACCTTAATTTTCATTCTTGGCTTCCTACTTCCTATAAAATTAATACAGTAAACATTTTGGCTCAACAAATTTTAAAACTTTCAGATCTCAAATTTCACAATAAAAATTTTAACATATTAAAAGAAACATTGTTAACTAATCATTATCCCTCCAAATTAATAAATCAGTGTATTTGGAAACAAAAAAATTGTATTACAAGTTCTGAAATTCGGCCCATTAACAATGATAAAAATTATTTTTCAATTCCTTATGTTAAACATTTATTTGAAAAAATAAAACACTTGTTCAAAAATTATAATTTCAAAATTGTCGGTAATTCTTAATCTTGTTTAAATGATTGTCTTTTTTTAAACTTAAAGATCCTATACCACTCAATAAGCAGTCAAATTTAATTTATGAAGTTAAATGTGACTGTAATGTTGTTTATACGGGTCAAACATAACAATTTTTGGAAAAAAGGATTTATCAACATAAAAATGGTGTAAATAAAGATGAAGAACAAGGTACTAGTGCACTTTCTACACATTTACAGAATTCAGGTCACATAATTAGCCTAAGTAATATTAAAATACTAGCTGACCCGGCGAACTTCGTACCGCCTCAAAATCAATAAATGTGTTTAAAGTTATTATAGCTTAATTAAATTGAGTTTTTTTATTAAGATAAAATGAATTTCTCTCTCTCTCTCTGGCACTATATCCCATCAAGATCATTAATAATCATATTTTCATTTCGGATAATGACTAATGAGTGACTAATTCATTGATCCTAAACCAGCCGTGCAATTTTTTCCTTGTCACTACCGGGAATTGAACCCGAGACCTCCAGGGCGGATAAAATGAATACTCCAAATTAATTAAATTCTATCAAAATGAAATATATTTTAATTAAATTGAAATGAAAGTAATTCACGTGGCAGCAAGGCTTTCGTTTTATTGAATTGATTCGAAATGATTCGCGTAGCATTGTTAAACTACTTCCTTTTAAACTGTTTCTTGAGTAGGTTGCAATAGGGTCGATTCCCTTCAGTAAAACATCTTATGATATACGAAATTTTTTGTTTTATTGTCAGGTGCGAGAACGAACAAAGCGGATGGTTTGCCGACACGTGAACATGCTACGTACAATTGGCCGTGAGAGAAACATTCATTTTCTAGATTCAGGCCACAAACACTCAAGGATGGGCCTTGTGATTTGTTGATCGTCATGGCGAATGCAAGACGAATTGGAAATTGAATTCGTTTAAACTCGAATGGCATATCGGTTGGGAGCATCAGAATTCTCGGAATGAGAACTTCCTCACCTTTGAACTTTCCTTGAGATTTCTCAAAATAAAACGCGTTCCGTTACATATAGTTTTGGTTGATTCAGGTTTCGTAGCATGATGATTACCGGCAACACACCAACTTTCAGTTGTAAATTGTGCGGTGGCAAGCCAGCCAGATCCAATGAGGTTAAAAATTCAGTTGCACAGTTGGTTGATTCGTCTTTGTTTGTCACACAGTCGATAGATTTGAAAGAATGAAGTGGACCGACGATTATATTTTGAATTGTGAAATTTAAGTGATCCCCATTTTTGTTCTTTGCCGCAAGAATTACTCGTTCACTCACCCAATTGTGATTTTTGTGGTTAGTAATATTGTTCGGGAACACTTTGTTGATGAGCTCGTCCTTCGTTTAGACAAAATTGCAAAAGTTCTGAGGAAACGAAATCAATCTGTTCGACTCGTCGACCGGAACACGGCCATTACCGATAGTCAGCAATTGCTTGGAGAAATCTTCGGCAGATGGATCGTTTAACCACAGACAATCAAATTAAATTTTTCGTTCGAGGTAAAAAATGAAAACAAAATATATTTCTGACAATTCCAATGTCATCGTTGTATCTGTCATTTTTCGTTAAACTGCGTATACGTAATGAACTCGCAGTTTAAATTTTTACGTTTACATAGAATTAAATATCTCTGTTAAGTTGTCTCTGGTTTAACAATGCAACTCGCATGTTTGTCGCCAGCTGACGTTTCATCTCATAGCGCCACGCAGAGTCGATGATTTGAGGCAAGCGTTTATTTCATCGACAGCGGTCAATCTTGGAATCACTGGTATTTTTTGACGGAAATCGCCGGACAGTTGAATCATTGCGCCTCCAAAACATCTTAAGCCATTGCGTAGATCTTTCATAGTTCGATTGAATGCTTCAAATGCGCATTTGTGCGCCATTGTACATTCATAATCGATAATGATTTTACTTGCTACCAAAACTTTCGCCATTGCTGAATGTTTCGCAATGTTGCAAGTCGGGTTTTCAGCCGATTGAAGGTCTAACGACAGTTTCAACGCTGAGCAACTGCTACAGAAATATTGGATCTCGCACGAACAGTGGCGAAAATCAATGATATGAGGAATGCCTTCCCAGTTCCACCGGGCGCATCAAAGAAAAATAATCCTACATTTCCATCAAGAATTATATAGCTAAGTAGATAAAATAAAAAAAAATGGATAAAAATAAAATAGAAATGTGCTTGCAGCCTCCAGTCGGATTCGTATCCAGTACCTTGCGGTCCAAGCGCCGAAGCTTTAACCACTGCACCACTCGTCACATACAAACTACACCTACAAAATTCATATAAAAAAAAATATTTTTTTATTAGATTTTTGGGGCTTCCCTTTTGAGTTTTTCCGACTTTTCTTTTTTCCTAAACCACCACTGTATTGAGACGAACAAAATAAAAAAAACAAAATGTACTAAATATATGAGAAAATGAATTTTCTTGATAACTTTTTTTTTTGTGAATTTTTCCGATGTTTTAATAGTTATTATGCTATTCGGAACGGAGTCAAATCCAACAAAACAAAAATCATAAAAATCGGTCCAGCCGTTCTTGAGTTATAAATGGTGTAACTAACACGACTTTGTTTTATTTATATAGATAAGTAGATGAAATAAAAAAAAATTGGATAAAAAATAAAATGTTAAATGTGCATGCAGCCTCCAGTCGGATTCGTATCCAGTACCTTGCAGTCCAAGCGCCGAAGCTTTAACCACTGCACCACTCGTCACATACAAACTACACCTACAAAATTCATATAAAAAAAAAGATTTTTTTATTAGATTTTTGGGGCTTCCCTTTTGAGTTTTTCCGACTTTTCTTTTTTCCTAAACCACCACTGTATTGAGACGAACAAAATAAAAAAAACAAAATGTACTAAATATATGAGAAAATGAATTTTCTTGATAACTTTTTTTGTTGGTGAATTTTTCCGATGTTTTAATAGTTATTATGCTATTCGGAACGGAGTCAAATCCAACAAAACAAAAATCATAAAAATCGGTCCAGCCGTTCTTGAGTTATAAATGGTGTAACTAACCCGACTTTGTTTTATTTATATAGATTAGAAAAGGAACAAAATTTTAGGAAAAGATCAATTTTAGAGATGCTTTATATTAAATCTAGCATTAATTCTATAAATATAAATAGTGATTGCGCCTACATTGGCAACTGCTACAATTATTTTTTCTAATTTCGTTTTTTGTTTGCTTTATTTCTTTGCTAAATTTATTTCATTGTTTAATTTATATTTACAATTTTCATTTATATTTTTTTTTAATAATTTTAAAATCATATTCATATTTTATAGACTTGTTTGTGAAATTTACTTTAAAATTTACTTTGTATTTGATATTTGAAAAAATTGTATTTACTGTATAGGCTTTTTATATTTGTTTTTAAAAAATTTATATAAAAATTTTCATTAGCTTTGAAAATGATGTCGATGAGACATCGAAAGCTCAGTCCTTAAATTGTTTTATTTTATTTAAAATAAAAACGAGCTCTAAACCATTACCAACTTTATTATAGTTATAATTGGCTCAATAAATAATTTTTAATAACATATTGATATATTCTATCAACTCTATATTAATCCATGCTCTTGAAATAGCATTCAAGGCAGCTTTACTGTTGTCCGAAACAACATGAGAAAATATTGGCAACTACCGCCAGGGTGTTTACGGACTTCATTTTGAAAAATTCTAAACACATTTGTATTCCAAATGCCGTTTGTAATGTAGTCATCATTTCAACAAATGGAATATTTGATCCCGTTTGACCATCATCATACACCTGCGTAATACCTAACATTTTTGTTCAAATTCTGTGGCGCCCGAGCAATCAAACCAGTCGCGTCAAAATGTGCACATAAATTTAAATTGTTTTGCTTCCAGCGAAGCAAAAGTTCGATTTGTTTTTGGCCAACGAATAAACGGAAAATGGATTAGCCATTAAAAAGTGTAAGTATGGAAGCCTTCCTAATTTTTTTTCTCAGTCAATAAAATCATCACAACCATCGTCGTTTGATTGTAACGCTTGATTGAGCACATCAATTGACTTAAAATTTCCCAAATTTCCTTGGGCTTTTAAAGAGAGATCGTCGCCTTCCATTAAAATATTTTGCAGCTCAACGCCATACGATTTTTGCAATTTGTTTTTTATTAATTGTCTTTGTTTTGCCCAAAGTTGCGATGATAGCTGTTGACTATGGTTAATTCGTCAATCGTTAATTTTTATTTTTGTTTGTCGATATCAGTAATTCAATTTAATGATAAAAAATTATTTACCTGAGAATCCTATGAGGTATATCAAGTTGTTTGAGGTGGGATACAACCAGAAAGGGTGATTTAAGCAATATTGTAGGCGTTTAATGAAAGAAAAAAATTGTTTTATAATGTTTTGGCTCAACAAAGGATTTTTCGTCATCTTCCTTTTTTTATGTTTAACTTTGTATCATTTTCAAAATAAGAATGAATTATCCTTTTCATTAGTTTTAAACCGAAAATTCCAAACCACGCTTACAACAACAAGTAACAACCGTAGAAAAAACAAGTAACTAGTTTACTAACTTATATAAATCAACAAATTGGCGGATCTTTTAAACCCTAATGCTAAAATTTTTTCTTTTTTTCAACAGAATCATAACTTTTCCCGTGTCACATATATTCAAATAGCGGAAATTCAGGAGTTCAGAACTTATACAAATCAACAAATTGGCGAACCTTTCAAACCCTATGGCTAAAGAATTGTTCTTCTTTTCAACGGAATCATAAGTTTTCCCGTTTCACATATATTCAAATATCGGGAGTTCCGACGTTTAGAGGGTCGTCATACTCGCTCGGTAGATAGACTTAGATGTCCAGGACTTATATAAATCAACAAATTGGCGGACCTTTCAAATTCTAAGGCTGGAGATTTTTTCTACTTTCAACTTCTAATTTATTATTAAAACAGTTCTTGTTCTTATGTGAATGCATTTCGATAGTAAACAATTGAAATTTACTAGAATTTTGGCCGGAAACATGCTTAAATAAACAAAATTGAGTAAATTTTTCTATACCACTATTTTAAATACGTCAATAATACAGTTTTTCTACAGAAAACGATCAAAAACAACAAAAAATGTCTACTGAATTTTTCTACCAATGTATATAATGGAGGTCGATAATACAGTTTTTTTCTGCTGAATTTTTCTGCTATCTTCAGTAGCATGAGTTTTCTCCTTATGAAAATTGTTTTAATGAATTCAATAAAAAAAATTAATTTTGAATAATATAAGTTGATGAACCGAAATAAACATTTTTGATGTAAAAAGTAATTACTGTTTAACACTAAAACTACGAATCTGCCTTACCGACATTTACAGGAAAATAATACAAGTTGTTTTTGAATCTGCATTATCAACTTTTTGGCTAATACTTTTTTGTTATAACAGCAGAATCTGCATTATCAACATTGTTCGTTTGATATTTTTTTGTCACAGCCGAATCTGCATTAGTGACATTTTTCGGCTGGAGTGAGTCGGCTAACTTTAACAGTATATACTAATGCATAGTTTAAGACCAAAGAAAAATTTAATTTTGCTATTTAAACTTGCGAAATTTTTACTTTACTTCTTGTTTTATATTTAGGATAGGTTTAACAAAAAGTTAACGGTCATGATGAACAGTGGACTTGCATCAATTTTAAATTTTGAATCTGTTAAATATTTTGTTTTATAAAATTGAAATGTTTGACCTTTTCACCCAAATTCACGCTATCGAAAACCATTTGCGACCTGCTTTATGTATCACTGTTTATTGAACTGGTTAATGTTACCCTTTGTTTTCCACAAATGGAAATATTTTGTTTGAATTTTTCTCTTGCTTACAGAAAACAAAAAAATGTATCGTCATAAACAGTTTTTATGACATTAATAAAAATTATAGCTAATTAGCTCATATATATTCTTATAAAAATGCTCCGAAAGAAATACGGCGAAAGCTGTGTAATATTTTCAAGTGTAACAATATTCATGGACATCCCAAAAAAAGGTCAAATAATTAATCATAAACTATTATATGGTGTGAAAAATGTGTTTATCGTTATAATATATAGAAAAGTAATGAATTTAAGTTAATCGTTCCGCAGATAAAATTCTCCTTGTTTTTATAGCACAATTCCACCGCAAAAAAATAATATATAGTTTATAGTGTAAAAGTCAATTTTTATACACCATATACAATATACATTACACATATCCATTGTACCCTAAAACAGTTTATAAACAAAATAATAATAAATAGCCATTCTCTCGTCATAAAATTAGTTTGTAAATAATTCAGGTGTGTAGATACAAAAAAGTTATGTTGAGTAGATGGTCGCAGACAAGAAATATTCAGCGCTTCATACATAAGTTAGTTCATAAGCTAAAAACTACTTTATGATAATCATAAAACGATACTACTGGTGGTATACTAGTTTCATATTCCACAAGGGTTTTATGTACTCGTATATGTATGAGAGCAGCAGAAATTATTATATTTTGTATATTCGGGATTATATAATATGGAAAACTTCACAGAATTTAAAACAATATGAAATACGATTAATATTTAGGTCAGATTAAACTTATATTTAGTATTATTGTTTAGAGAGCGAGAGCCATTTTTATTTATTTTATAATATTATAAATTGTATAAAAAAAATCAAAAAACTATACCATAGCACTATGGCATGGCAAGTATGTGACTGTTTGCTTAAAGTGTTTCATGTTCAAATAATAAATACCAATATTTCCAACATGCACATAAAAATCATAAATCAGCATACAGTTTGGTTTTGTTTTATACATAACAAACATTTTGTTTATATTGATTTTAAAATAAAATAAAACATGTATATAATAAAAAAAACAACACAAAAAGCTTAACGTATGTACTTCCAAAAAATCAACGAACTTAAAGGGAGTGCAAAATGAAACTAAATTACAAAACAACCCACCACCATACAAAAAAAAGAAATCTTCATAAAATAAAATATTTTATTTGTCTCTTAAGAAATCTTCTTGTGTGAAATTTTCTAATACATAATTTTTGTAGCTGTATACGATTATACGCTGTTGTTGCTGGCAAAGTGGTGGTTGTCTTTCAGAAAATTGTTTTTTTTTTTTTCCTTTTTGGTGTATACGTTATATTCTTTCCCCATTTTCATTACAGTTTTTAAGCTCTATTTTTATTTTTCGTCATTGCATAAAATTCAAATCCCAAAATGCATGTGGTGAGAATAAACATTTAAGAAAATTTTCGAAATTTATTAAAAAAAAAAAAAATTTTTTGTGTTTCTGTATATCTCGTTTGGATTTTCTTCATTATATCAAGGATTTTCTTAAGTTTGGTGCTTTTGTTGTACTTTATTACTATTATTACTATTATTTGGTTCTTTATTTATTTTCTGAGATATTATATTCTTTTGGTCGTCGTGTGTTTTTCAAATTAATATAACTTACATCTAAAATAGAGAAAATTCCACACCAAAAAAACTATAAAAACAATTTAAGAATTATTAGTATTCTTTATTATTATTATTTTTATTTTTTTTTGACTTATTTGTGTTGCTAAATTAAATTTCTAAAGAAGTTGAGGGTAGCAAACAGCACCAGAAACTCAAAATGAGATGAAAAATCTTACTTTGGTTTCTTACACATAACATTTTTGTTTTTGGTGTATCCTGTTTTTGTTTGCGCTTTATAATATTAAAAATTATGGCAATGGTAAAATGGATCATGGAAATTTATAGAAAACATACAGCAAAAAATAAATTAAATTCAATTTAATCCAACATAAAAATTGCAATTCATAACAATGAAAAAAGTTGGTGCATCATCACACTACTGTATGAGGAAGAAACGGAAAATTCACTGTTTACATTTTGCTTAATAGAATTTTCGCTTTAAGAGTTATATACTAAATTCTATTTTTTGCATTAAGTTTTTTTTTAGTTTTTCATAAATTAGGGTTATAAATTTTGATTATGGTGATGATCGTTTTTACGGTGATAGGGACAGTTTCATTCACTATATAGGTACTTACTATTTGTATAGTATCTATATTTGAAAATGTTAATCGAACAATTTTTGTGAGCTTTATGCCTTTATTCCACCAAGAAAAATTTACTGCCAATAAAAATGGAATGAGATAAAAATGTGGATGGCTTACTTAGCAAAATGAAACAAAACATAAAATCTTCGGTAAGCAATTATCATTATTATCTGAAGTAGCCAGATTGCTTAAATTAGCCAACCTGACTATAAATGTAGAAAAAAGTAGGTTCGTTCTCCGGGAAACAAAGTTTTTAGGTTACGTGATTGGTGAGGGATGCCTCAGAGTAGACCCGGACAGTGTTTGAGCCATAGAGGAATACCCCGTTCCGAAGACTACGAAGCAGATCGGCAGATTCCTGTGGATGACCGGCTGGTACCGACGCTTTGTTTCCAACTAGGGAGTAGGGAGTGTATTATTTCAGTGGCTTGATAATGGGGATGAACATCCCATCGCGTTTATGTACCATAAGCTGAATATAGCACAACGAAACTACAGCTTCACGGAATTAGAGTGCTTGGCAGCAGTGATGAGCATTAAAAGATTTAGGCCGTACATTGAGGGATATCCGTAAGCACGGATCATGCCAGTTTGCGATGGTTGATGGATCAGCAAGTTTTGACGGGTAGGTTGGCGCGATGGTCCATGAAAATTTAAGATTTCGATTTTAAGATTTTAAGATTAAAGGGTTCATTAAATGTGGTTTCAGACAGTTTATCAAGGATTCATGTCGAAGCATTGAATGAAAACGATGATGTCTTACACGATGACCTGGATTCAGCGGCATTGACTGACCAAGAATATATTGCACGGATTAAGGTTTTAGAGAAAACTTCCTTCCGTTTAAAAGACTTTATAAACGGGTGTGATACCTATAAGTGTACTAAGCCAGTTAATTTTCCAACTCGGCCAATGATAGGGATAATTTCCAAAGTAGTGCGACTATGGCAGCGACTTTACTTACATTTTCTTGGTCCTTACCCACGAACAAAAAACGGATTTACCTACATGTTCGTATTATTGGTTCAATATAGCCGATTCCTTTTGATACTTCCAATCCGCTCAGCCTCCTCATAAATTTTTTCATCTTTTTGGAGTTTCTGAGAGCATACTAACCGACAACGGATCTCAGTTTGATTCGAATCTATATGAGTCATTAGTGTCAAAATATGGGATTTAGCACAAATTTACTGCTTAATACTCCCCACAATCCAATGCAGTCGAAAGAGTTAACCGGTCAGTTTTGTCGGCTATTATATATAGCATATATAAGCAAGCACAAGCTTCTAACCGCATTTTCTCGTATTTGGTCAGCGCGAAATATTACACGGATCAACTAACCAGTTGTTGAGAAATTTAAACTGTTTTAATGAATTAATTTTTAATTAACCAGTAATATGTTCCGAATAATTCTGATATTTTATCCTCAGTACAAAAAATTGTCTTGAGTTGGCTAGGAAGTTTTTGTACAAAACTTCGTGCAGAGCAATGCAGCTAAACAATTTTCAGCTAAGCTAGCCTTAAAATTTGTACCGGGTGTTAGTTTAAATAAGGTTGGAAAGATATACATTAACATGTCTTAGGAACAACACGGAATGATAGATTGTGCACAGTATAAATTCTGCACTCTAAAAAATTTTAGATGAATTTTACTTCAATAATTGAGTGTAACTAATTACACTCAATTATTGTAGTAATTTTAAACGCGTAAAAAATATTTAACTTCCTGTTTAAACATCAACTTTTGAAGGAGCGAATTTAAACAGAAAGTTATTAATAATATTTTGAATATTGTTGAATTATTAACAAAATGTGTTTACATTTAAACAGTATAAATTATATTTAAACACTTTTTAAACATATTTAGGATTAAATTAAAACAATTTAAACATTATTTTCAACAATAGTTGATGATATTGGCATGTAAATTTGCTGAATTTTTTATATAATTTGTTTAATTTCAACCATTTGTTGTTCGAATTTAAACTCAAAATTGTCGATATTAAGTCAAAATTTACTTTTATTTTTAAATTTATTATATTTAAAATATATTTTCTGTATAATATTCCATTTAAAATCAAATTTTTGACTTTGACGTTTAGCAACTTCAGTGTGGTCAGTGGATGACGATGAAGACATTGCTGTACTACTCATACTTAAAATAGTTGCAAATAACGTTGAGGCGTTAAAATAATTAATGGCGAATCGTTGAGGTATATTTCGGAGCATTGATTTTCTTCGTGGTGTAGTTGTGTGGTAATTGAACTATTATGCGGTTCACTTGTTATTGTTGGCAATGTAGGTGACATCCATGCCTCCTCGTCAAATTTTACCAA
Organism: Nephrotoma appendiculata; assembly: GCA_947310385.1. Taxonomy (NCBI): domain Eukaryota; kingdom Metazoa; phylum Arthropoda; class Insecta; order Diptera; family Tipulidae; genus Nephrotoma; species Nephrotoma appendiculata. Next base: position 311,604,764 of record OX371224.1, read on the forward strand.
TATAAATCTCACATTATTTTGAGGAGCATAATATTGGAGAATATCGTCCTCTGTTATTTCAGATCCGCTTGTTTCAAGGACCAAATTAATTCCTTGCAATCCAAGGGAATATGCTGAAAATATGAAAAATAATCCAAATGATATGGTAGGAAATGACATATTACGAAACGACATATAATAAGCGAAAAAATATTACACAACTTTTACCGTAACTTTATAGACGCGTGCTTTATGAAAACTATCCAAAATGAGTGGTCTCGGTTCTTAGGATCATAGTATTATAATAATATTATTTTATAATAATATTTTTATTATTATAATAATATTTTATCTCGTACTTACCTTAAAAATATATTATTCAAACTAGTTGTTCTATATGGTTTCAGGTTTACTGAAAATTAATTTTGTTTTATTTTGTTGATTATTCAATAGTTTTATGTTTAAAATTTACAACAAATAGATTAAAGTTCAACAAACGTGAACGTCAACAATTTCCAACAACAATTAAATTTATAACATATTGGTGATGAAATTTAAACAAATAATTGAAAAAAATCAACATTTTATTTAAAAAATAACAAAAAATTTCATTACTACATTTATTGTATGAAAATTGCTAAAATAATTCAAATGAAATTAATTATCTTTAGTTTAAATTTGATCACATTTTTTAGAGTGTGTAATGCTAATTTCGAAGTCAAGTATCGTAAAAACTATGACCTGGCGAATCCAAAAACATGGTAAACTAATAGCCCGGCTTCTGAAACTACCTGCTGGGTGTGGGTCGTCCCCACGACTGGTTACATATATTTTAAAATCATTTACACCGCGCATCACACTTCATTTCTCTACGTATCTAATAGTTTTGTCGCGTACTATAGAAACGTAAATAATTGCACTATGAAACAATATCCTGATTGTAGTAGTATGATTACGAAATTTGATTTGTTTGTAAAAAAAGAAAACTGGTAAGATTATGTTTTGTCACAGCACCTAAAATTACTAGCTCGGTTTAAGAAAATTATTTAAAAATTTAGTTAAAGTGATAAGTGCAGCATATACGTTTGCAACTAAAACAAAATTCTAAAGTTAAAGTTTAATAGTATTGTTAGTTGTCCGTGCGGATCGATTGGAAAAGTGTTTAATTTCTGCAAACGCTTACCAAGGTAAACATGTTTTGTGCTTTTGTAGTGAGTTTTGTCAGAAATTGATTTTTGTTTACGTTTTAATTTCTATAAAAATAATCTGTAGATACAGGGCAAATAAATAACCTGACATTTGTAACAAAACAACCTGTATTTCTTGGTAAGCGAATTTTTTTATATAACTCCATTTTATTCATTTATATTTCCTAAATAAAATACACGGCCTACCTTACTACGAAACCCCTATTTATAAAAATTATTATACTTCAGGATAATCGTGTCGATGGGTTGTTCGTGAAAAGCCGTGGAAGTTATACGAACGATGTACCACTATCGTATTTTCTGTAACTTTAGCGAAGATTTTAGTTTGGAAGAGGTTTGGGTACGAAGAGGTTCGTCAAGATGCCAACTGGTCACCTATGGATTAACTTATAGATGATAATTGGGGCCGTGAGATCGTGACAATCACTGTGAAACTTTTGGTGCATTGAGTATAAGAATAAGATTTGTGGATTAATGCCTATAATGGAAAATTTTCCATTGAATTTTCCTTCATAAGGCCTTTCCTTAATAAATTACAAAATCTAGAAGTCTATTTTTTTTTGTCAATTCCAAAATTGCTGTGTGAACGTGAAAATATGGTATGCTCCTCCGTTACTTATTGTTTATTTATTTTTCTCGCGCAACGTCTCATTTCTGTTGGCCACCTCATATTTGAGATTATATACTTGGTTATATTCGGATCGTAACCCGTTCACTATGGCAGATTTCTAAACACAATGTGATAAAACAGGACCTTACAAAGTATATGGCACGGACCATGACATCAATAAAGAGTCCATTGTATACAATAATTGATTGTATCGAGTATAATATCAAGAACAGATATGCTTTCAGTTAAAGTAATTACTGACAGTGAATTATTTAAATTGATTAATTTAACTAAATTAATTAAATTTGGATTAATTTATTTAAATTGTTTAACCCAATTGAAGTTTATACTAAATTAATCCTAAACCAACAACAACAAAAAATAATGAGAGTGAATAGGTTTAAAGTAGTCATTTAGGCGAAGGCGGAACGCAACAAACATTTATATTGAAATGATTATATAAATATTTATTTGTTTAATTGATTCAAAGTTTTAAATTAAAAACAATAATGTTAACATAAAATTGAAGACGTTTATAAAAGTCTAAAATCAAATAAAAAATTTACAATAAAACTCTAGATTAAATTATATTAATTAAAAAATGTTGAAATATTTTCGGAATTTCTTAGTAAATTTGATTCTAAGAAAATTCATATCTCAAGATTCTCACCGATCGGCAAACTCGCCACTATAATATTTTGGTAGACCCATTATAATTTTAATCGGGTTAAGCCAAGTAGTACACTTATAGGTCTACCAAAATATTATAGTGGCAAGTTTGCCGATCGGTGAAAATCTTGAGTTATGAGTTTTCTTAGAATCAAATTTGCTAAGAAATTCCAAACTTCAATTAAATGTTCTTTTAGATATGCGAGCCCCATTAGAATTTTAATCAGGTTAAGCCAAGTAGAGTACACATATAGGTCTACCAAAATATTATAGTGGCAAGTTTGCCGATCGGTGAAAATCTTGAGATATGAGTTTTCTTAGAATCAAATTTCCTAAGAAATTCCGATCTTCAATTAAATGTTCTTTTAGATATGCGAGCCATATTAGATTTTTAATCGGGTTGACCCAAGTAGAGTATACATATAGGAATACCAAGTTGTTTTAGTGGCGAGTTTTGCGACCGGTTTAAATTTTAAGGTATTAAATTATTAATAAGCAAGATTTCTTTGAAATGCCGGGTTTCACAAAAATGTCGTTTTAGGCCATTATAATTTTATTTTGGTTCGCGCTAGTAGAGTTGTTGTATAGGCATTCAAATCATCTATTTTTTTTAATTTTGAGTACTTTGAAGGAATAAAATGCATAATAACTTAACGATTATTATTTTCCGAAAATTCACACTGTTATTTGACTTAATTTTGTTCTTTTAATAAAACCTTTGAACGATGTTTAGTTACTTCTGGCGTAACATAATTTCTCCACAATTTTTCTGTTTTTAAAATAATTAATTTTTATCAAATTGAACCTAAATAAACAATGTGAATTTAATTTATTTGTAAACCAAACAGTTTTGTAAAATCGCCTAAATGTTCGCAAATCATTAATACATCTTCACAATTTGTTTTATTTTGAATTATAGTATAAACTTCATACTTCTCAGTAGAAGTGTGAAGTTTTTCCTAAAATAGTACTAACCGCCAGTTTTACAATTTAGGATTAATTTAGGATAAACTTCATTGGCATATTGTTTAAATATATTCAACTAGTTAAATTATAATATTAATTTAATTCACCTAAGAGTTGCCAATAGTTGACTACTAATATACTATTTATTCTTTTGTGATGTCCTGTTAAAATGGCTGCTCCCCCCTCCCCCCTCCCCCGCTCGTCTCGTGGCTTCAATAAATTGTTCAAAATATTAGACTGGATTCACACTGGAAATGTTAATAAATTTTTTAAGAACTCTTAGAACTCAAGGACACAGACTCCGTAAATTAAGTAAACGCTTCCTTTGAGAGGCAAACTTGACGTTCTGTGGAGAGATACATTAATAGTGGAAAAATGGTTCGACAAGTTAGCAAATTCTCACAATAAAATAAAAAAAACAATATAAATAATTTTTAATTCATTTATTAAGGAAAAGTTCATATAAGGAAGTTTTTCAAATCGACTAAATATATAAACTTCGATTAGGCATAAAATCATTATGGACTTTAAAAAACAAATTTAGATAGAAGCAGATTTTTTGTATTTAATAAATTTATATCTATACCTAGTATGTTGAATGGTATGTGCACCCTATGAGAATCTTATCCCGCCACCTAAAAAAAAACACTAAACTAAAGCAACTAAAACACTTAATTTAACATTACATTTAACAAACAATACTCATTTTTTAATTAATTTATTTCGATTTTCATCCCACTCTTCCACTTGCTCGTAGATTTTGGTGTGCTGCCACTCCACTTAACCTGAATATCCTGTTGAATAACCTGTAAATACTTTGTAAAAAAGAAAAAAAATGTCTAGTACGATAACTCCTCTTTCGTCCTATCTGATAAGGCCGGGAGTAACATAATTGGCAGTAATCTGTCTTAGCCAATTATGTAGGCAAATGCAGCACCGAACAATATTCTCTACCAAACTAACATTGGCTATTATATGGGCTATCTAAATCTGAATTAAAATAAAATTCATAAACGTAGGGTACCGTTAAAGCAGGAAACACTTTACATTTTAACACGGTATATACTAAAAAATTTATTAGAAAAAATAAAAAAAAGAATTTGACTTTTTCATCCAACAGCGCGTACAGCAATTAATCATTGACTTTCATCCAATCAACCAGGTGCTAACTTTTAAAGAAATTCTTTCAAAAATGAAGAAAGAATCCTGTTTCCATCCAACGTTCCCAATCCCATCATAGATCCGTCCTAACTGGCTATATTCCACAGAACTTCTTTCAAAAATCATTTAAGAATCCAATTTCCTTTCAACAAACCCAATACTATCTTAATTGGTTAAGAAATTACCGAGTAACGCCCCAGATGGCCATATTCCAGAACTTCTTCCAAAAATCATTTAATAAGCCCATTTCCATCCAACATACTCTATTTCATCACGATGTTTAAGAATTTGCCGAATTCCTATACGAAATACATATTGGAAATTTTTTTGTATTCAATTCAAATTCAAGAGACTAATTGTAATATACGATAAACAGTCTACACGATAAACTATTCTACGATAAATTGATTCCACGATAAATTGATTCCACGATAAATTGTTTTACGTAAAATTGTTCTACGATAAATTGCTCACGATAAATTGTTCACGATAAACGGACAGTAAGTCCATTAATTGTATGTTTAATAACGCTTTCAGTTCACCTTTCCTTCCCAGAGACAACTTCTTATAATAATACTCCTAGGGTGTTTTGTGAAATTTACGTTTTGTTTCCATCATTTCAATATGAACGTCTGCAATATTTCTTTCATATGGGAAATCATAAAGGAATTTATTTTTAAATTGTTGCCAAGTAACAAAGACTTCTTGAACGGCATCAATCCAATATTTTGCACGTTCTTAAAACTTTGATTGAACCAGAAAAATCACAACTCGGCCATCCCAGCAATATGCATTCTTCAAACTGTCAATTTTTTGAATAAATTTGACCGTGGGACTCATTGACAATGACGATGACGGGATTAAATCCAGAAGGATTGACATAACGTCTTTCACATTACACGGTTAGAAAATAGACGTGATTTTTAACGTCTATTAGCTTATACCAGCGCAAACTTAACCTAGAGACGTTAAAGTTATTAAAATATAAGACTCTTTTCGTGGTAGGTAGTTTGTAACGAATACGGGACGTGAAAAATAATTTAGCTATTAAATGTTGCTAAAATAACTGTCTAAAGCTTGTAAAATTTTGAATGAAAATACATATAATGAAAATGGACTACCCAAAATAAAAAAACTATGGACCAATGAATAATAACTGAGGTATTAGGTTAAACCGGAAATTAACTCCCTTAGAGTAATAAAATACGTAATAATACTTTTATTTTGCATCAAAACCAAATTATTTTGGAATTTAAATAAAATATCTATTTAGTGTCAAATTTAGCGATTAGATATAAGTTCAGTTGGCCGTCATTTTAAATATCAATCAACATTAGTTCTACTTAGACGTATAGAAAATTCAGTTTTAAAATTTAAAATTGTATTTGTTTTTTTAAAAGTACAATTTTTTACTTAATTAAAATTCATTACATTTAAAATATATTCATACATACCTATACATACATACATCAAATTTACATATTTGATTACATTATTAAATGCATTATTTTAAATTTGTTAAATTCAAAATTTAGTTTGTTTTTTGTTAAATAATAACTACTAAGCTCATACATATGCTACAACTTCCTGTTTGGCAATTTAACTAGGTTATACTAAAATTATTAAAGAAAATTTATTTTAAAAAAATACTAGGAAAACTAAATAATTAATCGTTTTATATAAAACCTAATTTATTTGTACGAAAACATAATTGCAAATTTGTATATCAGGATTCAGTAGTGTATTGCAATATTTTACCGTAGCTTTTGAACTGAGATATCGAATATATATTGTTCAACAGTTCTCCAAAAACAGTTTTCCAAATATTCGTTGTATGTTATGTTAAATACATAATGGCATTTAAAAAGTAAATCAAACTTATCTATTACAGTATTGTTTGTTGGAATAAGCTCTTGATCAAATGAGATGTAAAATTTTGATTTATTTGACTGTGTTTCATTTTGAGTAAAAATAACTATTTGTTGTTCGGCCGTAATGTCATCATTTGCACTAATAAATTTGAATAATTTAACACCGACTGAAATAATAAAAATCAAAAATATATTAAATTAATTGAAAGTGTAAATTATATATAATGCATTTCTACCTATAAAGTATTCAAAAATAGGTTTGTTTTTCACTATTTGTTCAGAGATTGTTACTATAATATGTTAACAAATCTCATCCGTAAATTTAGCTTTCAGGTTATTACAGGTATTTGGGTATAATACCTCTAAATTGTTGTGAATCTAAGGACGGGTTATTAAAGAAACATCAATCAGAAGCTATTAAATCATTTTATAAGTTCTTACCAGTTAATACGTGTCCGAAAGTCATGGATATTCCAACAGTACGGGTACGACATTTTGGATCCCGAGTTTTAAGGTTTTCTTTTAATACAATTAAATATTTTTCGTCCATCCAATGCAGTAGTAAGTTTCCATTATGATTTTTGTTTCTTCGAATTAAAATTTTAAATCCTATAATCAAAATGTTCATACTTTCCTTATTAAGATAATAATAATTGAGACAAGATTCTATTCAATTTCAAAGCACCACGATAATAAAAATAAAAATTAATAAGCTAGAGTGGCTGCTATCGCACACTTAGGCCAGTATTGGCCCATTGTGATATTAATAAGCTAATAAAAAATAAAATTTTACCTTGAAAACCTCGACCTCTAAGAAATCCTGTTTTTTCCATTTGTCTACACCAGGTGTAATAATACAATTTGTCCTATCATCAACAGTATAGTTGTAGCGGTAGATCCGGATGGACTTGGTGACGAAAACTTGCACTGACTTCTATCAAGCCTAAATTGTAGTTGAATTTATGTACAAACTGTTGATACAGAGTTTCCTTAACTTTGGATCCTCTATAACATACAATTTTTAATTGTATTTCCGGAGCACTGTTTCAATTTTCTCGAGCTAGTTATACTACGTCATTTCACTACTCAAGACAAATTAAACATTGATTTATGAGATTACATTTTATCTAATGTATTTGTTGTGTGTCGTAACATTCATTCTGTCGGAAAACACCAAATTTGTTTATCGTATTGCAGTAGCAGGTATTGCATATCACATAGATATTCAATTGTCATAAGTAATACACAAAATAATTAGACACAAATTATCACACTCACTGTATTTGAATTAGGTTGAGGATAGCCTTATTTGTATCATGCACTTGTTCAAATTTTGTCCACTACATCCACTAAAAATTACTAAATATAAATTTATCACACTTTTTTTATACATCAATTTTAGCATGAGTTTAGGCTGTTTTAACTTAAAAATTCCAACTGCAACTAAAAAAATACATTCTAATTTAATCTAGTTACCAAAAAAAAATAAAACAAAATTCAAGAGAATCTACAAAATTGCTCAAAGAAGGACAAATAATTTTGGGAGCGGTACTGAATCCCAAAAAAAATAATTCCAAGTAGACAAAATCCCAAAACGATTTTTTTGCCCAAACACAAAATTCATTTTAGTAAAATCCCAAATTAAAATAAAAATCCCCAAAAATATCATGTTATAAATAAAAAAAGGTACTAATTTATTTCATTACTGCTAAACATGGTAATTATTAATCACAAAAATTGGTAAAAACAATGAAGAAAAAATAGAATAATTATTATTTTTAAATTAATAAATTTATAATAAATTCTAGAAAAGGTCGTTTAGTTCATGAGATGAATATTGTAGGCTATATTTTTTAAATAATTAATTTTAGGTATAGTCAACCGTTTTTTGATTACATTTTTAATTTGTTTATATTTTTTTATATTTTTTTTGTTTTGTGGAAAATGTTCGCCGCTGTTAATTTTTTGATAATTTGTCTTAGCTAGGATTAATTCTTTTTTTAAATCATCTATAATTGTATATAGCCTATTATGTATTTTCCCCATGGGGTGCACAACAACTTTCAGTCGTCGATGTCGTGCCTCTACGTTGTTCTGGGTACTCGGAAAATTTTGCTTCCACGCATCTTCAATCGACCAAAATTTTGGATCGTATTTTGGAGCAGTGTTGTTTATTCCTGCAATGTAATTGATTTTTAACCACTTTGCGATTTTTTTGGAATCGTTATTTTCTAAATGCTTATAGAACTCTTTATAATAAGTGTTTATTTCTGTAGGAGGGTAATGAGTGTTTATTTCTGTATAGCATTTTTTATTTTTCTTGCTCATTAAGCAAAATAGTAGCGGTATTATTTGGTTTCCAATTTTTCCGTGGATACTAAATAGTTGCGCCATAATTGTCGGTACTACATAAAAAGTACCATCCATTAGTAAGCAAGATGACTCAGATAATACCTTTATACTCGAAATAGTTCCAAGTATGATAATTTTGTCGTTTTGGATATCCTTTTCGGATAATATGAATAATTCTTCTTCAAGGTATCGTAAATGTTGCGGAATATCGATTTCGGTTAAATTTGTTGGCTCTTTAAGAACACTTGAGCGAATCCTTTTGATTTTTCGATATTGCGCTTGTTTATTTGGTAAGTAAATACGAGATAATGGTTCACATTCCACGGTTACATCGCGAATTATTTGAGATGCAGGTTGTGTGGTAGAGGCAGCTTTTGCATTTTAGATCTATATTCGCTTCTGTAATATTCAAATCAGCAGCACGAGGATCATGGCAATGTTCGAATGATTTTTCAACCTCTTTATGTATATTATCTTCCATCGTTGTTACAAATTTGCTTTTGCAGAAAAACTTTTTTCTCTCAGCACATCTCCACTTGAACAAATTAGATTTTGCACTATCTAGATAATAGGAATACCCGTTATAGAATAACTTATTCCCACCCTTATTGCTTGTTAAAACATTCATTTTTTATAATAGAACTAACTTATAATGTATTTAATGCAAAAAAATAAACAATTATAAGTTTCATATATAGAATTTTCAAAGTTTATATATGTTTTGTCTATAGTGAAACAAATTGTATCATTTTCCAAAGCATAGTATGATATGATGCATAATATTGTAGTACAATAACAAAATTTTCATTTGTATCTGGTGGTGCATTATTTAAGAAATGTAAAATCCCCAATTATCAGAATAATAATAATAATAATTTTTATTAAAACATGTGCGGCGCCGCACATGTTTTAATAAAAATTATTCTTAAAATTGGGGATATTTTTGGGATTTTGTAAAATGGGATTTTGTTAATTGGGATTTTGTAAATTGGGATTTTGGTTTTGGGATTTTGTATTTGGGAATTTAATTATAGGATAGCGTACCCAGCCCATAATTTTATGATGACAATAAAAATGGCGTCCCTCAATCGTTAAAATATTTTTTTTTTATTTATAAGTACTCAAATTTAACATCCACGATTTTACTGGGTCGTAAATTTAACCTACTATTTTCGTTCAATTTGAACCTTGTGTTTACGTTGATCTAGGTAAATTTTTGATAATTTAATTAACGTAACTTAAATTAATATTTTACAATTAATATTTTTCGGTAGTGAAAAGCTATCATAATAAAACTTCTTTTTCCGAATTTGACCAAGTAAGAATATTGTCGCATCGTATACTGGAAGAATGTTAAAAATGACGTCTAACTCTTTTCCATATTGTTTGACAATCCTTATTTTAACCCCTGAAATAGGAAAGACGTCCGACTTTTTACCGAGTACTGAACGGATTGCTATGATAAACTTTTGGCAACCCAATGGTTTGTATAAATTCTCATACATCGGGTTAATCGTTTTGGATTACAAATGTTCGTTGGCATCGGTTGATATGTTAATTCGTACGGGGAACTATGAACGGGCTGCGATTCAGGTTGGTAATATGGGATATCAAATAAATAAAAAAAAAATTGTTCGATAAAACTTTAAGGAGCCGAATTTTCAAAAAATCGGAAAAATCATCTATGGTAAATCTTGAGTCTTTACTTTTTCTTTAAAAATACCAATTTTTATGTGACCAGACTGTATTGGCACGCCTTTTAAATAGAGATTGAGATGTGCCATGACTATGAAAGATGTGCTCTCAGCCACTCATTATTTAAAATAAATATATTAAAAAAGACATGAAGATCTTATAAGTCAGTGGATTCAGTATAGTACATTTAAAATTTAAAATTACAAGTTGCAAATCAAAGTTTCATCCAAATTTAAAACACTTTTTTGTAACTATATCATGCACCATCTATGACGTTAGCATTTTTTCTAGAATGTACACTCGCATAAATTCGATTTAATAAAATAAAAATGTTCGATTTTTTTTTATATATACCGTAAATGTGGAGATTCGCCGATTTCGGACTTTAACCGTAGCATATACACAAATCATATCATAACACCTCTGTGTTGTCGTATATGTGATATAAAATAACTTGAGCCCTTTTGCAAAAATATTTCCCAGATCAATTGGTTTAATGAAATGTGAGATTATTAAAACTGAATGAAATAAAAATTTCACCTTCCAACCATTTTTAACAAAACAAACCAAAAATTCAGTATTATGATATATACATTTTTATGTTTGGTGTTATTTTAAAATAAATAAATAAAATTATATGTTGTTTTTCCATTTTCAACTGAAAAACATAGAAATGTGAACCTAGCACTCGATGTTGTTTTTTTTAACAACTGAGTTGCTGATGATACGATATGCATATACCAAAAAAAAAAAACACCAACAAAAATCGGTAAAGTGTTTTTCATGTAATAAAATCACTTTGTTTTATCATCACAAACAAACTTATAATGTTACCAAACAAAAATTCGTTAAATGGAATTTAATCCTTAATTACACCCTCTAATTAAAAATAAATACTTCATGGAACATTTTAACGTGATGATGACACCCAGCTAATTTGTTTGGCGTGTACCCAGGATACGAGTACATATGAAGTACCCTTTTTGCAGTTTTATTTTTGAAAATTATTTTGTGTACGCGTGTAACTAAGACTACTAAAATATTTTTTTTAGAATATGATCACCCTCTAGGCTTATTATTATCTTAGGTAACATAACCACAATTACTATACTCTTATTAAATTTTTCTTAGATAAAAGTATAGTTTTTGAAAATAAATCCCCTCTTGGGATATACAATTACTGATACGTAAATGTTCATATTAACCAAAATTAGATTAGTTAAGTAATCTGATCAGTTTTATAAGTATATGATTTGAAGTCGAATCCAACTAGCTGTTTTATTTTACCGTTTTTAATCGTGGGCAATGTAAGCTTTAAGACTTAAAAGTCGGCAGCACCAGGTTATACCGGTGGATGTCCAACAAACGACTAACTCAACTTTACACTTTTACACTGGTTGGAACTTATCTTTAAGGGCCGCCTAGAACTTTGTCACATTCCTAACACACGAAATTGTTGAAACTTTGAACTCTGCTTGTTCATTTAACTTCAGCATTTTCTGTGTATGTGTTTTGTTCATTTCTTTAATTTTCTTGTTTATAAATTATATTTTCTTGTTTAACATATCTTTCGAACTTCCCATTTTTACATGAAATTTCGTTGCGAAATTAGCTGTCGCACGGATTATCTTATAATAGAATCGCTTTTATTTTAATTGGTAGACTGTCTAAGCACAAACGGGTTACAATCATTAACATATCTTTCGAACTTCCCATTTTTACATGAAATTTCGTTGCGAAATTAGCTGTCGCACGGATTATCTTATAATAGAATCGCTTTTATTTTAATTGGTAGACTGTCTAAGCACAAACGGGTAACCTTAGTAAATTATATGATTTTCTAATTGGTCTGACAGGGTGTCCCATGAGATTTAATAATGTAATTTTTTAATGGGCCTTAGGTACATTCCAAAATCGTTCTAAGTATTTTCTAAGCATTTAGCATGAACTTCAGTGATATTGGTAGACTGTTTAAGCACAAACGGGTGTCCTTAGCAAATTATATGATTTTGTAATGGGTCTGACAGGGTGTGAGATATTAAAAAATGAGGTATTAAAAAAATAAGATTTTTTAATATGCCTTTGTAAGTTTCTGAATCTGTTATTTGTATTTTTTGAATCAGGCGTTAACTAATTAAGAAATCGAATTTTATTAACCATATTTACCTTTTTGTAACTTTCATATCGTCTTTTTTTGCACTTTCATATTTACTAAGTATAATTTTTAGAGGCAAGAATATCTCTAACCCATCACTGCAACCCCGAATAAACCCCATTAAATAGGAAACATTAAAGTTAGTTGTTTTACATTATATTTTATTTCCAAAATTATACAAAAACACATAACCTAAATATTATTAACTTTAAATTTATTTATTCTTTAACATATCTATGTTGATTTTGAAATCTAGTTTATTTTTAAGGCTTACAAGATATACATATACTATTATCTTGTATTATATTGTGAACGTTACATTCCACATGCATGTTTCTAGAACACTTGGTGCAGTGTAATAAATTTCCGCTGAACTTGCTTAGATCGTCAAAGCATATTAAACATCTACCCTTAACATCATCCGAACCGTCAAATATAATTGATTTTAAATAAATTCTATAATTAACTAATGCTTCTAAGTAATCCTTCTTATTAGAAGAATGAATCTCGGGGATGTGTTTACGATTTGCATATTTGTCAACAGCACAAATTATCAGAGGTCCACAGTTAAATCCATCTTGTTGCATTGGGAATATATACATTGGTTCAATTTTAAACAATTTGTTTGGAAGTGTTCCAAAATTCTGAAGTTCCTTTACAAATAATGCTGCCTTTTTTGCCACATTATCTAAAATACGCTCTGGATTTAGAGGATCATAATATGTTGTAATGATCCCCAAAACTACGTCAATTATAATTAAAATCCAATGGTTATGGTTTTGACAATAAGGTATATATATAACATCTTTCCCGCGGCATATTCCAAGCTCCGGTTGTGATTTAGTTGATGTGGCACAGAATGTATGCCTGGAAGAAAATATTTTTAAAGATACAAATATATCCAAAAACACGTGATTCGTGTTTTTAATTAAAATGTTGGTAGCTACATGTAAAGCATCGTCAGTGACATATTGCTTGTTATTGAGTGAGCAATATCTTTGGTTATCCAAACTTATTTGTCTCAAACCGGGGAAATTAAACTTAAACAATTTTATGGAAAAGTTATTCGCCGTAATTTTAATTGCATAACTATTTATTTGACATTCATCTAAAACTGGTCTTTGAGACTTAAAAATTTTAAGAAAGGTTCTTCTTCCGGAATATTTAGTGTCACTTTTAGAGTGTTTCACCCAATTTTCTTCTATATCATGTTCGGAATGGTCAATTTCGTCATGAGATTTTATTAATTTTGGAGTAGCTATCAGAGGTTTTTTGGTATTTTCTATAATGTTTTGTTTTTGCGTGAAACCAATAAAGGAGCTAGATTTGCCGCATTTTGTAGTTGCTCACTTTTCTGGTTGATAATATCAATAAATCATCCCAGTTTTAAGTTTCTGTCTTTTATTAAATTATTCTTAGCTATGTAAAAATAATTTTCGACGTTTGCGTTCGATACTCTGCCCTCGGGTTTAAATCGATGAAGGAATATAGCTCCCCATAACGGCAAATATGTCATATATCGGCGAGTGCAGAACGTGACAAAGTCTTTCACAAAATATTCGTTTTTTCCTTATTAACATCATTGTCTGTTTTAATTTTAATTAACGTTTCATTTAGAATGCCACTGTAACGTCGATAATAAGGAGATTCGCCAAAATCGTGGGTTGTTGCATCAAAATCGATCTCCTCTTTTTCATCTTCTAACTCTTTTTGATTAAAAAATTCGGAAAAATTGGATTTTCCCTCTACCAGTTAAAGATACTTATCATATCTTTGAGCAGCATACAGTACAGAATACTTCAAACAAAACATCTATTTCGCTTAAATATTTTGCGTCTAGGATCATTAAAAATAACACCATGATAAATTGTTTTAGTGGTTTTTTGCGAAACGGTATTTTAGCCTTAATCTGCTGGATCAAAATTGCCGCAAAATGGCAGCAACATATAAATACACCGCGGATATTTTCAATGCCTAAATCGCAAATAATTAAATGATATGTGAGTTTCAAATATCGTGTCGTAGTGGAAGTATTAAATACTTTTAGTAAACTATTAGTAAATACCTACGACCAGTCAGTAACAAAATATCTTGGGTTATTTAATTTAGGCTTCATATGGTCTATTTCAAATTGCAAATCGATTAAAAATTTCATTATTGCTGCTGTATCGTGCTTCGATGATATAAGCTCTGCGATCGGTACTATACATCCGTGTATTTTAACTACACAAACATAGTAAAATATTTTTGTAATATTATGCCCGTTGCAGCATTTTGGTTTCCTGATCAGACCACCAGTGGCATCTATATGCATCACGTCGGCATCATTATCAGACAACATCCTTATGCCCGTTCTTCTCATCAATACTCTTGATAAAGGAATTGAAGCCATATAAATATTCTTACTTTCGCTTGATTCTGGGAAAAGCCGACTTACTGCATCTACGATTTCACAGTCTTTAACAATGTCTTTAGACTGTAGCCGCTCAGATCTAGCTTTCCTTAAATTGGCAGGTTTGACTATGCTTTTAGTGTTTCCATGTGTTAATGAATCAATATTGATTTCTGTTAAGCTCTCCAAGTAAACCGCATTTGGCTTCTCGTATAACATTTTATTTTGTATTGTATCTCTTTCTGCACCTCGTAATTGAACAAATTCTTTTACAATGCCATGACCATCCAAAGCATCTTTCCCCATAGTAAAAATCGCCATCGTTTCGTTTGAATAAATATTAAATTTATATTTTTGCCGGTGGGTTCGATATTTGCAAGTTGCATGCTGTTGGACTCTAGAGCGGTTTTTGGTAATGTACATAGATTTAAATGATAAAACACATGAATGTCCACATAAAGTTAATGCTTTTCGAATGCTCGTGCGCAAATCTTCGTTGCTCCATAATTTTGATAAACTAATGATTATTCTAGTTGTACCACGTTAAACCCACTAATTTTTTGGTGTTTCGACAATTGTTACAGACATTTTTTCGATCTCAACACAATCAGAATAGTTTATCTCCGTTTTTTTCTCCGTTGTATTTTCGAATTCATTATTTTCGTTCCCCAAACTGACAAGGCTGCTGTTCAAAGCCACAGAATTTTTAATTTCTTCAATTGCTTTTTCTTCTTTCTTTGTACAAATTGTACCAATTTCATCTTCTCTATTTCTTAATTTATTATACCACAAATTATAAATCTTTCTCCTGTTATCATCCGAATTTTTCATTCCTAAAGCTGAACAATAATAATGGCCCAAATTATTAAGGACCTCAATCAAAGTAAACTGATTTAATCTTCGCTGGTTTTGGCGCGATTGTGGCCTTGCTTTTCGTTTTCTATAATTATATTATATTTATACACCATTTTAAGAAAATATTGAAAAATAAATGTATAAATTATGTACAGTATATAACTAATAAATAATCCAACCTAAACAATTCAGAACCGTAATGAACATAAAAATATTATTTATAGCAGTTTTCAAAGGAAAATAAACACTTTAACACTGAAAATTAACAAGTACCTTAACACTTCATAAATACACTAAGACAGATACACTATATAATGACAAATAAACTCGAAACTATCACTAAACTCTCACCAAACTAATCACTTTTAATTCTCAAAACTCTCTCGAATAAAAATTAACACCGTTTTTAAGAGAAACTTTTTAAATCAAACCAATTTTATTTATTTTCGTAATTCGCTTAACTTTTGTAATATCGAGAAATTACTTAGCTTAAAATATTATTTTAAACGTTAGATTGAAAACATTCTAACACGAATATAACTATCTAACTATCGAAAATTTTGAGAAAATCCATCGGAAAAGTCTGAAAATTTGGAAAATCGAAAAATGATGTTTTGTGCAAGATTTCGCACGTATTCGATCCAGATGGTCTTTGAGAAGACAAAAATTGGAAAATCTTAGTGAAAAACTCGGAAACTTCCGGAAAAACGAGAAGAAAATTTATTTTTTTTTCTAGCGCATCAGTTGAGAACGCCTAAACCGGTTTAGCTCAATCTTTTTTTTGTTGTATTCCCAAATTCCAGAAGATGGTTCTCACGAAAGAAAATTTTGGGAAAATCCATCGGAAAAGTCGGAAAATTTGGAAAATTTAAAAATGATGTTTTGTACAAGATTTCGCACGTATCTAATCCAGACGGTCTTTTAGAAGAGAAAAATTGGAAAATCGTAGTGAAAAACTCTTAAACTTTCGGAAAAACTTGAAGAAAATTGATTTTTTTTTCAAGCGCATCAGTTGAGAACGGCTGAACCGATTTATCTCAATCTTTTTTTGCTGTATTCCCAGGAGATGGTTGTTACGGAAGAAAATTGAGGGAAAATCCATCGAAAAGTCGGAAAATTTGGAAAATCGTAAAACCGAAAAATGTTGTTTTTGTACAGGATTTCACACGTATCCGATCCAGATGGTCTTTAAGAAGACAAAAATTTGAAAATCGAAGTGGAAAAATCAAGAACTTCCGGAAGAACCCGAACAAAAGAGACATTTTTTCATCAGTTGAGAACGACTGAAACGATTTGGCTTAATTTTTTTTTGTTATATTCACAATTGCCATGAGATGGTTCTCACGAAAGTAAATTTTGGGAAAATCCATCGGAAAAGTCGGAAAATTTAAAAATGATGTTTTTTACAAGATTTTGCACGTATTTAATCCAGACGGTCTTTTAGAAGAGAAAAATTGGAAAATCGTATTGAAAAACTCTTAAACTTTCGGAAAAACTTGAAGAAAATTGATTTTTTTTTTCAAGCGCATCAGTTGAGAACGGCTGAACCGATTTATCTCAATCTTTTTTTGCTGTATTAGGAGATGGTTGTTACGGAAGAAAATTGAGGGAAAATCCATCGAAAAGTCGGAAAATTTGGAAAATCGTAAAACCGAAAAATGTTGTTTTTGTACAGGATTTCACACGTATCCGATCCAGATGGTCTTTAAGAAGACAAAAATTAGAAAATCGAAGTGGAAAAATCAAGAACTTCCGGAAAAATCCGAACAAAATAGAATTTTTTTCATCAGTTGAGAACGACTGAAACGATTTGGCTTAATTTTTTTTTTTGTTATATTCACAATTGCCAGGAGATGGTTCTCACGAAAGAAAATTTTGGGAAAATCCATCGGAAAAGTCGGAAAATTTGGAACATTTAAAAATGATGTTTTGGATTTGGTTGATTTGTTTTTTGTTGTGTTTGTAATTATCAGGACAAGGTTTGTATGAAAGAAAATTTTGAGAAAATCCATCGGAAGAGTCGGAAAATTTGTAAAATCGAAAAATGATGTTTTGAACAAGATTTCGAACGTATCCGATCCAGATGGTCTTTGAGAAGACAAAAATTGGAAAATCCTTGTGAAAAACTCGGAAACTTCCGGAA
This sequence comes from Nephrotoma appendiculata, assembly GCA_947310385.1. Taxonomy (NCBI): domain Eukaryota; kingdom Metazoa; phylum Arthropoda; class Insecta; order Diptera; family Tipulidae; genus Nephrotoma; species Nephrotoma appendiculata. The sequence goes on from OX371224.1 coordinate 311,622,820, forward strand.
AAACGAGTAGAAAATTTATTTTGTTTCTGCGCATCAGTTGAGAACGCCTAAACCAATTTAGCTCAATCTTTTTTTTTGTTGTATTCTTAAATTCCAGAAGATGGTTCTCACTAAAGAAAATTTTGGGAAAATCCATAGGAAAAGTCGGAAAATTTGGAAAATTTAAAAATTAGGTTTTGTACAAGATTTCGCACGTATCTAATCCAGACGGTCTTTTAGAAGAGAAAAATTGGAAAATCGTAGTGAAAAACTGTTAAACTTTCGGAAAAACTTGAACAAAATTGATTTTTTTTTCAAGCGCATCAGTTGAGAACGGATGAACCGATTTATCTCATTTTTTTTGTGCGGTATTCCCAGGAGATGGTTGTTACGGAAGAAAATTGAGGGAAAATCCATCGGAAAAGTCGGAAAATTTGGAAAATCGTAAAACCGAAAAATGCTGTTTTTGTACAGAACTTCACACGTATCGGATATAGATGGTCTTTAAGAAGACAAAAATTTGAAAATCGAAGTGGAAAAATCAAGAACTTCCGGAAAAACCCGAACAAAATAGAATTTTTTTCATCAGTTGAGAACGACTGAAACGATTTGGCTTAATTTTTTTTTTGTAGTATTCACAATTGCCATGAGATGGTTCTCACGAAAGTAAATTTTGGGAAAATATACCGTGAAAGTTGGAAAACTTGGAAAGTCAAACAATTATGTTTTTGTACGGGATTTTGCACGTATCCGATACAGATGGTCTTTTAGAAAAGAAACATTGAAAAATCTTAATGAAAAACTTGGAAACTTGTAGAAAAACCCGATGAAAATTAAATTTTTTTTCAAACGCATCAGTTGAGAATGGTTTGATTTGGTTCAATCTTATTTTACTGTGTTCCCAATTTCCAGGAGAAACTCGGAAACTTCCGGAAAAAATTAAACAAAATTTTTTTTTTCTAGCGCATCAATCTCATGGGACACCCTGTCAGACCCATTAGAAAATCATATAATTTACTAGAGACACTCGTTTGTAGTTAGACAGTCTACCAATGTCACTAAAATTCATGCTAAATGCTTAGAAAATACTTAAAATGACTTTGGAATGTACCTTAAGCTAATTATAAAATCACATCTTGTATACATTACACAATTTAAATTCGCCTGAACGTTTTCTTTCACCAATACTATTACAATAATTTTTGTTGTTTTTTTTTTTTTGGATTAGTTTGGATAAACTTCACTAGCATCTTACTTTATACTAAAGTTCGGACAGTATTTTCTTAACGAGTTTTTCTTCTAGTTGGTGTCTATAGTATAGAAAATTGGTGTTTAGAGCCGCAATAAGATAAATAGGAGCCTTTATACATTGGAAGTACGAGTTGGCCTATTTGGCTAACACTCCCTTATGCTTCAAGGGAAAAATCAATTCAACATAAAGACTACTCCATGATAACTTTTCCGAAGATAATAACACCCGTCTGTGTCACAACAACCGCTATTTAAAATACAGCCACTTGCTATTTTTATTGATTGTATTATATAAATACATATACATATTGATTAATATAAATACATATAACCAAAAATATTGAAAATTACTATAATGCTATATTATAGCATTGATTATATGTTTTTACAATTTTAACCGTATTTCATCAGGTTTACGTGAAAAATGTAAAAATTATTTGTACGCCGATTAGCACAACATTCGTTAGTTAGAAAAAAGTTTAAAAGAAATATGATGATTTGAGCATTTTCTTAAAAGCGATTCACGATGTCTATCTTTTCAAGCGCATCAGTTGAGAACGGATGAACCGATTTATCTCATTTTTTTTGTGCGGTATTCCCAGGAGATGGTTGTTACGGAAGAAAATTGAGGGAAAATCCATCGGAAAAGTCGGAAAATTTGGAAAATCGTAAAACCGAAAAATGCTGTTTTTGTACAGAACTTCACACGTATCGGATATAGATGGTCTTTAAGAAGACAAAAATTTGAAAATCGAAGTGGAAAAATCAAGAACTTCCGGAAAAACCCGAACAAAATAGAATTTTTTTCATCAGTTGAGAACGACTGAAACGATTTGGCTTAATTTTTTTTTTGTAGTATTCACAATTGCCATGAGATGGTTCTCACGAAAGTAAATTTTGGGAAAATATACCGTGAAAGTTGGAAAACTTGGAAAGTCAAACAATTATGTTTTTGTACGGGATTTTGCACGTATCCGATACAGATGGTCTTTTAGAAAAGAAACATTGAAAAATCTTAATGAAAAACTTGGAAACTTGTAGAAAAACCCGATGAAAATTAAATTTTTTTTCAAACGCATCAGTTGAGAATGGTTTGATTTGGTTCAATCTTATTTTACTGTGTTCCCAATTTCCAGGAGAAACTCGGAAACTTCCGGAAAAAATTAAACAAAATTTTTTTTTTCTAGCGCATCAATCTCATGGGACACCCTGTCAGACCCATTAGAAAATCATATAATTTACTAGAGACACTCGTTTGTAGTTAGACAGTCTACCAATGTCACTAAAATTCATGCTAAATGCTTAGAAAATACTTAAAATGACTTTGGAATGTACCTTAAGCTAATTATAAAATCACATCTTGTATACATTACACAATTTAAATTCGCCTGAACGTTTTCTTTCACCAATACTATTACAATAATTTTTGTTGTTTTTTTTTTTTTGGATTAGTTTGGATAAACTTCACTAGCATCTTACTTTATACTAAAGTTCGGACAGTATTTTCTTAACGAGTTTTTCTTCTAGTTGGTGTCTATAGTATAGAAAATTGGTGTTTAGAGCCGCAATAAGATAAATAGGAGCCTTTATACATTGGAAGTACGAGTTGGCCTATTTGGCTAACACTCCCTTATGCTTCAAGGGAAAAATCAATTCAACATAAAGACTACTCCATGATAACTTTTCCGAAGATAATAACACCCGTCTGTGTCACAACAACCGCTATTTAAAATACAGCCACTTGCTATTTTTATTGATTGTATTATATAAATACATATACATATTGATTAATATAAATACATATAACCAAAAATATTGAAAATTACTATAATGCTATATTATAGCATTGATTATATGTTTTTACAATTTTAACCGTATTTCATCAGGTTTACGTGAAAAATGTAAAAATTATTTGTACGCCGATTAGCACAACATTCGTTAGTTAGAAAAAAGTTTAAAAGAAATATGATGATTTGAGCATTTTCTTAAAAGCGATTCACGATGTCTATCGTATAGTAAATTATGGTAAATTAATTATGGGTCTTGAACTAGCAGATCTTCAATTTTTCATACCAAACAAAATAAACGTCCTGCTAGGAGCAGATATATTTTTCGAAATATTACAACCAGCGAAACAAAACATACATGGACTACCGATTTTACACGCATCAAAATTTGGCTGGCTAGTGGCAGGAAACTGCAACAATGAATTACCAGCTGTGAACGCTCATGTCATCATGGAGCCTTTTATCCAAATTAATCATGACGAAATCAGTCAATTATTAATAAAGTTCTGGGAGATCGAAGAAGTGAGTCCACCTAGCGCCGCAGCTGAACTCCCGAATCCATGTGAGCTATATTACGAGCAAACAATAACGAAATATGCTGATGGTCGCTTTATCGTGCGGCTGCTACAAGAACCGCGAATTAAATTGGGCAATTCATCAACAGCAGCACATCATAGATTACGTGCAATGGAGAGAAAGTTTTCAACCGACCCAGTATTTTACCACGAATACAAATCATTCATGACCGAATATAGAGCATTGGGACATATGACTAAAGTACCCTGGAGTGCGGTTCCAAGTTTACCAAAGGACAAATATTATTTGCCACATCACGCTGTGGTCAAACAAGGAAGCAGTACCACAAAGTTAAGAGTGGTTTTTGACGGGTCCAGTAAAACCAGCACACAAGTGTCATTAAACGACATCCTTCAAGTCGGTCCAAACATCCAAACAGATCTCACAACAATCATCTCAGACAAATTCGCGTATTACCTGAAGATGCCAATTATCAACTGATCTTGCGGCGAGAAAATCGAGATGATCCGGTAGAAACGTACAGATTAGATACGGTGACATATGGAACGACGTGCGCACCATATTTAGCCGTTAAGAAACTTAAGACCACCACGAATAAGTATCGAGAATCCTATCCGATGGCCACACATTCAATCAACAACAATTTCTACGTAGATGATCTAGTAACAGGCTGTGACCAAGTTGAAGAGGCTATAATGCTCAAGGATCAAATTAATGAGATTTTAAACGCAAGTGGGTTCAACTTACGAAAATGGAAATCCAACTCAAAAACATTCTTGGACTCCTTTTCACAGCAAGAAATTAATAATACTCCAAAATTAATAGAGGATGATGCACTAATAAAAACCTTAGGAGTAATGTGGAATGCGGAAACAGATACGTTCGCATTCAAAGAACGATCAGACCATGGTAGCGTAAGTTGGACCAAACGAAAAATCTTATCAACCGCTGCCAAGGTGTATGATCCGTTAGGCTGGCTAGCACCCACCGTAATATTATTCAAGATAATGTTACAGAAAATTTATTTACTTCGTATCGACTGGGACTCCAGTGTGCCTGACCACATCACCAAGGCATGGCAAAGCATATATAACTCATTACCAGAGAATTACACGCATTCTGTGATGCATCGGAAGCCGCATATGGTACAGTAATATATGTCCGAGCTGTAAGTGATAATGGACTTATCACCACAAACATCGTATACGGTAAAAGTCGGGTCGCTCCGATCAAACAGGTGTCATTACCAAGGCTGGAGCTATGTGGTGCGTTTCTTCTATGCAATGCCATTAAATTCTGAATCCAATCATTAGCATTTGACAACACCGAAGTCTTCGCATGGATAGATTCCATGATAGTCCTGCAACTGGTTATCTGACGTGCCACGACAATGGAAAAGCTTCATAGGAAATCGAACAGCAGCAATCCTTCAGACCATCTCGCGATGCAGATGGCAACATGTTTCCTTAAAGGGCAATCCTGCTGATATAATTTCGAGAGGGGTTAAGCTTCAAATTCTATCCAAATTAGATCTATGGTGGCTGGGACCACCCTGGTTACGGAAAATCGAAGACGAATGGCCGAAGTCAACCGCAATACAGCAAATTCGGAACTCCTAGAAGAGCGATCAAAATACGTCAACGTACTTACCACAACCACAAGAGAAACCAACGTAGCTCTACTTATATTAACAAAATTTTCATCGTGGCAGAAAATAAAATAAATTATGGCATTTTTGTTGAGATTCGGTTCACCAAACCGAAGAAAACTCCAAAGGGAACAAGGCCATTCCGCAATCACACCCACAGAATTGGATGAAGCCGAAGGGGTAATTCTGCGTAATGTCCATGCATGTTATATATCACAAGGAAATCATGACGATTGCCAAGAGCCATTCCCTAACACCAAACCACCATTTGTCAGCATTCGACCCATTTCTCGACTCATCGGGAGTATTAAGGGTAGGTGGCAGGCTCCTAAAATCAGCATTACCATTCGCAACGAAACACCCAGTTATACTACCCAAGAATCATCGGTTAAGCGAAGTATTGATTCGCGAGATTCATCAGAATCACTTCCACGCTGGTAATACACTGACTCTCAACATTGTTCGCAGCAAATACTGGATCATCGGTGCGAGAGACATGATAAAACGGTGCATAAAAACTTTCACAGTCTGCATTCGACATAGATTTCACAAATCCGAACAAAAAATGGGCGGTTTACCAACTGAAAGATGTACTCAAAGTCGACCGTTTCAAAAGGTTGGCTTAGACTATGCAGGGCCACTGTCCATAAAATTAAGCAAAAGAAAAACTGCCTCAGCAGACAAGGCATACGTAACAGTATTTGTGTGTCTAGCCGTTAAAGCCGTCCACCTCGAAGTCGTAAGTGGGTTGGACACCGAATCATTTTTGGCAGCGCTACCTGAACAAATTTGGTGTGACAATGGCAGTAATTTCATTGGGGCCAATCGAGAACTACAAAGTTTAAAACAACAAATTATTGCTCAATCAATTAACCCTTCAATATCTGAATTTTCACTAAAGAAAGGAAGTAGTTTTAAATTTAATCCGCCACATGCTCCACATGTTGAAGGGCTGTGGGAGGCATCGGTCAAATCCTTTAAGTACCACCTAAAAAGAGTGTCTAATACAAGTCTCACATTTGTAGAATTGACGACATTAATCGTTCAAATTGAGGCTTTACTTAACTCAAGGCTGCTGTGCAGAATGAACGCAGATCCATCCAATTTGGAAGTATTGACACCAGCCCATTTCCTGATTGGTGAACCATTGACAGCAATACCGGAACCAAGCCTGCACGAAATACCGTCAAATATACTATCGAGGTTCCAAAATATTCAACTACGAGTTCAAGGATTCTGGCACCGATGGCACCGCACTACTTAGCGTCACTCCAACAGCGCAACAAACGGAAGTCAATAACCAACCAATTCACCATTGATGACGTCGTCTTCATCCGAGACAACAATTTGCCTCCCAGTAAGTGAATGTACTGCCGTATAACAGCAGTACATCCAGGTAGTGATGGCATTACACGGGTGGTGACACTAACAACCGGCAACAGTGAACTTAAACGTCCAATCCACCGATTAATAAAATTATTACTTAAGGAATAAAATCCCTTAAGGCGTGGGATTATGTTGAACCAAATTAACAAATGAAACACCACTGGTTCAGAAATACCTATTTAATATTTATTTATATCACTATATATGGATCATTTAATAACTGCGAATGGCCAAGAGTGAACAACGGAAAGTAGTAAACAACGAATCAGCTGACATTCCACTTCTCATCATTCACATATTTAGCTACGGATCAGCTGACAGTCCAGTTTCATCATATACCTAAAATAAAGAAAACATATTCGGATTAACAACATACACTTACCATTCTACCTGGAACTCTGGCTGCTTAACATCATTTATTAACCTAAAATTAGAATTAGAATTATGTAATTTTGTAATTATTATTTATCAATTAATTTTACTACTTATCTTTGTTTTATATACTTTCGGACATTTCTTGTCAATGTCAATCAAAACAGAAATGTCAATCAATTTGTAATTTAAAACCAATTTGCGAAAATTTCTTAGGTCAGCAGGTCGATTCCTATATATAGGAAAAAGCACAACTGGCTGTCCTATATATAGGAAAAAGAAATTAGAAAAAATATTTTCATAGTATTTTGTCGCAAAATTTTTGTCCTGGCATACTATGATAAACAGGTGGTGAACATTTTTTCAAAAACAAAATTAAATTGGGAATGTATTTCCTATCCAATTTTGATACGAAACAAATTTTGTCGATTCATTGTGAACCTCCTATTTTTCTTTTCTTCTATGCTGCTATTTTTACTAGGAAAACTAGATGCATTTAAGCATGCATTTAAGATGTACAAGGAATTGACACCATTAATTCCTAAATTAGCTATATAAAAATTTAGGTCAAACATGATTTCTCAGTAGGCCATCATTGTCTACATTTTTAAAAATTATCTAGTTCCCTTTTCCTATAGTCAAGCCAGATTCGACCTGCAGCAGAAATGCATTTCTAACAAAAAATATGCGAAAAAAACCTTTGAAAATTTTTTAAGAGAAAAACCCATAGACCCATTCCACTTACAATTGAAATGTTCTCATTTGGTATTGGAAACGGCTAATTAGGTCCTAGACGCAGTCGCGCTTCAAAATTGGGAGTTAGAGAAATAATATCTCGACTCAAAAATTGTGGTATTTCCTACGAAAAATAAAGTCTCATATCGAATTTAATTATTGCAAAATATAGGCCACCCTTTAAAAAGTCTAATAAATGTACGAAATTCCTTTAATTCTGTCTTCCCAAAATGAAAATCGGAGTTTCAGCGTGGCCAGGAAATGGTTATAGTATGACCGACCGCAAGGTTCTCACGTTGGCCCATGAATTTCAAAAACTTCAATTGTATTACGTAAGCGATTAAACGCTTAAACGATAATGTTAAATGCAGATAATATAAAATTATCATAAAGGTTGGACTATTTTCAATTTAAAATTAAACATTTAAATTCAAATAACGTTTTCAGCCGAACATCTAACAATACAACTTTCTGAACAAATTGTCACTTAAGAAGAAATATAATTGCAGAGTGGGCCTTCCATCTACAAAAATAAGAAAAATGCTCTAATTAGAAATTTATTTCGATTAAAATGTAACAAATAGGTAAAAGCCAACCTTCACTAGTATTCCTTTTAACGTTCTCCACTTTTATGTGACGATTTAAGTCAAGATGTATTTTGGTATCTATGTAAGAATAAAATAGAATTTAATCTTTAATTCTTGATTTACCATCTTCTTACAAAACTATTTTATTTTTCGTTCCTTTTCCTTATCGTGTACATCTTTATCTATATCTTTGAAATGTCCCAATTTTTTGTTGGTGATGTTGTCTGTAGATTATTTTTCCAGGTTGTGTCTTTTACTTTTTATTTTTTTGTTTGCAAATAAATAGAATGAAACGTATCCCACTTTCAATTATCATAAGGAATGAGTTTAGGATTTTTTTTTGTATGTTGTATCCATAAAATTTTCTTATTTGTACCCTATCCTAATATATTTTATATATCTATTATATACAAATGCATATAAACTATTTGGACGTATGGCTACAACAAAACAAAATTCTATTTCTTTTGAAAATTACAAAAGACCTTTATAACATATCATTGGTAATGATTATCGTAATCCATCCGCCCGTATCGCATCACCGATCAATTTAAATTGTTGCTTAATATTAAAGTCTCCGGTGGACCGAATATTTTCTCGGTAATAGTTGGAACAATGGAAATTACTTTGTGCAATTATGTATAATAATTTCTAGATTCGGTTAGCAAAAACATTTGCAAAAAACAAAAATCTACTATAGAAACTCCGACAAGCCAAACGAACTGGGATGAATTCGTAAAAAAGTGAGTAGAGTAGGTTAAAGTAACACGGCTTGAAATGGTTTAACACGAATTTCTGGAATTTATAGTAGTTTAAAATTGCAACTGGGACTGGCAGGAAATCACCGGATCTGTTGGAGAAAATTGTTTTCCTGAAGTAGGCCTTCCACGTATTAGCTTGACACGTGTGTCGCACTGCATGCCGCATGTAGGATTGGATTATATAGAATCTATTAATGGCACCTACTAAATAGAAAAATAATTGCACCATTTTGTTATGCGAGATTTTATGATTGCAAAGACTTCGAAAACTCTCGGAAAACTGACGGCTTCGAAAACTCTCACGGGCACTGAGCGTTTCATCCAAATTCCATCCCTATTATCCATTTTCTAGAACTTTATCGCAAATTCGTTTTTGAATTTTGTCAAAAAATCATTTAAGAGTCCCATTTTCCCACATGCCAAATTTTAAAAATTCGATCCGGGATTTCCTAAAAATCGGGTTTTATTATACAAAACCGGTTTTTTTATACAAAACCTGGATTTTGAAAACCTATAGAAAAAAACCGAGATTTCATTACACACCCCATATTCCCTTATAAGGTTGTTCTTATTATCAAAACGTGACATTTATCCGAGGCCTTCAGGTAGATTTTATAACCAGATTTTTTCTGAGAACCTGATTTTTCTGCTGGCTTGCCACTCAACCCACTTATTAGCTTGACACGTGTGTGGGCTACGGACTAGTGATATACATGTACGTAGCAAGCTCCATGCTATAAAACAGACGCTCACTTCAGCTACCTCTAACCTGGAGAACATAATATGCTGATGTGGTATATTATGAATGGTGGCACCCATAAATCTCCCTGACATGTGGTGTCAAAGGCCATAAGCACAATTTCTCTTGCATCGCCTTCTATTGACTTCCGTATGCATTGAGAACTACCCAGCCAGCACCGCAAAGAATTAAAAACCTAGATCTTTGCTTACAAATGTTATCGTCACCAGAAACTAGGAAATTTATTAGAAAAATAAAAAATAGAATTTGACTTTTACATCAAACAGCGAGTACTAGCAATTTATCGTCGACTTTCGTCCGAAAAAGATGCTGATAAGCAATGGCCGGGATCCGGAATTACTACAATTGCTTCATCCTAGGATAGAGAAACGAAAAATAGTGCCGAATCGGTTTTAAAAGAAATCAAAATAAATGGTAAAGAGAATTCTTCATTTGTGGAACCTGGTATCGATCGAACTTTGATCCATGGGCGTGTCACGGCGTGTGTCAAAAATTTATTGCCGCCACCTTTGAAGTCGATAATAATACGCACTGTTCAGACGTTTTTGTCATAGAGGACGAATTTATTTTCGAAAATGTATTCTTGGGCCGTGGCATGTGTAAAGAAGAAAATCGACTTGTGATCGAAGGGGACCGCTGTACAATAGAAAAATTCATTTCCGTAGATTACCGCGGAAAATTTTGACTTAAGTCAAGTCAACTTGAGCCAAGTAAAAGTTGGTTTCGCTTCAACAGTATCAGAGCTAGGCAAGTGTGCCCTAACAAAGATAATAATTAAACTAACCACCGATACACCGATCAATATCAAACCGTTTCGTATCGCTTTCGCAAAAAGACCGATTGTCAAAAATATCTTCATAGTGACCGAAGTCCGACGGTTGTTGGGTCTCTCTGGATTTTTCTGAAAGTTTATTACGAATTAAACGTTAATTTTGTAGCTACTGAAGCCCGAAGATAAAAACTTTAATTGGAGGTTCTCACACTTTACGATCTCGCCGCTCAACACGAACTACACACCGATGCTTCTAGTTTTGGTCTCGCTGGAGCCCTATTGCAATTTTTGGACGTATACAGATAAGGAAACTGGTTATATATTATTGTCGTCATTGCACAGGCGCTGAGCAAAAGCACAACAACTTCAAATTAGAGGTTCTAGCCGTTGTGGAATGTCTTGATCGATTCCGAGTATATCTTCTTGGAAAACGATTTCGTCTCGTCACCGACTGTTCTGCCATCTCACAAATAAACAAATAAAAGAGAAAACGGAGATTGTACCGAGAATCGCACGATGGTAGATGCGACCAAAGAATATGATTTTGAGATAATTCACCGCCCAAACAGCGTGAGAAATGGAGACTGCTGTTTCCATATTGAAAATTGAAATTGATCTAAAGCAGTGGTTCTTAACCTTTTTTTTTACTCGCGGCCCACCAAATAATTCATATTTTTTTTGTTACCTCCAAACGTTCACGTGGTTTTCAGTTGAAAGCGATAAGGTATTTAGTACAAATCCCGGCATGCATTGCAATGCCACACAATGAAAGAAATTATTTATTTATAATTCGGTTTATTGAAGTCCTTTTGGATACAAAATATTTTTTGTTTTTCCGTCAGGTTTGTACACATAAATCAGACGGTTTTCCGACCCGTGAGCATGCCACATACAGCTGACACATACATACTTAGATTTCAAGTTGATTGCCCATTTCTATGGTTCCCAACCCTTTTCGGATTTTCGAAATTTTTGGATTTTTTGATGCTTTCCCATAGTAAAATGACTCAAAAAAGCAAAATCGTTAATAACGGTCGAAGTGTAAAACCCGTTACATATTCGGATTCAACGTCGAATTATACATGGGAATTGCTTATCAAAAGAGCAGTTTGAGCTTTGGTTCGGATTTTGGATTTTTTGACGCTTTCCGACAGTAAAATGGCCCAAAAAAGCAAAATCGTTAATAACGGTCGAAGTGTAAAACCCGTTACATATTCGGATTCAACGTCGAATTATACATGGGAATTGCTTATCAAAAGAGCAGTTTGAGCTTTGGTTCGGATTTTGGATTTTTTGATGCTTTCCCATAGTAAAACGGAACGATAGCCGACCAAATGGGCGCCTTGTCTTGCACAGAACTCCGCTTATAGTCGGAAGCTGACTTAACCAAATGCATATTTGGAAAGAGAAGTGTTTAGACTATAACATACTTAGATTTCAAGTTGATTGACCATTTCTATGGTTCCCAACCCTTTTCGGATTTTCGAAATTTTTGAATTTTTTGATGCTTTACAATAGTAAAACGGTTCAAAAAAGCAAAATCAATAATAATGGTCGTAGCGTAAAACCAGTTACATATTCGGATTCAACGTCGAATTTTACATGGGAATTGCTTATCAAAAGAGTAGTTTGAGCTTTGGTTCGGATTTTTGGATCAAAAAGATTTTTTGATGCTTTCCACACATCCGAAAACCACGAAAAAGACATAATTGGCGAAAACTTAAATCATAGGCCGAATTTTTGTTAAAAAACTTTTTCTTGTCAAAAATCGTCATTTCCGAGCTGCCACTGCTTTTCTTCCAAAAAATACAGAATCACTCCTCCACTATATTCTGAAGGAAATTTTGCAAACTTTGGCGGCCCTTGGCAAACTTCTTACGGACCCCTAGGGGGCCACAGCCCCCCCGTTAAGAATCACTGATCTAAACGACTGGATTTTTATCATGCAACTCCAGCACGAAAATTTGAAGAGAATCATTGCCGTACTCAACGGATATCAGAAGAGCTACGATGAAAAGCATTTGCGAGAAGAATTTCAACTAATCGTTTGTCTCGAGAGGAGGATGACGAACTAAAATTTGCTGTGTTAAAAGCAGTTCGATTTCGAGTGGTACAACATTTTCACGATAACATGTCAATATTTTTATATCAAATCCATAAAGAGGAAAACCCGAATGTCGCCTTTACTTTGGCGCAATGCAACCGATACCAGTTCGCAAATAAAATGCTATATGCCTGACGCTTTTAGTAAGTTTCTAATTGTGGGAGCCGTCCGAAATAGAAAAACAACGCCAGTAATTAAATTTTTGAACGACCTTACCGCCTATTTTGGACTCCCGAATTGTATCATCAGTGGTAGAGGTATACGTCTTTTATATTACGCCTTCGATAAATATTGTAAGTGTAACAATATTCAGCAAATCAAAACGGCAGTTCGACCTCCTCGTGCGAACGGACAAGTGGGAAGAGCGAACCAGACAATGTTTTGTCTCACATTTGTACCTCCGTCAAAAATGTAAAAGATTGTAATGAAACACTTCTAGATTTACAATGGACCGGCAATTCTCAAAAGAACTCAACAACAGGACTCTACTTTCAGTCAATAAAATAGAAATCACATCAAAAAATAATATATATTTTTATTTTGTTGTAAAACGTTATTAAAGTCAAGAACCACAAACATTTTCTATTCTGTTTGGTTTATTTGTTAAGGCTAGGATCAAAAGCTTAAAAATATACGTGTACGACAATCGTATATCATCATTCACACAAAAATGTAGAATGAGCATAATCTCCTGCTTAAATCTAATTGAATGTCAATAAATTAAATTTTAATTACATCATGATACGGTAATTGCTTCTAATCGTATTAAATTTCAAGTGGTTATAAGAAAATCTACTACCTCCTTGTTCAATATATATAAATTATGCAAAATCTTCTTCACAAATGAAAATTTAAATACAAGATATATTTTGTTGAACATTTTTTATATACAAATACATACAAAAAAGCTCTTTTCTTAGAATTTTTTATCTTCACTGGTCAATTTATTTAGGGTTGACTTTTTGAAAATTGAAAAAAAAAGTTTCTATTTAATTGATTAAACTTGGGGCAATTGGCCTTAAGGAATATTTTAATTTTATTGGAAATTAATTAGGAACATTGATCCGTACATAATAAAATGTCTATCAAATTGTTTTGAGATAAGAACCGTAAGAGGGTGAGGTTTTCTCAGTACGTCTTGTTTTTGCCGACATGTAGGAGTTTAGTTGTGTAGATTGCGATATGTGCAGGTTTCCGGAAAAACAAGCGACCATTTGACTCATATTGGAACACCCATACCATCGACTGCTGTTAGGTTTTGGGCTCATACACATATAGATACAAGATTTGTCACCTGTCACGATAGATTTGGTTTGAAACAATATACGATCAAATTTTCAAGCAATTCTTTCGACCTATTAACACTTGAGTTATACGGTCAAGAAATGTGTTCATCAGTATATCCGCGACCGTGAGAGCTTTTTCTCTTACCTAATTTTAATTTTAATTCGAATTATGATTATTATCTAATAGACACCGTAGGAATCACAGAATAAAATTTAAATGCTTAAATTAAATTTTTTTCTCAGTTGTTCGGGAAGGTGTAAATTTGTAAAGGTTTTGGTTAGCTGGTTCTAGGTTGGATAAATAATTATCGCTGGTTATATGATTTATAATATATGTAATACTGTTTTAAGTTTTTACGCATGCCTTGAAAGGTGTTCACCGAAATATCAGCCATTTTGGACGCACAGTTGCTATTTAACAATCATGGTTCTTAATGAGTGTTTTTGTAAAAAATGGAAAATATTGAGTATCGAGCTGCCATTAAATATTTGTTTTTGAAAGGCAATACAAATACACAAATCAAAGACGAGTTGGGCACAGTATATGATTGGACTCTGTGCATCATTTAACACCGTAAAATTTCAAGACTTCCAAAAAATGCAACTACTGATGATAACAACGCTCAATTTGACCAAATAATGCTAGAGAACCTTCGAATTAAAGTTTTAGAGATATAAGAGGCCTTAAATATGATCAAAGAATCTGTTTGTTACCGATTAAAATAATATTTAGGCATTAGGGAGCTACCCAAAAATTGATTGCCGTCTTTGCTCACTTTGAACCAGAAACGAGTTCCGATGAGCATTTTCAACGCTCCGTTGACGCAGTTTAGGCATACTAAATCAGAGTTTTGGCGCGGTTAATTACTGTTGATTAAACTTAGATAAACCATACAGTCCGGAATTTCATATACAGTCAAAACAGCGTGACTGCCATCGGGGAATCTGTCCCAAAAAAGGCAAAGGCTATTTCCTCGGCTGGGAAAGTGATGGCAATAATTTTTTTGGGATAGTCACGAAGTTATCTTAATCGATTATCTTCAAAAAGGAAAACTAATTTCGCATCATTGATTGACAAGCTGAAGGCATAAAGACAATGTGTCTTTCACGCCTCAGTGGTTGCCATGGCGCAAATCTACGAATTGAACTGCTTGACCACCGTCCTTATACATCTCAAATCTAGCCCCAAGCGACGGTTTTTTGTTGTCCCAACTTAAAGCAACAGGAAGTCGAAGGGTAGAGATTTTCATCGACTGAGGAGGCCATAACCATCGTTAACAACTTTTTTGAAGAGAAAGAACCTGAGTACTATTTGTACGGGTTGAATATTGAGTAATGTCGCTGGGAGAAGTGTATAGACCTACAACAAGAAAAAAAAATTGAAGAAAAAATGTCTTGCACCTTTGTTAGGTTGGAAGCTTTTCAGACAACCATCGTATAACTTCAAAATAAAACCACGTAGGCTTGAAAGGTCCAGATTTTTTGCTGAAAAACAGATTTTCTGTAAAACAAAAATATGGTCATATCTGATCGGAATGAAGTTTCTGCCAAAATAACAAAATATACACTGTTGCCTATAAGTACTTAGAATTGAAAAACACTAAAATATTGAACTTCCATATTAATATCTGAAATTTTTTAATAAACACAAATAAGTTTACACTATAAGTAGCAAACATTTAATTTTTGGGAAAAGTTTTGTTTTATAACAAAACACACGAACCGCACGGAGGTGCTCGAAGTGGTTTTGAACTAGTATTTAATGTAAGAATCAAATCTTATTACTCCACATGCTCGGAAATTTCTGAGATTTTTGTTATTCGAGACAGAACATCATTGAGTGTAATATGAAAATTCTGTGTAATATGAATTTTCGTATTACACTCAATGATGTTCTGTCTCGAATAACAAAAATCTCAGAGCTTTCCGAGCATGTGAGCAAATAAGATTGGCTTCTTACATCAATTACTAGTTCAGAACCACTTCGATCATCTCTGTGCGATTCGTAGTGTGTTTTGGTGTAAAAAACACTCAAAACTTTTCACAAAACTTAAAAAATTTCAGATATTATTATGAAAGTTCAATATTTGAGTGTTTTTCAATTCTAAGTACTTATAGAACACGAAAAAGCTGATATGAATGTGGCAACTTTTGATGGTTCAATTTTGTTTCAATCATTGGTATACCTTCCTCCATTGGGACCTCGAGCGAAGTAAATGTAGCCTTGTTAAAACCAATTTATCACCAAATGTTTTGATAATTTCATAACTTTGGGCTAATAACAAGAGGTTAGGGCAAGGTACCACCATTTAGGTTGAATAAACCAATTTTGAGAGAACATTTTCTGAGGGAACAGGTATCCGAGCGGAGAAAATGAAAGCTTCTTACTAGCAAATTTTACCCCAAAAATTGAGTTTTTAGCACTTTTGAGCAACAAGAAGCCACTTTCAAAAATAGGAGCAAGAAGCGATTAACTTAAATAGGCATATCTTTAGAGACAATTTTCCGATATTAGATTTTCCGAAAGGAGTAAATGTAACCTTCTTAATAGAAATTTGAGAATCTCAAAATATTTAGGATTTTATCAATCATTCTAAAGACAAGCTATTTTCAGATATTATATAGCTTGAATTTTCTAAACTTTAGATATTAAAACCTTTTGGACTAAGAGCAAGCCATTTCCAGAGATAATGGCAAGATAGAAACTTCAAATTAGTCTTACTTTATTGAACATTTTGTGCTATAAAGTTCCGAGCGGAGAAATTGTCAATTTGTTATACTAGCAAATTTCTAACCTAAATCTTTACTTTTTATCAATCTTGGCCAATAATTAACCTTTTTTATAGATAAGAACGCGATACCACCATTTAGGTTGGATTGACCTATCACTAGAAAAAAATTTCGTGTTTTTAGTTTTCTGAGCATTGAAAATGGAACCTTGTTAATATTTATTTTTCATTATAAATCTGGAGGTTTTTGTCAATCTGCGCTAATAACAGGCCACTTCCAGAGATTAGGGCAACGTATCATCATTATATGTCCAATTGGCCTTATTGAATAGAAAGTTTTACGGTATTAGGTTTTTCCGATCGGAGGAAATGTAATCTAGTTTAAAACAATTTTCTATCATAAATTTTCAATATTTTTATCGACTTGTGCCAATAAAAATTAACTTCCAGTGATTACGGCAAAATACTAATGTATAGGTCGAATTGACAAATGTTTAGATGACTTTTCCGAGTATTAGGCTTTTCCGAACCAAATAAATGAAGTTTTGTTGGGGGTTAATAACAAGCTACTTCTAGAAGCTGAAAAAAGTTAAGATGGTTAACTGTATGCTGTATAAGATACCGGAATTTTGACAGCGGAAAATATGAGATTGCGCTACTCGCCGAAAGTGGCAGCACTATCGCTAAAGAGAAATAATTTTGTTATGTAATTACCAGCGGAAATTCATCATTCATTATGTACCACTTTTTTCACTAAATAAAATATCCCAGCGGAATAAAATATTAAAAGTGAACCTTTAAATGGCAAATTAATTGATCTCCGAAGTAAAGAAACTCGGTAAATGAAATCTTGAAATTTAGCAACAATCCGTCTATCCGCCATTTCTTCCACTAGTAACCAATACTTTCGATTGTTTTTCTAGTAGCCTAGGTCATACTGAGACTATATGGAAAATTTGGGGAAAATTCATAGACCAGAATTTTCAATAGAATTTTTTGATTTTCTGCGGCCAAATAAGAGATTTTCAGTTTTTGACCAATATCTCAAAAACTTCCACTAGTAACCAATACTTTCGGTTGTTTTTCTAGTAGCTTAGGTCATACTGAGACTATATGGAAAATTTGGGGCAAATTCATAGACCAGAATTGGACCTATGGTAAGATTTTATTCTCTACGTCGTAGATTGGAGGAGAAACATAAGAAGAAATTACAAATTCTTGATGATTGCGATATTTTACCAATCAGTAGTTACACGATTTTCACTAAAAACGCGAATATTAATTCGAATTGTACATAGAATAATTTAAATATCAAATATAACTGAAAAAAAATTAACTTTCAAACAGATTGTTTCAGGGTATGTGCAATAAAATGTATTCGCCATATATGTTTAGCATGAATTTCCATTTGCATTGTCTGTAGTAAAATATGCTGAAACCATTGGTGTAACATCATAACCAACAAAAATATTAAAATATTTTTTATTAAGTTAAAGATTTAACTTTTATCTTATAATTTTAAAATTGACTGCAATTTTTTTCAAACACCTTACATTTAACAGTATAACCACTTTACATTAAACCATTAGTTGACTAACTTAAATTAAATTTTTCAAAATATTTGTAATTTTTTAAAATTATTCAATCTAAGAAGGTTTTGAAAAATATCACCATTTTTAAAATTAAAATGGAAGCTTAATGTGAACTTGTTTCAAAATTGCATTGTCAGGCCTTAAAAAAAATTGTACTTTTATAAGGCTGCAGCCTAATTGGTATGAACCGTAAATTTTTCTCATTATTTATCATTACACATTTATTATTTTTATTATTATTTTTTTCTGGCATGTTTTTAATTGCAGATTTTTTGAAAACGTACAATTGCATATATTGATAACCTTCTTCGAAAAACAATTTTTAAAAGAATATTTTGTAAAAACATTCATGTATTTGAAATTATATGATCAAAAAAAAATTCTGGGAAAGATATTTTATGTTGCATATAAAATTATACAGTCCGTTATAGCTGATTATTTTGTTCTGGTTTTGTGTACCTGTACAATGTTTCCTTTGCGGCAAAATAGTAAATTAGTTGACTTCAAAAATAATATTTTTTTCGATTTCCGTTCTGAATTAATATATACTATAATTTAAATGAGGTCAAACGAAAATTTCAAAGATTTGGATTTAATTTGCAGTAACGAACTGTACTCGTATATCCATTAAAGAATAATGAATTTTCATTGAACAATTTATAAAACTAAATTACAAATTTAAAAGCTCAATTACTTTTTAAGAGTAGATGATACTAAACAATTGATTTATATCAATTTATTTTAACGTATAGGATTATTTGAATTACAATTTAATGTAACAGATTAAAATTATTCTATGAATTGTTATTCATCTTCTTATTTTATAATACTCTTAATTTTTTTATACTCAACCCTAACTTGACCCCTAAACATGACCCAATCCATTGAATTTTTTCAGTGTATGTCGACATAAATATTACGCTGTGCGTAGGCTAGAAAAATTGTAAAATTTTCACCGGGAAGTACCTGAAACGGGTACCTAATCTTGCAACATTTGAGAGTTTAGTTTTTTGCTTTTAATTACTTCTTAAGCAAAAATTCAATAAAATGTATTCACATGACTGATTATGCAGTCACAGGTCAGCTAGTACAATTTTAATATTTCAATTTGAAAATTATTATGATTTATCCATTCGCGTAATAAATAAAACCAATCAAAAATTATAAACGGTTTAATGGCTTATGGTGTGTTTGGTTGTTAGCAAATAATAAAAACGTTGACTTAATGTATATGCTGATTGTTGCAGTCGTTATACTGTAACAATGTTACAATACATTAAACACACACAAATCACAAATAAAAAATTAAAGGGTGAAGATGTGGTGGCCAATAGTCGAATTGCATTTTTCATGAGATCTCGAATACACCACATTTGATTTCTAAATCGAAAATTAAAACTTTCCGAATTTTTGGTAAAACTGTTTTGCGTAATAAAAAAACATTATTCCTGCTTAATCCAACAAGGTCAACCCTTAATGAAAATTTAATCTTTAAATGTATTTGAATTGTTTAATTTTTTGCCGTGTTTTGTGAATAGTAAACTTTCAAAATCATCGCAAAATTTAAAAAAGTTTTCATGACTGCCATTTCAGGTACACAGATTTCAACCAAATTTTGCAAGGAACTCGCATTTATTGGAAAAAGTTGAGTATGAAATTTGATTCCGAATAGCCAATCCACCTCGATTTTTTATTAAAGCTTCTCATTTTCGGTAAAATTGAAACAAAAAATCGGCCACTGTACAGCCTCAATGGGTTCATTCATAAGGAACGAAACATTAAACTTATAAGGAGGTCCCAGCGATGTTTAGCTAAAATTTGTTCACTGGAAGTGATAGCTTTCATACACATTTACACATTTTACATTTTTTGCAAATATTTTGAAAAATATATCGTTTATTAGAAAAACGATTTTGAATTAAGAAATTGTAAATAAATTTTGCAACAATACCGGTCCAGATCAGGTTTTCATAATTTAGTCGACAATTTTTGACTAAAATTAATGATTTTTGACCAGAACCCGGTTTTATCAAAAATTAGGCCACTAAGCTATACAGTGCCATACTATTGCTGCAAAACAGTTGTTTTTTGTCAAAAATCGTCTTTCCGCTTGAATTTTGGAAAACTTGTTCTGATTAATTGATCGTGGTGTAAATTCATATTAAGCTTTTTCTATAAATTAGGGGATCCCAGGAAATTTTGACTAACAGCGGTTTACGAGTTTTTTTTGTCTAAAAAATTAATTTTCTGCTTAAATTTTAGAAAGCTGGTTTTTACCATAGTATTGTTACAAAAATAATTTAAAATAGTTTAGTTCATAATCGTTTCTCTCGTATTTTGGTGTTTTTTTATTATAACCATTGACAAACCGATTCAAATAAGACCTTTTCCAGACATTAATTAAAGTTTATAGTTTTTACAAATTTTTGAAATTGTTTTAGTGCATTTCATTCTATCCTACTCCAGCAATGAGTATTGGAACAATGATTCAAATGAGATATTTTCAGATATGACACTTAAAACGGTAAGTTTTTAAAAAATGTTGAACTTTGCGAGTATATTTCACTTCACCCAATTTTTCCAAACTCCCAATATGAAACTTAACCTGGAAAATTTTACAGAGATAACCATTATTCAAATGAGACCTTTTCCAGAAATAACATACATTCAATGTTTAGTTTTTATAAATTTTTCAAATTTCGGCGTGTATTGCACTAAATCCAATATTCCCGAGCTCCAAACATGAAATTTGACCTAAAAATTGTTCAGCGTTAACCATCGAGAAACTGATCAAAAAGAGACAATTTCTAGACATAACACCTTTTAAACGTCAAATTTTAACAAATTGTGGAAATTTGCTCGTTTCTATCAAATTTTTGCGAACTCCGAACATTAAAATGACCTGAACAATCTATGAGCGATAATCGTTGACAAACAACTTCAAATAAGTCCTATTGAGACAAAACACTTAAAACATTATGTTTTAAGAAATTTTTAAAGGTTGCACGTGTATTTCACTCCAAATAATTTCACAAATTCCCACCATAAAACTTGAAATGAACAATTTTCCAGCGAAAACCATTAATAAACTGTTTTAAACGAGTCGTTTTCCAGACAAAACTATTTTAAACGCAAAATTTTTAGAAATTGTTGATTTTTGCATTGTATTTCACTTCGCACAATTTTCACAAACTCCCAGCATGAAACTTGACCTGGAAAATTTTCTAGCTGATCATCGAAATATTGGTTCAAATAAGACATTTTTCAGGCATAAAAATTCAGGCACTTTAAACCTTACTTTGAGAAAAGTAAGAAAAAAATCTTGTATGGATATATCTGGCCCAGGGCCCAATTTCATAAAGTTGCCACGGAACGATTTTTTTCTAACTTTTCTCAAAGTTAGGCAGGAGTGTGACGATCTCAGAACCACATAGCCCTAATCCGACAAATTTATACTTTTAACATGCTAAATACCGTTATCATGTCTAATGTAATTTTGTTTTGTACAAATACATGTTCTATTGATATAACGGTTAAAATTGGCTAAAATTCGAATAATTTAAAAGTAACGAATTTTATTTTGGTTTTTATTTTGATTTTTATTAAATTCTGGGCTGGGCTAATTTCACCAATTTCTTTTTATTATGAATCAATTTTAACAAATTCTGGGCTGGGCAAACTTCACACAAGAGCAAATGAAATTTCCATTGATTAGGGTTGCCTGACGAATTTTTTTTTATTTTCTGGGATAGAATCGTGGGATAACTTCACATACGTAGAAAAACACTGTTTTTATCATTTTGTTGAATTTAAACCGAGTAAAATTGATCGAATAAACATCGTTTCGACAAATATAGATACAATAGAAACTATTTAAAAGAAGGTTAAATCGATTCAGTTGATTTTATGGTGATTTTTCCTAAAAAAAAAAAATCCTAAAAAATTAACATTTTTCTTCTCTTTGACAAAACATTGGCGTGCCGTTGCGATAGTGGATAAAAATCCTGAATTTTTCCATCCCATCGTTTTAACCAATTACATCACGTAAATTAGACACGTAAATTAAGCAACATCTGCATCAATATATCATCCATCAAATGTCCCTGCGCCATTCAATCACAGAAAAATACGACGGATAAAAATCTCGGATTTTTCTATCCCAGATTATTTTTCAATTTTTTCAACTTTTTTGTATGCAAAGTGGCGTGTCTGTTGTACGAAGTAAATGTTCGAGTGATGAAAGCCGAATTCAATTCACAATATTTCTGATATCAAATTTGTGATGAAAAAAACAATTGCATTCGGTGCAAAAAAATAAAAATAAAATTATTACAAAAAAGAAACATAGTTATTCTCATTTTTAAAGTTTAAATGAAATTTATAAGTTAATGTTGGTTTTAAATGTATTCTCGGCTGATTTTGTCGGTTAGGTACTTCCGGCTGGGATATTTGAATTTAAAATATGCTACAGAAGTTAGCCCAAAATTTTAGCCGAAAAAAAATCTGTTTTATTAACATATTTTGTATCAGAATTTGGTGAAAATTCGTGAAATCCGAAATAAAACAGAAAAATCCGGAAAATTCGTGGGAAATTTGTATAATAATGTTTAAAATAAATAAACAAAAATATTTCATTCAATTTGTTGTTCATGTCTGACAAAACATCAATTTTAGAACTCGAAATTAACCAAGTTAGTGTGTTTTTTAATAATTACATCTTACTTTTTGATAAAAATTCATTCATATTAAAAACTTCATTAGTGTCGCCTATTTTTCTGATAATGGTTCAACTTTCTGTAGTATATTGTTTTCCAGCTAGCGTCACTATAAACATCAACAAAAAAATTTGAGAGACAAAACGAGTTTACAAACTATGTTTTTTATTTGACAGCTTATAAAAATGATTTAATCGATAGGCACACTCTTCTAGATCGTATTAAAAATGAAAGTTAAACAAAATGACTCTTGGTTTCCATGTAAATTTTTTAGTGAGTACGCATGAGATTTCAATAAAAAACACTAAAAGTGGAATAACTTTTGCACCATCAACAATTCGTAAAAAACTTTTCTTGGCTGTTTTGGTTGGAAATGTGCTCCCCTATCACCTTGCTTTGTTTGACCTTCCAATTTTGGGACACCCTGTATAGATGATACATAAAATATGCACTGATTTTTGGAAAATATGTTCACTGTTAGTGTCACAACTCAAATTCGTTGCCCCCTAATACAACAAATTTTAATCATGGGATCCAGCAGTTTACGAATTGGCCAAACTTCAGCCAGTTTCTATTACTTTTATTTGAATTATGTGAAATTAATTTTTCTGAATTTTGTTTTACCACCTGATACAAAATATGTCGGTAATGCAGTTTCGGTGGAATAAATGTTCTGCTAACATCACTATCATTTTTAATATATAATTTTTTGAACTTTTGACAAAATAAGTGGAGACACTATCTGCATTATCGATCAATTCACTTTAAAATGGCAACTCTCGGCTCACTTTGACAAACTGGTTGTTCATCGTTTTCTTTTTTTCTTATTTGTTCTAAAAACTAAATATTTATCGAATGATAAATGGGAATGAAGTTTTCCATCTTGAAATGGTCCAATTAATAAAGAAATCTTAATATTTTTTTTTGATTGCTAAAAGACACAGTACTTTTTGATATTATAGACATATTGCCTACATTCTCTACATTGTCGACGAAATTATTTAATTGTCTACATACATTGTCTACACGTGCCGCATATTAATTAACTATGTAAACGACACAACACTGGCTATCTCATGTTTGTGTTGTTTGGCGGCAGATTCCGCTATAACGCGCGATCCACAGGACTAGTACTAGTGGTACGTCATTCATACCACTACGATCTGTTATACGTTAATTATTTATTTCGATAATATTTTGACGTCTTGTACCAAACGAAAATGAATACATGTTAATATATGTACATCTACGTTATGTACATACCCACATACGCGCTATGTATATAAAGACAAGAAGAAATTTTTGTTAATAAAAATAATAGTCATTTGGGTCTTATACTAAACTTTAATGTTTCAATTAAATTACTCCTATTGGTCATATTAAAGTATATAATATTATACAATATGTATATGTGAATACACCATATGTATATGTATATAAGACAATTGTTGCGTAATTTTCATTTCACAAATTTTCCGAGGTGCGTTACATATGAGTGTGTGTGTGTGTGATACAGTCACACTATACATTCTGTATTATATATGAGGGTCGCACAAAAGAGTTTCCCGATTGGTCTTATTTACATTTTATATATATGGTGAAAAAAGCAATGCTGAAATTGGATGAGTAATGAACTTTTTGTGTATGTATGTTAAGAAGAATATTATTTTTATATGTATATGTATATATATATATATAAAAAAAAAATCAAACAGATTTGGGTTTTTTTTTTGCTATTACATCAAATAAAAGAAAATTTATTTTTATTTAGCTTTCTCCATTCATTTTATTGTTCATTTTTTTATTATTTTACTTTTGTTCAAACAAGAAAAGGAAATTTTCTATTTGTACTTTTGTATCCCATCGGTTCAATATCTTTTCATATTATTGTCATCATTATCATTTTGTAGTTGGATATTTTTATTTTATTTATTGATAACATTTTTTTTTTTTACTTTACTTTTCGTTTCTGAATTTTTGTTGGTGTTTTTTAAATAACACAAACAATGGAGATGAAAAGGCGAAAGGAAACTTTATGCTGGGAAACTCTACTGAAGAAACTTTATCCAAATAATATTTTTTTTATGTTCCTTGTTTGTCATTTTATGTATTTCGCATATGATTTCTCAGGGGAAAATTGCATTAGCTTTATCATAAAATAAAAGCTTTTTACGAGTGTATGTTTTTCTTTAAAATGATTTTTGAAGCTGTAACAAATATAAATGAGATAGATCAATACAGTATAGAATGTTGTTTGTAGTTGCTTGTGTATTTACCGTGGCACACAGAAATAGCAGTACGTTCAACAAATAAAGTTATAAATAAAGACATTTGGGGATGATTCGAGATGACAAAATATGTTCAACTTTTCGATCAATGCTTCCGCAGCGTTGGTAAATTTATACAATTATAATGCAATAGAACCGTTAATTTAACCCCGCTTTATATGACTATCGACAGGTGGATTATCTCAACTCAAAAAGCTGCAAACCATCATAACCTTAATTTTTTATGTCCAATTGCAGCAATATATCTGTTATAGGTTAGTGATAGAAAAGTATAGAGTTGTTTTCAAACATATATAGTGGTGAAATGCTGTTCACGTCCAGGATGGTTTTTGGTTTAAAACATCAAGTCGATACCAATTTTAGTCGTCCAAAATAAATACAAATTATTCAAAACGAAAGAATTATAGCCAAGAACACACCAGAAAGTAGACGATCGAAAATATGCAACACGCGTTGAAATTGTATTTGACAATTTTGAATGGTTTCATGAGTGAAGAAGATGTATAATCACCGCAAACGGGCAAGATGAAAATTTGTCTTTGTAGGATTGTGTTTCTATGACTTTTAGAAGGCACAAGCCAAACATTTCGGAAAAATCACCACATTTTCCGGGAACA
Organism: Nephrotoma appendiculata; assembly: GCA_947310385.1. Classification (NCBI taxonomy): domain Eukaryota; kingdom Metazoa; phylum Arthropoda; class Insecta; order Diptera; family Tipulidae; genus Nephrotoma; species Nephrotoma appendiculata. The sequence continues at coordinate 311,648,726 of OX371224.1, forward strand.
TTTTTAGTTTTTCCAAAAATGATTTTTGTTTTTCGGTCATTCAAACATGAAATATGTACAGTTTTAATTTATCAAATCTTAAATTTGTTATAAAAATTTGAACTACATTATCATTTAGAATCATAAGTATAAATTTCGGTGATCTGGGAAACTGGAGCTTGCGCGCAAAGTACCTTCTATTTTTATCAATATATACTGGGTATGTGAGCTATGATGTATGGTATATGTGGGTACTGGCGAAAAACATGTTTCTTAAGTACAATCAACATTATCTAAGGTTGCATCACTTCGGATAGTTGAAAATGTCCGTAATGAACTAAAATCATTAAGTGTTGTAAAACCCAGACGGTGGATTTTCATTAGTAGAATTCATTCGTTCGTTACTGATGAGCAATTTAAAGGATTCATTAATTGCAAGTTTGAACTCACGAATGTGAATGCAATTAGAATGGTACAAAAACCTAAAAATGGCGGCCAGTACGATTATATATCGTATCGTCTCAGTGTTGATGAAGAAGCTTTTACTTTTTTGATCAAATCTAAACTATGGCCGCCTGGCTTATTCATCAAAGAGTTCGAACTTGTTCAGTAAAATTTTAGGAACAAAGGGCCAAACACTCACAACACTTAAGTAAAAATACTAAACCATTATTAAGATCTTGTAATTCGTTCAAAGAAATTCGTGATGTAGTCACACTACTTGATTTATGTAATTAATGAAACCAATCTCCATCCGGGAATTCATAGTTCGGATTATTTTGGACATGACTACGTTGTTTATTGATATGATCGCTCATGAGTCATTCAGGTTAAAATACTCCCATCAAGAATTGAACAGATTTCCGTGAAGATTAAAATTAATCAACGTTATTTATTCATCTACACTGCATAGCTACCACCCAATTCATACGATTACGTTTATGCAGCATGCCTTAATTCGATCAATGAGGTCATTAATACATCAAATTCATCCGATTTAGTACTTGTACTTGGTGATTTAAATTTTCCAAACTTTGTGTGGAATCTTGATCAGGAACTAGATTACATACTCCCAAGCAACATAAAGTCAGTTGCGGAATCACTGTTCGGCGATACCATGTTGAGTTTTAATTTAAACCAAATTAGCAGCATTGCAAACAATCTGGAGAGATATCTAGATCTAGTCTTCACCAACGAAGTAGATGCGTTCGATGTAAATTGAATCACTTAATTTGTTGTGGACAACAAACACAAATCTCTGGAAATTGTGTTCTATATCACTCACTATGACATATAATAATTTACGCACTTCGAACGCCAAAGAGATAGCAAATTTGGCGAATTTTTTCAATTTGTATACCGACCAATGAACAATACCGGATCGACTGATGAAACCAGCCATACAAACATCTCTATCACTTCTCCAACTATATCCATTGACAACATTCTATCAGCCTTGAAAAACTTTGGTGACAGATTTCGGCCAGAAGACATTCTTTCAGTTATGTTAAAAAGGTTTGCTAATATTTTGATAAATCCGTTATGTAAGCTTTTCAATCATTTGTTAACATTGTTTTTCCCGAGAAATGAAAAGTCTCCAAGATAACACCCATTTTCAAATCAGCTAAACGAGATGACGTCACATGCTACAGAGGAATATCAACACCATCATCAATTCCTAAACTATTGGACTAACTATGTATTTATGCTATTTCGCTCTACTTCTTCAAAATTGGTTGAAATCACTAACATAGTGATAAACGAGATTGAGAAACATAACCAAGTTGATGTGGCATATACATATTTCAGTAAGGCATTTGACTCTCTCTGTCATCATAAAGCACTCCAAAGCTTGTATACATTTGTATTTTCAATGGAATATATTCACTGGTTCAAGTCGTATTTAACAAGTCGTCAGCAATATGTAATAATAGGAAATAAGAAATCTAAAGTTATCAACGTGACTTCTGGGTATCGATTTTGTCTCGTGAGTTACTCATTTAAAATGAGTGAAGCAACAAAAATCGAATACGTACACAGTGTATAATACACAATTATGTCCTTGTATTTGTATTTTTCTTTTGTTCGTATTTATGTCATTTATATGGTGAACAGTACCAAAATAACGCGTTCCGGGCGAATCGGTTTAATTTTTATGGTGCTTACTTCCTTTTCTCAGCACATTACGTCTGCTCTCGAGCTGTGGAGTGTCATTATTTAACATGCCAATATATTTTATATTATCTATTATCATAAATTAATTTTACATCTAATAATAAAATTTTATAGGTAAATTTATTTTAAATTTCATAATTTTTAAGAAATTATAAAAAAATAGAAAATACATAAACAACGCAAAAATATGGCGTTTACAATGGTTAACCCTTTGAGTGCCAAAAAGCGCAATCGTGTTCATCAATCCACTAGCCGAAATCATGTTTGCACTGAAAGAGTTAATATGAATAAACAAAAAAAGAATGCCACGTGACTTGTATATGCAGAAAAACAATCATACGCACGAAACTACCACAAATACATATGCTACTACTATATCATTCCGGTTACACTCATTTCGTTTCACACATTTCGGGACAAAATTGGTATACTGGTGTTCCACAAGGATCTCTCATTGGACCGTGGCTTTTTATTGTTTTCATTGACAGCATACCGAACATAATAAAAAACTCAAATGTTCTCATATTTGCCGATGTCGTAAAAATTTACGGTTGTGAAGTTTTCCTAAATTGCCGAGTTATTCCTAAAAAATAACAACAACAACTAAAACTTTCATAGTATCGGCAAAACTGCGAACTAACGAATAAATACAAAACTACGCATTAAGAAATAATAAAAAAATTTTCTCAATGCGCAGTTTTTCGAAATTCGTGAGGTTTTTAAGTTAAAAATAAATCACAAAACAACAATAAAACAACGCTTTGCAAAAACTACGCTTTCAGGCACAAAAGTTTAACGATTTTTGAATATTCTATATAGGGAATTATCGTATATCGAGATTCCCTGAATTCTCCTGGTTTTCCTAAACACCGGCCATCCTAACAGAAACTTGTTTTGGGCTAGTCTTGACCTATCCAAACAGAAAATTAGTCATTTTTAGAAAAATTTTTGGATTGCACCTCCTAAACGCCATAGATACACAATCCTACGCAGAGAAATCATGAAAAAATATTCATATCACCCTATATCAGCGATGTATACGTCATCTTCACTTTAGCCCAATTTGTTTTGTAATGGTAAAACATCTATTCACTAGGTGGTCTACTACTTTACTAATGTAAATTTGAACATACAAATTACAATTCCCAGACTAACGCAAGACGAACCATTAAAAATAATAAGGAAAATAACATTGCAATATGGAAAATATGGTACAAACATTCAGGTGCTCTGAATATTTTACTGATATAATTAACTGTAGCTTAAAGTAAGCAGTTGGACCAGATTTTGAAACCATCGAAAGAAGTATTTAAATTAAAAAATTAAACAAGTACGGCATCGCATCGTGACATCGACGCATTCTTTATGTGTGTATTCGTAGTTCGAATGCTGCTCTTTTTAATTGTTTTCGATCGCCATTTTTAGTTGGTAAGGTTTTTGATTTTCAAAATTTTTATTGCAAAAAAAATATAATGTTCTTATGTGCAAGATAATTTAATATCTCATTAGTAGCAATTCAAGCAGTTCCTTTAGAGAGTCGCTTAATAATTAATTAGGGAGTCGCTTAATACATAATTACTTTAAAATATAAATCTAAATCTCATAATTTTAAAAAATCAAAACACAAAAAATCCCGGATATCAAAATCCCGGCAAGCAAAATCTCGGAAATCAAAATCCCTGTATAAACTCCCGGAAAAAATCCCGGAAATCAATTTACTAGAAATAAAATTGAGAAAATCAAAATTGTCGATTTCAGTCGACTGGACTAAATCTTAGTTTATTTCTACAATAAAAATGAGATTTTGATTTGAGTTCCAAATACACATTTACAGTATTGACGATTTGAATGTGATCTAAACCATTTCTAAACATAATAAGTTTCTTCATAGTTTATTTGTTTTAAAGGCATGGTCTTTGGAAAACGTTCCATTAAAAAAAACCAACCTGTTTCTCAAGAGTTCTTAAACTATTCGCACAAAATGCAATTTAAAAATCGAACTTCAATAAGAGTTTCATGTGGGGTTCTCAAACAACAAAGGTGACTAGGACTTAAACTGTATTTACTGGTTAGGAGTTCGAAGTCAACTTCCATTTCCGTCTGATTCTTAAAACGAACCATTTAAAATGGAAGCTGAATGAAACAAAGTTTTTTATAAAAAAAAATATTTCCGAATGACGTTGTTAAAATGACCAATTTGAACAAAACTAAACTATAATTTTGAAATGATTGTGTACAAATTTTATTTGTATTTTAAAAATGGAATTCCAATACAAGTATCCGGGGTTACACCAATATTAGCAACGCGAACATCAAGTCAGTCAGTTTTTGAATAGTTGTTAAATACTAACCTCGTACCTTGTAACTAGCTACAAGACCCGAAATTTTAAATCACATTAGATTTTTTCACCTAATACCTTAGTTTTAACATTAACGAAGCTACCCGGAATTAGAAACCGCAGACACTGAACTATAGCTAAGGCTGTATTTTTAAAAATTGATATCTGTTAGAAAAAAAAATATTTTAGCAGGTACTTAGCAGAAAGTTTGTGATTAAATATATTTCTCGTTTTCCACAACGCACATTTCAATATCCCACGAAACCAGGCCAAGAATTTCAGCATTTCTCAGCATGTTTAAATTATAGCTATTAAACAGGACTGTTTTAATTAAAAAAAACTTAAAATTTGAAACATTTCATATTAAAGACGAATAAGAATTTAGTCCGAAATTTCCATCACGAAAAGATTTTCTTGCCTAAACTGTGTGCCTTTGTTAAACCACATACAATTAATTCCATCCCGAAAACTTTGTTGCTAAATTTTGTTTGTAGTCAAGTCAGTTTTACTTTAATTTGTTAATTAAATATTTAAATAACTCTGCATTTAAATAACTCTGCAAAATGAAAGATGCTTTCAATAAATACGAATTTTCTTGTCGCGATTTCAGAGATGACTTCCTCACATGGCACATGAAGTTAGATCAATAATGGTGAATATTGATCAACCGGAAACAAAATTTGATTTTACTTACATTATTCAGTTGATCTGCATCAAAATTTTCGAATGGGCGTCAGGATATAAGATCAGTGCTGATTTAACATTTAACGCCATATACCGTGCGAGGCAGACATATCTGAGATCGCCACAACAAAATTAAAGTCTAGAAATGAATATGTGGTGACCAACACCCAATTTTCTTTTACTACTAATGCGGTACATAGATATCTAATACACCACAATTCATTTATTTCTTACAGATTTTTTTATAAATTTGTCTTGTAATTTCATAAAATTAAGAATGTCCGCACGTTTGTTAAAAATTCATATGTATTTATACGCAGATTTCCGCCATATATCACAAGATCGCTCGAGACGCTGCCCATGCATCAAATCTGTACGATCTATTTGTAACCAAGAATAGCTGCAGGAGAATTGGAAGACCCTACTCTATGTTCGCTGCCCGACAAAAGGAGGCCACCTTAAATGTGAAAACCATCGCGGCGTAGCTCTCTTAATGACTGCCAACCGATTGACGCCTGACCGAAAAATATAAGCATACTCAACTATATATAGACTTTTGACAGGCATATGACAGTATCAACCGTGAGAACCTATTAGCATGTGCCTAGTAGTTCCAGCGATACTTGTTTCTCTTTGCAAATTAAGAATGTCTGCATCAAATATCTTTAAAAACATCATTTTCGACAGGTATATACACTCGCGCCTCCATGCTTTTCAATTTGGCGTTTGAGACGTGGTAAGGAAAAGTAACGTTGAAATTTCGTACTGATATTTAAAAAATCAGGAAAACTTGTCGATATACAGATGTTGTCGTGTTTCTAGTCTTCTAGTCCGAGGAGCTATCGATATCAAGGACAGTTTTACATCATTCGATCGCAACGCAAGATGAATTGGTTTGGAGTTGAACAGTAGCAAAACCAATTTTTAGTAACATTCAAAGACACCTTAGTTCGTGGCAAATTTCGGAATCGATTACCACAATTTTGATAGCGTTGAAACCTTTAAATACCTCGGGTTAGTATAACACCGTCAAATGATATGCAGGCAAGAATAAAACATCTAAACATCTACGATAGTCATGAAAAATCGCACTTTATAAGGAATTCCTAACACCTGTGCTGGCTTTCGGAAACGAGGACCCCCTCACCTTTATCGATTGTAAATTGTTATTTACTTTAGAAAGGATGGTCCTTCGTTTTACCTATGGTCCAATTAAATTTGAGCAAAACGAATATCGCATTCGTATAAAGAACCACGAGATAAAGCCACTTTTCGGGGTAGCGATATCATCGGACTCATTAAATAGAGATAACGGATTGGCCTAAACAAAGTTATTTTTATAAAAACTCGTTATTTCCGGTAAAATTTAAAAATAAATTTACTAAACTTATATGACTAAACAAATTCATTTCATTTAACATCACTGAGGAGATCCTAAAAAAGCCGTTACGTCCGGTGCGCCAATTTTCTCCAAATTGGATTTGCAAGCAATCAAACCTCAGTTAACACAAGAATTAAGGCCCCTAGACCATTTCAAGCTTATGTTTAGACGCCCATAGACTTTCCTTTGGTAACTGGAACTGGTTAACTTTAAAATAAGGAATATGCCAATAAGTCAGCATAATTCAAAAGTTAAGGGGGGCTGAGTTTGTTTGTAGGTGATGTTTGCTTGAACACATTACAGAACTTTGTTCAATTCAATTCAATAAAAAAAAATTGTCAGTAGTTTTTTTTGCATGGATAAGTGGTGCAGTTAGAGCTTCCGCACTTAGACCGGTTGATACTGGGTTCGAATACCACCATAGGCACGACTCAAAATCAAGTTTTTCTCATCGATTGAACTCTGACTTCTGTTTGAGTGAAGAATTATTGTGCCGTCTCACCGTGCACATCAGTATACGTAATTGTGTAAGTAGGCGAATTTTTGTGGTAACTGGTAACCATTGGACGTTTAATACTTTCATTTGCTAAAAAATAGGAAAACAATATAGTTATGGTCTCTACCATGGTAGAGTCTTGAAACTATGGTCTTGAAACCCAAAGTTTGTTCTCTTTTATATGGATATCTAGGACATCAAAATTTCGATTTCAGGGATTTCGATTTCCGGGATTATAATTTCTGGAATTTTAAGTTCCGGGATTTTAATTTTGGAAATAGGATTTTGAAATCCGGGATTTCGTAACCCGTTCTTTGAGAATGATTTATTTTTATTTTCCATTTGAAATCTAATATTTTCCCTTGACAAATGCAATATTTTTAGTGCTCTCACATTTTACCAATATTATTTTGCTCAAAAAAAACAGTCTAAAGTTACGTCATAATCGCTATTTTTGGAGGGCCATCTTCAGTTCGTAAATATTTTTTTTTAAATGTTAATCATGGCCTCAACAACATAATTTTTTTATTTAAAAAAATAATTAAATAAAACAAAACTAAACTAAGAATTGGTCACTTATTTTTACTTTATTGATACCTTAATGAAAATTTTGCAAAAAAATTAAGAAGAGTGGTCCTTTGGAAGTAAATTTGCCAGTACGTATTTATCTTGACCGCAACTAATTAAATGCTCAGCACAACAAATATTTCATTATATGTATTTATTTTATAAAAATTTACTTATAATTGTCATGAATAAATTAATAATAAAACTTAATGAATGTATGTTTATAGCATATAGCACATATAGAGGGTGTCCCTAAAGTAAGTGCTAACTAACTCACATTTAAATTTACAAATTGACTAAAACGACTAATTTACATTCAATTATTTTATGAAATAAATCCAATTTTTTAATAGTTATAACGTTGATCATTAGGAGAACTTATTGTAAAAATTTGTAACTAAAGCAGATATCACAAATATGAGCTGTTCTGAAAGCTAAGCGTCTGAACTATATTCCCATCAAAAAATATTTACAGATGTAGAGTAATTGTTATGAATTCTAGAAATTGTGTTTAAATTGGGAAGGCTTTGTATATAAATGCTCCTCTTTAAACGTCTTTAACTTGATAAGGGGCTTTTGACGCGCAAAGTAATACAAGTAACCTCATCTTCGTTTTGATCAAGGAATCTAACGATACCATTGTTGTCAGTTTCTTAAGGGAGATACCCTGTATACATACATATAGTATATATATATATATTCAATAATTATAAATTCTTTTCATGCATAACCATGGATAAAATTTAATATTTTATGCCAGAATTGAAATCATTTTGTTTGCTAAAATTACAAAACGTTCTAATATTAATTTTCAGTATTACGAGTACTTGTATCATTTCATTTGATCAAAATCTGAATCGCCAAAATGTCTACACATATAATTTCTGAAATGCCTTTTAATGGCAATCAAAATTCAAATCATTTAGCATTCTCTGGTTGGGCATTACAAATTTTGGTTGGATCAACTTCGTGATGTTCATATATTATAATTGCGTAAGTATCTTCTGCAATCTCATATACACAATATAATAGTGTACAGCTTTCGTTTATATAAGATACATTATGTATTTAAATATTGTCCTCAATTGTTTTTTATGAATATCATTAAAACATTAAACATAATACTAGTTGGAAGATAGACTAAATCTTTAGTTTTATAATTTCCGTTAGTGTGAGGTATTTGAAAGTCGCCAGATACATTTTCCTGCTTTCTATATGGTTGTAGCGAAGTCTAGGTTAAATTTTATCATCTAAATAATTTTTCATTATATAACATTTTGGTGGTATTAAGATTCATTAATCATGTTATAAACATTTTGAAGTTTATCCCTTGAAATTTAAAACAAAAAATTATATGTAAATTAAAATTTTATAAACTTAAAGCTTAACATATTATTGATTACCTAACAGACAGAAATAGTGAAAAATAGAAATCACAAAGAAAAAGTTTGTTCGTTTTAGTACAAAACTTTCTTTTACATTGAACTGAATAATTAAATTTTAATGATTTTATCAGAGTCATTAATCACGAACATTTAGAATTATATATTATAAAATATAAACAACAAGTATGTGTGTGTGTGATATAAATGTATATATTTAATGAAGTTTCTGAAACTATTACGTAAAAGGGTAGGTCAAGTCATTTAAATGAGCTTCAAATATATCTGGTGACTGAATTTTAATAAAAAAAATATTACAGTGTTAATTTTTTTAGTTTTCTTATTGGAATTGTATGCCAAAAAAATTATAAAATTGGACACGATTCTAAATGGTGTGCCGTCGAATCTAGAAATATCTACACATACAAGCCAACATTTTTGAGAATGTATAAAACCTACCAAATAAGTTCTCTTAAAAATTATAATTATAATTATAGAAATTGATCATTTTTGATGGTTTTCAAACAATATTCCAGCCTATTCTGGAGATGTCCACTTTGACTGTGTTTTAAAAGTTAGAAACTGCAAAATTTTGATGAATAATTCTAGATTTATATAGAGCGAGCTAAATATATTCGATTATATTTAACAACTTGAACCCAAGATTTTATATGATAATGAAGTTCGTTTATGTATATGTTACGGTTAAAGAGGGAATTCGTTAAATCATTAAGCGATTTAAAATCGATTGTAAATAGGGTCTATTCTACAGACAAGTTTACTGACTCCTTCAATTAAAGATCCGGCATATTGTTTATTCACCTAGAGATGATTAAAAGGTAAAAACTTGAAATCCACATTTGACTTGGAAAGTTATTATTGTAAAGATAACAAAAACCGCTTTGGATTTGAAAATTAACAATTAGTTAGTTGACTACTGGGAAGATTTATTTTAATTGAACTAAGTACTTCCGGTGCGCCGATTAGACCCAGAAAAAGTTTGTGCAATTTTTTTTTATATGTTCTTCGTAGCACGGACTCTACACATCTACAGCATTATCCTGCAGGGATTGGCTCCAAATCATATAGCTCACCCGTCCAATTTTTCATAAACTCGACTATGCGAGTTTGCTCTAGCGATTCACAGCATCGGAGCATGTAGGGCGAAAGTAACCCGTCTCTAGTTTCTAGTATTATCTGAAGAATGTATTATAATAATGGTAATTCATTATTAATTTTGGTTTTTCGCCGTGGCTTATATCACAGAATTTATTCACGAATAATCAAAAACAGCAATTTTAATTATTGTATTTTGATTAACATTCAACGTTTATTTTTATTTTATACAATTATAAATAAATAATAAAACAGTTAAAATACTTTCATTTCTGTGATATAGTATTATAAAATTTAAGAAATTTTAAAAAAATTTTGTTTTTACAAGGACCGGTTTCGAGTGTTCACTCTTTGTCAACTTATTTTAAACTACTTTGCTCTCTGGGATGATCGCGATTTTTCGATGGCTAATTTTGTGTTATTAGGTCAAATATTTTGTTTGCCTTAGTATTGATTTTGTCGTTTAATAAGAATGGGCTGTGTCTGTGTTTATAAATTTCCAATTCTTCCAATAAGTTCATCATATTCCCCTTTTTTACTCTATGTAATATTTTTAAATTATTATGAATGTTAGTGTATTTGTGTTTCTCCGTCATAATATGATGTGCGTAATTTGATTTAAAAAGGTTTTTTGTTTGTGTATTCGTGGTTTCCTCGGTGTGTTCTTTGAACCGAATTTCAAACGATCTACCAGTTTGGCCTAAATAAAATTTCTGGCAATCATTACAAATTAGTTTATAAATACCGCTCTCGAGCTGCAATATGTCCCTATTTGTTTTTAATTTATGCTGTAATTTATTGCTGGTTTTAAATGCGGCCGTGTATCCGTACTTTTTCATAATCTTTCTCATAATATTATGTGTATTTTTGTCATAATCAACAACGATATATTTTTTAGTATTTTCATCAATTTCTAATGTGGTTAAATTGGATCGGTGTATTTTGTTTATAACTTTTGCGTTAATGTTGTCAATCAGATTCTCCGGATAGCCATTGTTATGTGCGATGAATTTGATTGTGTTAAGTTCATCTTCATAATCAGCTATTGTCATCGGGATGTTGTTTAATCTATTGAGCATATGGTGATACGCGGAAATTTTGTGTTGATATGGATGTTGCGATGTAATATGTATGGTGTTATCAGTTTGAGTGGATTTTCTGTGAACCATAAAGAATGTAAACAATGAACACCATTTTAAAGTACACAGAAAATCCACTCAAACTGATAACACCATACATATTACATCGCAACATCCATATCAACACAAAATTTCCGCGTATCACCATATGCTCAATAGATTAAACAACATCCCGATGACAATAGCTGATTATGAAGATGAACTTAACACAATCAAATTCATCGCACATAACAATGGCTATCCGGAGAATCTGATTGACAACATTAACGCAAAAGTTATAAACAAAATACACCGATCCAATTTAACCACATTAGAAATTGATGAAAATACTAAAAAATATATCGTTGTTGATTATGACAAAAATACACATAATATTATGAGAAAGATTATGAAAAAGTACGGATACACGGCCGCATTTAAAACCAGCAATAAATTACAGCATAAATTAAAAACAAATAGGGACATATTGCAGCTCGAGAGCGGTATTTATAAACTAATTTGTAATGATTGCCAGAAATTTTATTTAGGCCAAACTGGTAGATCGTTTGAAATTCGGTTCAAAGAACACACCGAGGAAACCACGAATACACAAACAAAAAACCTTTTTAAATCAAATTACGCACATCATATTATGACGGAGAAACACAAATACACTAACATTCATAATAATTTAAAAATATTACATAGAGTAAAAAAGGGGAATATGATGAACTTATTGGAAGAATTGGAAATTTATAAACACAGACACAGCCCATTCTTATTAAACGACAAAATTAATACTAAGGCAAACAAAATATTTGACCTAATAACACAAAATTAGCCATCGAAAAATCGCGATCATCCCAGAGAGCAAAGTAGTTTAAAATAAGTTGACAAAGAGTGAACACTCGAAACCGGTCCTTGTAAAAACAAAATTTTTTTAAAATTTCTTAAATTTTATAATACTATATCACATAAATGAAAGTATTTTAACTGTTTTATTATTTATTTATAATTGTATAAAATAAAAATAAACGTTGAATGTTAATCAAAATACAATAATTAAAATTGCTGTTTTTGATTATTCGTGAATATCTGAAGAAGTTCATTTATCTTAATAAATGTCCCCAAGGATTAATGGATATTTCAAGCAATATTTTGTTTTCTGTATTTCAAATTTGGGAGTATAAAGCGCTACTAGGCAGGACCATCTAACTCTGTGGGGTGCTATTGCTTTGACTTACAGCCTTTGATTTTCGAGTTGTTTCGCTTCTGGTAGCATCGTCCGTTCCAATGTTACAGCTGATCATCCGACCTTTCATTCCATAGGCCTTCTCATCATGTTATTCTGGGACTTCCTCAGTATATATAGCCAATCCATCTCCACTTGTGCTTTCGTTTTTCGTTGTCAATGACTGCTGGTCTCTTTCACCTATAAAGATGTGTTTTACAGTTTTTTTTTGATGTATTTCATTAGATTAAGAACTTCAGTTATAACATTGATAACTTTTGGTTATTAAATCAGAAAAATTAAATTAGTAGCACATAAATATTGCAAACTCATTTTCAATCTCATATAGCAAGTTAATAAATTCTGGTTATTAAAATTAATAAATTTATTTATAAATTTTATAACTTTTGGTTATTAAACCAAAGAGAACTAATTAAGAGCACATAAACATCGCGAACTCATTTTCAATCTTGTATAGCAAATTAATAAATTCTAGTTATTAAAATTGATAAATTTGCTTCATTAAATCGATAAATTTCGTTATAAAACTGATAACTTTTGGTTATTAAACTAAATAGATCCAATTAGGAGCACATAAATATTGCAAACTCATTTTCAATCTCAAATAGCAAATTAATAAATTCTGGTCATTAAAATTGATAAATTTATTTCATTAGATCGATAACTTCAGTTATTACATTGATAACTTTTGGTTATTAAATCAGAAAGATTAAATTAGGAGCACGTCAATTACTGCCAACTCATTTTCAATCTCATATAACAAATTAATAAATTCTGGTTATTAAAATTGATAAATTTATTTTATGAGATTGATAAATTTCGTTACGAAACTGATAACTTTTGGTTATTAAACCAAAGAGATCAAATTAGGAGCCCATAAATATTGCAAACTCATTTTCAATCTCATATACCAAATTAATAAATTCTGGTTATTAAAATTGATAAATTCATTTCATTAGATTGATAACTTCAGTTATTACATTGATAACTTTTGGTTATTAAATCAAAAAGATTAAATTAGGAGCACATAAATATTGCAAACTCATTTTCAATCTGATATAGCAAAAAAATAAATTCTGGTTATAAAAATTGATAAATTTATTTCATTAGATTGATAAATACAGTTACATTGTAAACTTTTGGTTATTAAATCAGAAAGAATAAATTAGGAGCACGTAAATTACTGCCAACTCATTTTAATATCGTGTAGCAAGTTAATAAATTCTGGTAATTAAAATTGATAAATTTATTTATAAAATTTATAACTTTTGGTTATTAAACCAAAGAGAACAAATTAGGAGCACATAAATATTGCAAACTCATTTTCAATATCGTATAGCAAGTTAATAAATTCTGATTATTAAAATAGATAAATTTATTTCATTAAATTGATAAATTTCGTTATAAAACTGATAGCTTTTGGTTATTAAACCAAAGAAATCAAATTAGGACCACATAAATATTGCAAACTCATTTTCAATCTCATATAGCAAGAAAAAAATTCTGGTTATTAAAACTGATAAATTTATTTCATTAAATTGATAAATTTCGTTATAAAACTGATAACTTTTGGTTATTAAACCAAAGAGATCAAATTGGGAGCATATAAATATTGCGAACTCATTTTCTGGAAAATTCTGGTTATTAATATTATTAAAATTAAAATAAAATTTTTTTCTTTTGATTGATAACTTCATTGATTACATTGATAGCTTTTGGTTATTATACCAAAGAGATCAACTTAGGAGCATAAATATTGCACACTCATTTTCAATCTCGTAAAGCAAATTAATAAATTCTGATTAATAAAAATGATTCTTTCCACAATTTGATTTCAGAGATTGACTAATTTTACTTTACTCCTTCATCCAATATTACTTAGTCGTTTGCTTATTAAATTATTGTATTTATTTATTTGAATTTGAATTTTTATTTTTTAAATAAACATTTGTATTATATACATACATTATGGATGGCAAGGTTAAGTGACCTTTACATCACCTATAATTTTTTTATTTAACTATTTTCTATAAATAAATCTATTAAATCAACAGATTCACAAAGATTCTATCCGTTGAAGATAAAAAGGTCTGGCGTTCCTTTCCTCATTTGATACAAGTTCTACAATATTTGGTGATTTCTGGATTCGATTTATTTTAGTTTGATTTAATTTGTTTTAAGAGAATTTATTTAGTTAGTATACTAATCATAGCATTACATTTATTTTATTCAAGTAAAATTTAACTCATAATAATGACATTTTTTTAAGGAAATTTACTGCAACTCAATTAATTATAAATTACCAATTATAATTATAAATTTTGTTAGCATGCTGATTGCTGAATATTTCTTGTGCGCTAACCGTCTTACATTTCTACCAACAATTTACTAACTATTGACTATACTTAGGTGTCTGAAGCCGGGTCAATATCCTTGATAACTATCAAACCTTCCCATCCCTCTATCTTGTTATATGTAAAAGAGTTTGTGGATGGGCCCTGCGGCAACCGGGAATCTTACATAGGTTTGGTTGCACAATATTTTTAGAGAACCAGTTTAATTTAATTTATGGGAAATTCAACTGATAATAATGGGGATTCAGTGGGTACTTAATTAATTATTAAAAAAATTTCAGGATACTGATTGCTGAACATTTGTACCATAAAATAAAAATAATTGTGCTGTCTTGTGCTTAACAATTTAATAACTAACGACTACCTAGGTGTCTATAACCGGGTCAAGCCTATCATATTTAACAACCTTTCTTATCCCACCATCTTGTTATGTGTAAAAAAGGATGTACGGTAGGCTCGGCCTATCCGGGACCTCTGTGTGGAAATAGTAGTTAAAAATTGAGTTTAAATTATTTCTGCTATGAACCCATCCGAATACCGTGATGTAATAATTTTGATATTGTTCTGAATGCCACCAAATTTATAGTTTTTGACACAACCGAAATACTTTTTGAATAATAGTTTGTTCATGTTGGGAATGTGCCAAATTTTGAATTCGAAAATTACAATTGCTATTTTCATGAATTAACACATTCAATTGAATATTTAAAGCAAAATAAGCGTCAGTTGTCTTATTTTCAATATAAAATAACATTTATTCCATTTTTTTAATAATGTCAAAAATGTTTTAGTAAGCGGACTGCAAATGAAGTGGAAGGGAAAATTGTTCCGCTAATATCAAAAATTATCACGGAAAAATTATTTATTACTCAAATTGGAAATGTCCTATACGTCTATGATTTGCAACTGATCTGACTAAAATTTGATGTTTAATTAGTTTATTATTTTAAGAGTACGGAATAAAAGCAGAGCCTACATTAAAGTAGTAAAATCGATAACTATAAAATTGTTACGGCAGTAACATCGTTTATTGGCCAAAAACAACCTATGGTTTTTTATTGATTTTGCATATGAAAATTGTTATTTCAACAACTTTTTCTCTGAGTGAAGGCCAGTTCTTAGATTTGGCGTTAAGTTTAAAATTTTAATGGACAAAGAAAATTTAAAATTCCAAAAAATTCCCGAAAAAGGAATTGTTGATCCCAATCCCAAGGTCAGATCGTTAATTTTTTTTTTTTTTTTTTTTGCAAATTGTGATTTTTGGTTTCTTCATTTGGGCTACGATTTGTCATTAAAACAAGCACTCAGCTGTCAACGAAATAAGATTTTGAATTATTTGTGGGTATTAAAAGAAAAACATGCTCTTATCCATCTTCAGTCATTTTGAGATAAATGGCAATTTTTAAATTATAAGAAAATCTTTATTAAGAACTGTAAATAAAAGTTTAAAAATTATGTCATAGATATTTTAAATTAATGAATTCCTATAAAAAATCAAATTAAAAATGAACAAGGATGCTTTAGCTATTTACCATCGGTTAAGGTATAGGGTTTGCAATAAACCGACATGGATAAGGTTTGTTTATATTTGAATATGCTTTAAATAATTAAACAGCTTCAAAACGATATATTTTTTATATAGATATATATTAATAACTGAAAGGCAAATTATTCAACATACATATCACATTTTGTTGTACAAAATTAAAACTATTATAAACTTAAATTAAAGTTACTGACTCCATTGCACTTTTTTAAATCTAACTATATATACTAAACTCTTAGGTCGGTTTCATCTTCATCAGCTGCTTCACATATTTCCTCCTCTATCGACCGTAAGTCCGGAGTTTACCGGACAAGTGGTGCAGTGGTTAAAGCTTCGGCACTTGGAGCGGGAGGGGTTTGAATCCCAGCAGAGGCAGGATGCAAAAGCGAATTTTCTTCATCGATTACGATCGGCGAAGTTATAAAACACAACTAAGACCCTCTGTTGGAATGCAGAACTCGGCGCCGACCCACCGTCCATGTCAATGTACAAGTTGACATGGAGCTTGCAATGTGCAGGTGTTGCACTGTAGTTGTGTGAATAGAAGAATGGGTGGGTGAGTGCGTGAATGAAAAGAGGGGTATTAATTGACCTTAAAAGGTCTTTAAATCCATTGGATAATTATTACTTAAAAAAAAGAAGTCAGTTTCTTCTAGTACATGTTTGTAAAAGGCAAGATCTTACTTATTTACTTAGTTACAGTTCAATTTAGATTCGAACTATACATCAAATTTTAAGCTACCAAGCTTATTTATTACATGATGCTCAGCCCATTTAAATTCCAATCAGTATGGTCTCCGGTATATATTTAATTCCAAAAATAGTACTTTGAAATAATACGATCCGCGTGTTGTAAATATTTTTTTTCATTTTTCATCTTTCAACACATTAAGTTTTTCCACTTCTGCCGACACATTGAGAGGAAGAATACTAACTATCATATGTCGTAAAGATTTGCCTTTCTTTAAAACCGATTTGGCCTAACCTACATCCGACAAGTAAGCTATTTCCCCAGGAATAGTTACCGTATTATTATGAAGTCGATTTATTGAAAATCTCTTCGATGCATTGAATTTAAATGCCAATTTCAAATCCCTAATTTTACAATCAGGACCTCCCAATCTAATAATGGTCCTTTTCTACTTATAAAGCTCGAAGTATTGATCCGGTTTAAAAATTGTCTCCTTCACTTTAAACTTTTTTTCAATTGAGCAAATGCTTTTTCCGGGGGGATGAACTAGAGTCCAGAGATAGGGAAACTAATCTCGATTTTCTTTTAGTGACGGGGAGCCTCTAAACTTAGATGTATCTAGCTATCTCTACCTCTATTTCGTTAGATACTTTTTCTTTTTTAAGGTGATCTATCAAAGTTCCTTGAACAACTCCAAGATTGTACAAGTGCAGCTGTCTGCTGTAATAGGCACGCTTGGTCAGCCACGTTAGGCAATAATATATTTGTTTGACAATCAAAACAAAGCGTTTCCATATTTTACTTTTTATCTTTCGCCAACCCGTAAAATGTTTTTGCTCGTAATTTGTGCACCTATAAAGTCGTCATTAGGAACTTTATTTTCTATATGAATCCGTTTCAGCTTTTAGTTGTTCGTTTGTGGATTGCCAAGTACCGCATGTATCAGATGATGAGGAATAACTTTTTTTTACTTCTAGATCTGGAAAATCATGTACAAACATTCGGTAACGTCTATTAATATACTGTTCTCCATGCATGTACTACTGTCTTTGTGTTTGACAACGACAATAATGATTTTCTAAAATCTTAAATCGCTGAGCAAATCCGATAATCCTCGTTTTTCAAGGAATTTATTGGAGATGCGATCGTTTTCACGATTTTCTACTAGTGCCGTATTTTGCTCGATATGTTTTTTGGATACTCCTTTTATTCGCACCTTTGTTTTCCCCAAAATATTTGCAAAGCTGGTTTGGCATAGTCTAACAAATTTTGAATTTCGTTTTCGCATTAGATATTGCACGCTAAATTTTTTTGGGGGCCCACACACTTACACCTCGTCGTCGTTTTGTCACATATATTTTTGTCTGCATAAGAATAAAAGCATCTTGGGATATTTTATTTGTACATCTGCAGAATGAGGCGGAAAAATTAATGCATCGTAAACTCTTATTCGTTTGCACACAAATTCCCTATGGGAACATTTTGGCATTTTCGGCAGTGACTTTCGAATTTACCTAAAATAAATTGGATGTAATTTAGATTTTAAGAATGTGTCCAAGTAAACTATTTGTACCTATTTCTCTTTTGGTGTTCCCTCTTTCGAGTTCGATTTGTTGACTGTTACTTTCCGCGCTTTTCCACCATTTGTAATAGGTTTTGCAAAACTATTATCACTCAACTTAACCCAGATGTTACCGATTTTCAACACATGTGTTAGATAATTGTAAATATATTGAGGTTGACTGTTTTTTAAATTTGTGGTAACTGTCAAATTGTAATATGTAAAAAGGGAACAGTTTACCACAATATTTCATTTCACAACAATATTCACAAATGTCAACAAAATGGGGCTCTGAAGAAAATATATGGTCGATAAGCCTACCATATACGATAGGTTATTCAATTAGACGATCACACCAAAATTTACATCATCAAAATGAGGTTTTATTGTGATTAAAATATATAAGTTGTAGCTGATCGGAATATTTAAGTTCTAGTATTAATTAATTTTAATTTTAAAAATTATTACAGAATAACTCAAACGGTACTCTAAGCCCGGAGATATCGAGCGCCCATGAGATTAAGTTGTAAACTGTTCAAACTTTTTGTTTTAGTACATTGACTAGCAAAACTTGGAGAAATTTTAGTTTATTTTTTACGATAAGTCACCTCAATTTTGGTTAATTGTAATATTAGCCAAAATTCTATAAATCGTGCGCAACTTCGCCTGTTCTGTTTTTTTTTTTTTTTTGAAGCTATAAAACATCTAGTTGATTCGAGGATTGAATACAAATCACGACT
Organism: Nephrotoma appendiculata; assembly: GCA_947310385.1. NCBI lineage: Eukaryota > Metazoa > Arthropoda > Insecta > Diptera > Tipulidae > Nephrotoma > Nephrotoma appendiculata. Next base: position 311,668,107 of record OX371224.1, read on the forward strand.
ATACCTCTATACTTATAGGCTTTGTAGGATCACCCCATTTCCTGTCCTAAGAATTAGTATTAAAGGTAAATTTGATTGTTACCATATTACACTGATTCTGTACCACCGTTTGTGATTTTTTAATATTCTTATCATGATGATCAACAACACCATAAAGTTATCGATTCCATTTAAAATTTATGCAACCCAATATCAGTTTATTTTTATTTGTATTTCCGAATAAATAAAATTCAATTCAAATATAATACAAATTTATTTGAAAATAATGTGTTTTTTTCACTGTACGCGGCGAGGATGTAGAGATAATAGAAATTGCCGAGTTTATAGCAACAGGTAACGAAAACATACAACAAAAAAATTAAAAAACCGTTTTTCTTTAAAATTTAATATAATCTTTTTTTTTGTTATCTTGTATCCTCCGCCCCCTTATTTTCCTCTTTTTCATTATTTGAACTTTTACTTCTTTTACCTTTAATTTTTTTTGTGTGTGTGTACTCGTATGTACATAAATACTCGTATAAGAAGAATTTAATTTCTGTTTTCCGTTCCTGTGCAATATATTAGCAAAATTTTCTTCCGTATTTTTTTTTTTCATATTAATACGGTATTTATTATTTATTTATTTTTCGTTTAGCATTACAAAAGGAAAAAATGTATTGCTACTACTCGTATAGCGAGATAGCTAACTTGGTACAATTTATATTCTACTTTTTTGATATATGAGTTGAAATAATGGATAAAACTCCTTCCGCTCTATAATACCGAAGACTTAAAAGACGAGCTAATATTTAAATCAATCAACATTTATTTTAATTATTTGCATTTCAATGCACTAAATTCGTTTGTTGCGGTAAGAAGGTTTTAATAGTCAATTTTTATAGTAATATTAATGTAAAAGGAGCAGGTATTTGTATATGTGTAAACCACGCGGCTTAATACGAGAGACAGCTAGCTTTGAAATGAATAGAGCTATTTCGCATACATTTGCGACCTTTTGATCCAGAAGGGGAGTGATGTAGCGGCTTAACAATTTTCAATTATAATAAACAGCTAATCTTTTTCAGGTTTCTTACTTATTTAGTGGTGTTGGTCGAATTCTCGATAGATAACGAGATTCACGAATGTAGGTGGTGGAATAACTCTACTCAGCAAAACGAGCCATTCCTCGTAAGCGGTGCCGGCGCGGAGTATAAATATTTTTGCTACGAGGAATATCAAGAATTGAAAACGTTTTTGAGCAGCTCCTTCTTATGAGATTTAATAATAAAAATATTTGGTAACAAAAGACTCAAATATCTAAAGATTATAAACCTTTCTGTAAAGGGAGTAGTTGGAAATCGTTTTTACCAGACAAATATAGGTTTCAATATGAGTTCTGTAAAATGTCTAAATTTGAATTAAACCAATTAATTTGTCAACCGTTTGGATTGAACTTTGTATGTTTGTTTGATAAAAATTGGAGTTTATTAAGGAAAAATGACGTTTCACTGGAAGCAAGATACTTGATTCACTCTATACCGAATCAAAGGGCAACCGATTGAATGAAAGGCCAACTAATACTAACAGCGAGTATCCCGCTGATATAAGTGGATAAACTATATCAAGATGTGTGGAATAATTCTGACTATAGAGTCAGTCTAGGTTTCCTCGACAGTGTTCCTTCTCAGAATATTCAAATCGCTGTAAAGTTTGGTTCTTATGCAAAATAATCATAAATAAACAATAATCTTCCAATCCAATCTAAAGGCATTTTTACAGCTACGTTTGTTCAGCGTGATTGTTTTCTAACCAATCACTGAGAAAAAAAAGTTGTTTTGTTAACAAACCATTTTAATTCAAAAACTTTCAAATATGAAAATGCGCTATTAGCGATTCTTATTAAATTATGTTTAAAAATAGTAATGCATTGTAAAATAAATCGTAGTTAATTCAACAATTTATATTGTTAAATCATAAGAATTACAATGTTAGTTTATTAGTTTTTATAGTAAATTCATTGGTCAGTCGTTGTTAATTCAACAATTTATATAGTTAAATCATAAATGAAACGTTGTTAATCTATCACTGGGCATAGTAAATTCATCGATGTTTCGTTGGTAACTTTATAATTTGTAGAACAAAAATGGTATAAAATAGTCACTTGGGGTGGGGTATTATAGGTATTTATGTTTCTATATTAATGCGTCATCATTTTACATTTGGTGGTAATCATTAATATTCGGGATTTATTTTCTCCGTCGTGCGTGAGCATGAGCACCGAAAGTTTAGTTTTTTACTATATCTCAAAGCTCAAACTAATATTATATAACATTTGTTATAAAATATTCGGTAATCGCATAAAACTGTATTACACCCGCCATGAAGCTACAAAGTAGAAGTAGGATATTTAGTGTTTACATACGAATTAATCACTTATTAAGATAGCGAATTTTTATAAATACACTAAAAATTATTAATCACAGAATAAGCATATAGTAAATTCATCGATGCTAAGTTGTTAACTCTACAATTTGTATAGTTAATGGTTCAACAATCATAAATTTAATTTAACACTATTTGTTCTGCTTAACACCGTTTCATGATAAATTCATCAACAAACGTGATTGATTTTTTTAATCAGAAACAATGTTGAATTGAAAGTTTTCGCCTATGATTTTACTACTCAACATTTTTCTCAGTGATCAAACTTTTCTAAAATGATGATGTGTTTTATCTGTAGTGTTATTCATTTGTGTAGGGTTAGGCCCATTGCGTACTTGAATAACGTTGTTTGACTGATGTAAGTTATATTTTTATTTTACGGCTACCCGTTTTGATTTTCAAAACTCAAATAGATTTGCGATTTATGTCATTATTAGCTGTATTTCTTGATGTTTGATCTGATCCATTCGATGTTTGCTTTTTGTCTGATATTCGTTCAAACAAAAAGTTGATGAACTTAAACGAACAAACTACTAATCCCGTATTTTAAAATCCCGTAAAATAATATAAAAAATCCGTAATGTTGTTATTAATTGTCTCACGTCTTAGCCAATCATGAAGAAATTAGGCATGTTGGATAATAATGGTGTTCAAAATGGAGGATGCTCTGGAATATTGTCAATATGGACGGATCTCAACCATTTCTGTACTGATTGAGAAAACATTCTTTATGTCGAATGAAAATGAAACTACAGAAAGATTTTTGGAAGAAGTTCTAAGATATGACCACCTGGGATGGAAATCAGTACTTTCTAAACCGATTATAATGAGCTTTGGTTTGTTTAATGAAAATAGAAATATTAAACATATTCCAAAAATCATTTTATATTCACTGTCATCCATAACATACCCAATTTCATCATAATCGATTAGAAAATGGTCGAGTTCCGGCACAAAAGGATTATAATATGATGCATGATAGTGCAATACTACAAGACAAAAATTTATAGCGAATGCCGACTCCACCCTAATATCTTATAATATATTCAATTACGAATGAGCACGAACAACAAATTCCAAGCGAATGCTCACATCAATTCTCGTTATTTGTGAATAAAATTGATACGGAAAAATATTCGACCGACACAATTCAAATTCTCATTGAGACATACCGAAACAGAGCCCTCGACGTTTTTATCAGGGACTAAATTGAGATTTGTCGAGAATGCTTATAATCCAAAAACCTCAAACATTCACAGAAGCTTATATGCTCTGCCTAGTGGTCCAGAATTTAAACTTTCGGTTATCGCGTGAGTATCACAATTCAATGGTATAACAATTCAATGATGGTACCCATAAACCAAACTCCATTCGATATTCCAAAGCACTCCAAAGCACCATCCAGGCTAGCTAATCTCAAGCAACAAGAGCTAATGGTTATATTAAATAATGCTCTCAAAATACAAAACACTGTTTGTACCTGTGAATAACGTAACACCAATCGAAAATACCGTGAGGGAAGAAATTAAAACAGCTACAGCTACAGCAGTATACACAAAACCCTACCCTTATCCATAGTTAATGTGAGAAACGAGGTAGATGAACAAATTGACAAACTTCTAAAATATGATATGCTACAACCTCCAAAGAGCTCATATAATTCACCAAACTGGATAATGAAAAAGTAACTAGATGCTTCAAATACGAAAAAATACATAATAGTCATTGATTACAAACCATTAAATATCGTGACTTTCTCAAATACCTAACCAATTCCGGCCATCTGTAACATGATCGTGAATTTTAGGAACTCTAAGTTGTTCACCAGACCAAAATGAAAAAGTCTCATGACCCAAGACTTCTTTTTCGATTATAAACAGGAAGTCAAATTTTTTGAGACTCCCCTTCCCCTTCTTAAAACTGCACCTGCCATCTTCCAGAGACGACGTATTAATAGACGACTTATTAAAAGGGTTTATTGGCAAAATTTGCTACGTCTATATCGTTGACTCCATATTAATTCTGGAGGACAAACCGAAGGTGAATATAAGGTTTACTAAAAATTAGAATTATATTAAATCCAAAAATTATCCTAGATAATTAAAACCATCACTATGCCGGTTTAATAACTCAAGTTTTCCAAATTTTGCCCCACCAAACAACATTAAATCGAAAATTATACAAGATATTCTTACACGGGCTGAAAGTATAATATCACGCAATTGATTGAATTAAGACGATTGATTTTACTTACAGAAACATGTAAAACAAGATTCATTATCTCTTAATAGTCAAAACAATGTTTTATGCCTAAACACGAATAATCAAACAAACTAAATTCTTCCGCAACGAGCATCCTCGTACTCCGAATCAATATATTCTCAATTTCGTTCGAAAATTATTAGAATTTCGAAAAACCATCAAAATTTATCTGCTGTTCAAGGTTTTAGAAATTTAAAGCTTTTTATTTTCTTTTCCGTATGCGCTGTTATCATACACATAAAAAATTCATAACAAACAAAAATGCTATATCCTGCTGCTGTACATTAAACTAAATTTTTGGTTACATCGCCATACAAGAATTTGAAATTCATATACATAAAGCGACAAAAATCAATAACATCTCGATACGTTATGCATGATTTAAATTTTATTTGTGTCCTCACCAACAAAAAAAAAGAAAAATTAAACATAAAACCGCAACATGACATTTATTTACAAAGTGTTGATGGTAAATTGGTAAGGTTTCTTCTTTTAATTCATATAAATTTTTAAGATTATACGGTATTGATATTGGCCAAAAAAACAACATAAAAAAAATTATTTAGAAATATGTATATAAAGAAAGAATGTTTAGCCCTAAGTAGATTTAAAATTACATAACGTCCAAGTTTGCAATGCCTCAGCAAATAAATTTACCTGATGATGAACAGATGCTAAAATATGTAAATTTTTTACATAAAACATCGTCTGTTTGTATGTCGTACGTTTGACTCGTTTGTTGGCTTTGGCTCTCTATATAGCCTATACCATATAGTGTACATGTTTATTGCAAATGAGGACGGATAAACATAAAAAAATGTTTATACGGTTTAAGGAAAAACGAAGAAAATTTCCAACATGCATCCGTATGTATGTTTTTATTTTATTTTCATTTTAAATAGAAATATAATATGGACACAGATATTTTGTTGTTGTTGTTGTTGGTATAAAATATATGTCCGGAATTCAAAGTATCCTTAAAACGCACCCTTGAATAATTGAGCTGTTATTTTGAATACCCTTTTATGTTTTAGGAAATATTAGACTTTGGTTTTGTTTTGTAGGAATTTTTTTTTTTTTTTTGTAGAGGATCTTATATTGGATTTCGTTGCGAATTGTTTTAATATATTTGCATAGAACAAAAATTTAAATTTAACCGAGCTCTGACAACGAAATAATAAAAAACGAGCATACCAACTAAATCGTTACAGAAATAAATGAAACAAAACAAAAAAAAATGGTAAAATTTAACTTTGCAATCTTGGAAAATTATTCGCTATGCTGGTTGCTGATTTCAATGGGTTTGTGTGAAAAATGTATATAGCTACATTTCGCTAGAAATTTTATATTGGATTACGTTATATGTATTCGATTTGTTGATTGTTAGGAATAATTTATTCTGTGGCATTTTCGAAACATTTTTATTTGGAATGTTAGTCGCGTCAAGAAAACTAAGGAACATAAATGTTTCACAGCGAAGTGAGCACCTTTTTTTAATATTCTATTTATGAACTATAAAGCAATTATATACCAATGAACGTGTGTTGCTAAAGCAGTATACACAAAACCCTACCTTTATCCGAGATTGTTTGGTTAATGCATTGAATTGTCTGCCTTAAATTTGAAATTGCTTATCAGGTTGAGGCAAGAAGAGTAAGACTTAGAGTAAAACTTATTGAGAGGTATTTTGTTTGCTGTTCATGTGTATGATTTTTTTTTTTTGAATTTACTTACAAACAATACTTAAAACATCATAAATGTTTTAGATACTGAAATATGCAAATATACCTACAGAATTGTCAAAACTGAAACGTTAATGTAAAGTTTTTCAATATCTAATCATGTACGTAAAATACACTACATGTCAAATAATAAAAATTATATAAATAATTATTATACACACATGTTCAAAGCAACCACAAAAAGTAGTGAATTAGGCATATTAGCTTAGGAAATGCATTTTGAACGATACTACACACATATGAATGCAAGATCAGAAATCTTTTATTGATGTGTATTAAAAAAAATTGAAAAATTGAGTGATCCAGTGATCCCACTAAAAAGAATTAGCCAGATCACAGATTTTTTCTGAAGATTTTCCCTATCGAACGACACTACCAATATGTGATGACACTTGATGTTTGTGAACAAACATCAACTTTGAAATTTAAGTGGTATACCAAAAAAATATTACGTCCTTTGAGCTAACAGAACCCATACAGCAAAACGTTACAAGATAGTATGGATAATTATAGGCTAATTAAATACCGCATTAAACAATTTTGGGCTCCATCCCTTCCAACTAAAACGCAGGTTCTGCTAGCTTAGCAGAACCCATATCAAACAATGATTTAAAAACAATTGGAAAATTAAAGGTTAATTTTAGGCTATATAAATGTCCTATTAAATTTTTTTTATTCTGTTCGATCTAGAAAATGCAAAAGGCTTTAACATTTCAAAGCTAGCAGAACCCAAATTGAAAATCAAACCAAAACCGAAATTAGAACGCAAAACAGTATCTATTGGTAAACAAATAATTTTAGGCTCATTATGGCCTATCTAAATGACCAATTATACTTCTTGAGGTTCCACCCGTTTTTGACCACACTTCAAGTCATTTAATCTAAAGTCAGTGGCACCCACTTCGAAATTTGGACCTAAACCGAAATTAGAACGCAAAACCAGATCAATTGACAACCAAATAATTTTAGGCTCATTATGGGCTAATCGAATACCCCATTAATAAATTTGGGCTTTGATTAGCCCATTTTGAGCCTAAAATTATTTGATTGTCAATAAATCTTGGTTTGAGTTCTAATTTCGGTGTTGGTTCTATTTTCGAATTGGGTTCTGCTAGCTTTGAAATGATAAAGCCTTTGGAATTTTCTAGATCCAGCAGAATAGAAATTTTAAGGGCATTAAATTATCCTAAAATTAACCTTTAATTTCCCAATTGTTTTTAAATTATTTTTTGATATGGGTTCTGCTTTTTTTAAAGCTTGCACAACCCGCGTTTTAGTTGGAAGGGGTGGAGCCCAAATTTTTTTAATGAAGCATTTAATTAGCCTCGAATTAGCCTATAATTATCCATACTATCTTGTAATGTTCTGCTGTATGGGTTCTGCTAGCTTAAGGGACGTAAAATATTTACCAGTGCACAGAATTGATCCACCGATGTGGCGTATATGGCCACCTTGAAAATAATACAAACATACGTATAGATGCGAATCAGAAAGCTTTTGTTGATGTGTGTGCACAAAAAAAAATTTAAAATTTGTATGATCCCCTGCAAAAAATATTGGTTAGCTCGCGGAATTGTTCGCGCTATCCAATTATGCTAGACAACGAAAAAATACACAAAAAGAGAGGTCATCAACGCAAAAAACTGATTTTAAACTGTCTTGATTTCTTTTAAAATTAGGATATCATTTTCTGACTATTCGAGTAATAGTTTTAAGTCTTAAATCATAATCCTCTGCAAATAGAATTGTATAGGTTTTTTTATTGACAATTTAACGAGAAAATAAAATTTTGTAAAAAAATACAATATTAAAAAGTTGTGTTGTAGATCCAAATAAAATTCTTCGTTACTCACTGTAAAAAATCAACTATACCTTATAATCGAATTTGTGGAAGGCGACGAAAGCATTGACTTTCGCGTCAGCCAGTCGTTTGTTTTTCTTCATAATATATTTTTTAAGAGCTTTTATGTATTTCAATACCCAAAATGGAATAAACATACAATTTGTACAGATCTTTTAGCAGCTCTCCCCGAAATCGTTCCGAATAATTGCAAATTGTGTTTCTTTTTTACTGGAGTGAAGCAGTACCCACCCAGTAGAATGTTGAAGTACCCTAACCGGTGTGGATTATTAGGAGAATATATTTTGAAGCAGCTTCCTGAAAGACATTACACAAGTATTTAACGAACGGAAGATTTATAAGAAGCGCTTCATATGTAAAATGTCGTTAAAATAAAGATATCTCTGTATAAATAGTTGAAAAATGTTGTTGCTGTGTGAAGTTGAAGAAAGGTTATATTTCTCTTGGCCACTTAGCTATTGACACAAATTCGATGTATTTGCTGCTTGGCTGGTTATCATACAATGGCTATATGCATGCATGTCGATCGTGCATGTTTCTGGTGCAATTCAGAGCAACTGCAAACTTTTGAAAACCATAATAAATCTAACTATGAGTTACAACCATTTTATAATTGGCCCTGTAAAATGAACATACAACTTTTGGAAAAAACTATAAACTGCACCCTTATTATGAATGAGCTTTGATGCTCAAAATGGAGTGTGTGGTTTTGCAAAACTGTAAATTGCATAAAAATAAATAAATAAAGTAAGAACATAAATTACATACAAAACCCATATGACTTTTAAATTTTATACCAAACTTCAAATGATACCTGTTAAAATTTCATGACATTTCGATTATTAAGTTTACAAGGTAAAGTTTTTTGATAGGAAAAATATAGTTCAAGCAAAACAGTGGCTTGTTAAGTAATATCCGGACTCGGCACCAAGAAAATCGACCATCATTGTCTGATGTGTTGAATTTTTTTTTTGTGTGTCGTCATACAACTATCGATGATGCACCACGCTCTGGACATCCAAATGGGTCGAAAGACTCAAATTAAAGGAACTGCTTCCTTTTTTGACAAATGATGAAACCAGCTTTGTTACAAATTTAATTTAATTTAATTTTTTTGTTTTTAATCGATTTCCGGTAGACCGATTTTCAAAAAACTGTATTCTAACCTCCCAATTTATGAATACAATTTAATGATGACATTTCATCCAAATCAGTATATCCGTCTACATTGTAGAGGACACAGAGAGAGAGAGAGATACTGGTATCAAAGCGAATGGAAAATCGCCAAAAATCTCGATGTTGAAAATGTTAGATATTACTAATTACTGCTCCTTTGTAAAATAACATAAAAAATATGTCCCAATCTTAAGAACTCGCGGTTTTCTTCCAATGAAATTGGATATTTTCTTAGTACCAACCGAGTTTCGGTCAACTCGTTTGGGAATCCTATTATATGACTAACTTACAAAGACAGCTCTATCCCAATCGGAGTTCGTCATTACGTTCATTTAAATTTACAATTATTTAGAAAAATGGCAACAATTAATATTAGATTCTCATTTTCATCATTAATCTGAGTTTCATCCCTTGAACCTATAAACAAATTTCCCAAAATCATAATCCATTGCAATTATTTCCTGATATTCGAAAATATTATCTCTCAAATTTGTTATCAAAATCGTCCGAGCCGATTTTTTTTTTAAATAAGGACCCCGATGCCAATCTCATTTGAGGACCTACAAAATAAATTTTCCCGGATTTAGAACTCATCACAATCGTTTTCTATATATAGCACTCGAAAAACCATCTCATCCAATTTTATTACCTGAAAAACGCTAAATTAATTTTATCAAAACTCTAGGACTCACAATAATAAATTCTTGACATTAGAAAACCTTTATCAGTGCAATTTTTAAAAAAAAGTCTACTGTTACATTAAAGAACCTCTTAAACAAATTTTGACTTTTGACAATTTTTTTCAATATGGTGGTAACCGCAAAAATCAATAATCGGGTCGCACCAGATGACAATTGTAGCGAATACTACAAACCGTAATACTAATACTCCAAACAACCAACATTTTCAAAAGGCTAATTGTGTCCATTTTACAACAATTTAATGACACCGTAAGGCAACCAACATATAACATTGTGCAATATTCGGCCGGCAGTATGACGAAACAAATAGCCAGGTATCGGTATTAACGAAAAACACTGGCCTAACAGAGTTCAATATTATTCAACAATGCAGCGACTTGCATTCGAAAACCCTGTCCCGCAAAATTTGATCAAAATCGTTCAAAGCCAAATAAAATCATTAAAGAAGATGCCATGCCAACATAGTGGAACACCAAACAACATCCGTTAACATGATGCAACAACAAGCAACATGGTGAAACGTCACGCAACATGGTGCAATATAGCAAACTTTATGCAACAGCAAACAACGTTGCGCAACATCCAACACAAATGGTGCTACATAATGCAACATCTTGCAAAATCACGCAATATAAGGGAAGGGGAACATCATGCAAAATGGCGCAACATCATGCGACATGTTACAACATCATGCAACTAGTGAAACGTGACCCAACATGGTGCAACATCACTCAATTTGTATTTGATAATCGGAAACGTTCCTCCACGGAACTGATTTTCTTGGAACTCGAAATCATTCTCTTACCAATTCCAATTTTTTATAAAACTCGAGCGGGCAAAAGAAATATTAAAGGACGGGGCCCGAGGTCAATCGTTTGGCGCTCCCAAAATTTTTTTCCGAAATCTGGACCAATCGCAATTTATTCCAGGCAATTTGAAATTACCAAATTTTATCAAAACCGAACAAGAACAAAAAATTGACCCGGGCCCCATCGGATGACCAATTAAATTTTTTTTTACTAAATCAGGACTAATCACAATCGGCTTTTTCTAATCAAAAATCACTGTTCCAGCATTTTATATAAATCGTTCAGCCGAAAAAATTAAAAAAACGACTGGACGATGGTCTGAATTGCTTTGCGAGAGCCATGGGTGCTAATCCACGACACTCAGCAATTAGCACCCAACAATCCTTCACCATTTTTTTTATAAAAATCGTATGAGCCGAAAAAAATAAAGAAAGGGACTCTGCGCACACTGTTCGATCCTCTGAATCTCAATTTAGACATATTATATTATACAACCCAAAGGCAGACGTTTAAATACCTTAGGATCTTACGAAATTCGAAAATTAATATTTCTTAACCAAAATATCCTTAACGAGCAGAGAGAAAACCGGTTCTCACCAATTACAGAGCCCGCCCTTTTCTATTCTCACGTACGCAATAATATACCTTGAATTTTGTTACTCAACCTATGACTCATCGCCTACCTGCGCGATTCGTAGTTTAATTTTTATTGCTTACCTTTTTCCGTCCTTCTTTTATTTATATTTTGCTTTTTTCTGATATATAACAAAATTTTTACTAATACAAATCAGTAGATTAGATACTCCTGATGATGACTTATCAAGTCGAAATCGATCGAGTGATTTATTAAACTTTTTGAAAATTATTCAAAATAACTGCGAAACAAAAAACAAGTGATTAATAAAAAATGTGTTTATTAAGTATAAGTGTGTTTCGCCAAGTGCCTACGGCAAATAGCGTAAAAAGTAATTTTTGTTAAATAACTCTCGTTTCTCGTCAATTGATGGTTTAAAACAGTGTTTCCCAATCTTATTTTTTACATCTTAATTTCTGTTTAAGTCCAAGGCCCCCTAATTTATCAATTTAGCATATGGCTTCTCAGATATATGGGGAGGGGGGGGGGGTTCATATGATTCCCGTTAAACACTAGTCAAAAGTATAGTTTTCGTATTTTTTTTTATGGAATGTCTGCTTGTTGGATCATTGCTTAAATGAAAATTTTCTTGGAACTAGCTATATATCACTGCCGCCAACACCTAATTAACAAACATATTATTTGTTCCGTACTAGCACTGAATGTGTGAGTTTGATCTTACAATTGGTAACGTGTAGTTAAATTTCAAATTTTCTATCTGCAAGGCAGAAGCGGTATGTATTTAGTTACAAAACATGTGCCATGTTTTGTACTTAATATGAGTCCAAAATAATGCTTTTAGATTGCCGTTCTCAAGTTTCATTTAGATATTTGTAAAACGTTAAATGAATAAAATGTTAAATTTTGGTTTTTTGCTAAGATATTTATAATATTTTCCGTCACAAAATTTTGTATTGCTTGGAGGCTAAGCAAAACGTTTTACACTATTGAACACTTGAACACAATTTAGTAAATGATGTGTTTTGTGAAAGAAAATGTATGGAAACTTTTTGAGATTTCCCACGAGTAACGAATGGAAAAGGTAAAAACAAATTTGACTTGTTTGGAAGGGTTTCTATTTTTAAAGTGTACCGTCACTGTCCCAGCCCCATCGGATCCCCTTAAACAATTCCTTTAAAATCAGGACCCGTACGTGGCGGATAATTCAATATTCTCGAAAACCGCTCTCGTCAATCAGCGAACCCATTTAAATTAAGAAAAAAATAAAAAAGGTACCCAGGCTCCACCGTAAGACCCCCTATAAACGAACACTGCATTTTAGAGTTTTAAAGTCATTTAAAGTTTTTCACAATATTTTCTGCTGGGAACTACTGATTTGCTCAAAAATTTCAATCAATTTTCTGCAGGTTTCTAATGAAACATTTTTTGTGATAGTGCTGCCTCGAGCGGTGAGTAGCAAAACCGGCTTATTACAGGATTATAAAGTTAATTAAAGTCGTTAATGCACATAAATGATGCAGAAGAAATTATTAAAGAGAAATTTTATAGAAAAATCAAATAATTTTCATGAGAAACCAGTACTGTTGTGCATCTAGGTGTTGAAAATAGGAGCTTGTATAGCCAACCAGAGACGAATATTTTGACAGTTGTCACACCACGACAAACGCCACACGTCGTGTAATGGTTTAATTTTATCTTTTTCACCACGCTCGCACAAACACATAGAAATTTGTATGTAAACGAAGTAGTTTTTTACAATAAATTAATTTTTTTTAAATTTTATAAAGTGTGCGTGGCGCCGGCGGAACTAGTCACCAATGTAAATTGTTGTCAAGAAAGCGTCACGAATATTCCCACTTGTCATGTAAATCAACCTTTATCGAAAAAAATTAAGGATCATAATATAAATGTATGATCATTTTCATTGCAAAAAATTCTTGATTTTTTTTAACATCGAAAATGTTTCTATGGGGTTGCATTACATAGAAAAATGCAATGAAATTTTGTCCCAGGAATATGCAACAAAATAAAATAAAAATAAAGTAAATATGAGAGATCCAAAACTCACTGGGGCTTTGGGCTCAAACTTTTTTGCTTTTAGGTCTATATAAATATAAGTACTCTAGCCCAAAACAAACTTATAATTTGTAAAATAATTTCAAAACTCAGGGTGTATGTTATTTTCGTTACTGACTGTAGATACCTATTTACTGTAATTTGTTTCTGTCAATTATAAATGTACCTGTAACAAGCTCAAATGATAACCATGCATATAATTAAAATTGTTTACAGCTATATTAGTAAACTTCTTGCTGGCCGGGATCAATAATCCTATGATTTAAAAGTAGACGCATTGCCTAAGTTATCCGTTGAATTTACGGAATTATATTTCGTTTCAATTCACGTTCATAAGCGGATACAATATTTTAAAATCTATATAATTTGTCAGATCCAATTTGATAGGTTTAGTTCAAAAATTATTTCTCATCGTAGCTCGCGTATTTGCGTATAGGCAAATAATCGTACACCGGGTAATTTTCTTAATTTTATTCCCAAGTGTTTAATACGATCCCATATAATTTCTTAATATGTTATTTATAGAATCGATAATACACAGTCGTCGCTGTAATCCGCTTCGAGTAATTGTGTGTGCAGCAAGTTAAGCAGCCATTTCTTAAGGAAAATGGTGGGATAGAAACATACCTGGCACACAAATGGAAAGTGCATAGATAATTTTTTTCATTGTAGTACCGAGCCACGGTACTATAGTTGAAGTTTATACTGACAACTTTGCATTACTGGTTTTAAAATTTAACTGTGTATAAAATTCTTCTTTTAAGCAAAGTTTTTGAAATTTGAATATTTTTAAAATTTTACTATCATTCCGTGATGGTAGCAATTTGAAGCCCAACTAATCAAATGTTTGTATTTTTTCCATAATGAATGTGATGGTGCTTTGTAATGATAGAAGAGCACAGTTTTCTTCTTCAAATGTAGTCGTTTTTCCTAATTTTTTTATTCAAAGTCTTAAATCATAATATTCATCTGTGATGGTTTTACCCTTCTCCAGATAATCGATGAATATTATGCCTTGCGCATCTCAAAAGACGGCGGCCACAACGGTTTGCTTTCTTTGTAGCTATTGATCCAGCTGGTACCTAGCCATCCGAATCGCCGAAAAAATTCAGTAGGATTACGTTTTGGACATTATTGTTAACAAACCCGCCATCCATCTTGTTGTCTGAATTTTTAAATACAATTTTTCGTATATGATGTTGCGTTCACCATAATATAAGATGTTTACAATGTCAGCAATCTCGCGTAACTTTACACAACGACTGATTTTATAGAATTGTTCCACCATTTCTGGTGATGTTACTTTTTTGACTTTCCTGAACGTTTAAATTCATTTACCAAATTATAAACGGTTGTATTTAAAGATACTCATGGCTCGACCATATTCTGCAATTCCTTTGTCCATCAAAAATTCGAAGCTGGCAATTTTGGGGAGTATGTTATCGTTGGCAATGGTGGCTATAGCAAAACACATCACTTGTGTATGCCATTTACACGACACAATAACCGTGAGCAATTAGGTGATGCTGAAAAGATGTATCAGCGGTGAATGCAATTATTTCATTTTATTCAAACCATCCATCCAATGTATTTCTTTCCCCCTTTATTTTTATTTTGTTTCCTTTTAGCAGAGCGATACTCACTACGCGCAATGGCGTCGAACGCTCTTATGGACTGCTCAAACGACGCTTCCCGATTATTATGTCTAGCATGCAGCTGTACCGATTGGACTTCATCCAAAAAGTTTTATCTGTGTGTGCTGCACAATATTTGCATCGACATGGGTGACATCGACGTAGACAATTTGCCATTGTCAGGAATCTTTACCGATCAAGAAGTCGTCGTTTTAGTAGCACTGCTAGAACCTGTTGTAGCAACCCAATTTCCATTTGGACGTGTTCGGCGCCTATTTGCACGGATTCACACGGAAAACTAAATTAAAATTTAATAAAACTAATCAAATATAATTAATCTTTTAATTTTGTTGAGACCAACATGCAAATCCGCATCCACATCAACTTCTTCTTCTATATATTCAATTGTGGCGTCGGTCAAATCTAGTAAGGTTTCAGCATTCAAAGAATTTCCATCATTTTGGTGATTTTTGCAATGTTGATCTGGATATAGTTGAGGGAGTATTCTACTGGATGTTCATCCGATCGCAGTGAACTTAAAAGGTTCGCAATGTCTGCGATTGATGTCTGTAACAGAAACATATAAACAACAAGCGAAAAACAAGTTAACAACAAAAATCGATTAATTGTAAATACTGTGTTCTGCTGTAATGTAGTCAGTTTCATCACCAATTCCTCGTTTTGCACAGAGAGAGTGTCACTCGTTAGGGGGATGATTCTCGTCAGCCATTAGGTTAGTTTTCAATTCATAATATTTGTCACGAGCTAGTTCTGGCGAGCTCAAGATGCCCGACAGCTGTGTGACTTGTCCATATTACGCATCATGTTACGCTTTCGTTGATCTCGCTGCTGTTGGATGGCAAAGTATTGAGTCGATGATGTCGTATCAACTACTCGAGTGCCTCGATTGAATTTGAAGTTCGAAGTTTGATTGAATTGCAGGTGCTGAAGTTGCGAAAATTCATTTTCGGGAATCGATTGAACTGCTTCCGCCAAAGATAAATGACACAACGAATTCCGCTGCCGTTGTTTCTCGTTGACTGGCATTGTTTACAACATCAACCATGTGCGTGGCGAGAATGCAGTGCCCTCCGTCAAAACCGGCGCATCGCTGTATTTTTGCAGAAGCCCAACTAGCTTCACCTGAAGCGATACCGCTTAATATTTCACGGCCTCCAAAAGATCAAAAGACACTTTTGGAGGCTTCATCGGTGGCAGCAGCTCCCCACCAGTGGCCATTGTACATGCCACTGTTTGGCCACTAACTTTCTCAAATCTTTTTTAATGTTGTTTGTCCACTCTTTAAACACACTTGCGCCGCGTTGCTGAACGCCGGGAGAAGCAGTGAATACTCAAGCGATATTTTCCCAGCCTATTTCATTTGAAAAATAAACATTAATAGAAAATGAAAGACAAATGACTGTCAAATGGTTGTAAAACCGAGCAAATCTGACATTGCATGGCTGTTAAACTGGTTTATAAAATAAACCAATAGCGGAATAAACCAAAATAAACCAAACAAATTTAAACCAGAAAATAAGTAGTATAATATGGATATGGTTTAAAATTTTCTGGTTTGAATTCGGGTGGTTTATTCTGGTTTGTTATTTTTGGTTTAAAAGCGTTCAAACCACGTTTTTTAACCGAGTGAATAAATTGTCCATTACTAAGAAACTATATTCAATCAAATGTTATAAAATTTGCGCAGCATTCGTTTAACTGAATATACTTCACGTCAAACAAAAGAAATAGTTA
Organism: Nephrotoma appendiculata; assembly: GCA_947310385.1. NCBI lineage: Eukaryota > Metazoa > Arthropoda > Insecta > Diptera > Tipulidae > Nephrotoma > Nephrotoma appendiculata. The sequence continues at coordinate 311,685,139 of OX371224.1, forward strand.
CTTTTGTTGCATAGATAAACATTTAACAATCCACCTGTATGGAGCACGTCATTACCATATGAAAACTTGGATGAAATTTCTCAAATGTGAGATAGAAATGAACCACCTTGGAGACGAAATTATTCTATTCACAAAAAAATTTAAAAATCTGCTGATTGCTAACAGAAAAAAATAATTTTCAACATTCTCTGCATTCTCTACACTGTCAACTTCATTTTTACCACGCTTATATTAGCTCACTCTGTATATCTGTTTGTATCGTCAAATTTTGATATAAATTTTTCAAACACTTGCGATAGTCCAATTGAGCTGAAATTTAACATGCAGGCTTAACCCCGATGACAATACAAGATTCTAACATTTTTGGACATTAAATATGCTCTGGCATATTTGGTAGGGGGGAGGGGGGGGGGGCTGAGGTTCAAACCTGTTCGCAAGTGGACAAACTATATGTAGCTCTAAGTCGAGTCAGATCTCTCGAAGGTTTGCAAATAGATTGCGCGAAATTGTCAAGAAAGAAGCCATGTAATAATGAGGCATTGGCAGAAATGGTGAGACTAAGATCTGTTGGACGCGAATAACTGAGAAAAAACACATGTTGACAAAGACTTATAAAAGTTGGCTATAATAAAAAACAATCATGCTCTTGGATCGCACTCTAAAAGGTAAGGTCCAAAGATAGATATACCATTTATGTTTTTGCAACTTCATGACAAATGTTAACATGGCCGAAAAATTTATTGCAAATTTCGATTACTAAAAAGCAAAAAATAAAATATATTTAAAAAAAACTTTTTAAAAAAACCACGCTTATATTTAAAGGCTCTAAAAAGTAGATAATAAAAGGCTTTGAAAAGAAGAAAATTAAATTTTTCTTCCTTACTCCTATCACGGTATATTTATAACAAGTAGAAATTTAAAATTAATATGACTAAAAATATAAGCGTGGGGCGCTCGTTCTGAATGTATGTACTATTTCTCAATATAACATTTTTACGTTAATACTGAAATGGTCCAGCAAAAAATCGATTCTTAGGATACATCAGAATAGACTGTTCCATTAGTGTTACTAGAAGACTTTACTAAGACTTTATTTCATGTGCCTAGTAGTCTTAAATTACTAATGCCGTAAAGGAGCGCTCCACGCTTATATTTTTAGTCATATTAATTTCAAATTTCTACTTGTTATAAATATACCTTGATAGTAAACAAGAAAAATTTAATTTTCTACTTTTCAAAGCCTTTTATTATATACTTTTTAGAGCCTTTAAACATAAGCGTGATTTAAAAAAAAAAAAATTAAATATATTTTTTTAATTGTCTACATACATTCTCTTCACCTGTAGAATATTAAATATCGAAGCGGTGTAGACAATACCGCACAATACTGAAAATCAACTCCTCGCGAGTACTATCGATAACAATTTTTGGAAAATATAAATTTTGAATTGATGGAAAATTTTTACTGCCTTAAAATAAAGACAAATGATTAGGTATGAAAGAAGGAACAAATTGAAATGGTTTGGTTAATTTCTAGATTATTTGACCACCCTGTACGTATTTTAAATTTTATAAAATTACGATAATCGTTATTCAACCGCAGTATATAAATTTTATCTTAATCCTGTATTTCAACGATATTCAATTACATGAAATCACCGGTTATCAGTAGTGCTATTTTACTAAATCACCGGTAACCGCACTAAAACAGAAAAACTAAAATTCGAAAAATATAAAATAGAATGGATTTTGTCGCAGATACCGCCAGTGATAACAATATATTAAATTACAGGTGAATGGTGCACTCGTATATGTTTAGGCCGTCGATAGGTATATTGTGATATACACACCAAAATTAATTGTGATTATAACTATATACGTATCTATTTACATCGTTATTATAATTATTATATAAATAATGTTAGTATAGGTACTCGTATGTTTATAAAAATAATGCGGTTTTGAATTGATTTCAGTTTTCTAAAATAAAAGGTAAAATGAAGTTAACAACTTTGTCGCGGTTAATAAATAAAATAATTTATGGCGTGCCTGTCAAGAGTAGATTATTGCGTTTGACGCATACATTAAAAAAAAAATTCATATGGGACAAAATATTAAAAAAAATTTAAGGTAATTTGCGGGTAATGTTTTTGTTAATTTTTTTTTTATAAATAATCTAAATTATAGTAAAAATTGTATTAAGGAAAAAATGAAAAATTTAATTTTTGCACGCAACATAAAAATAATGTTCATGACTACACTATATAGGTGTACAGTGTAATGAAGCAAAAATTTATCAAAAACCGAAAATCATTAGTTTATTATTATTTTTGTAATGAAAATTAATTGTACATAATTTACAGACAAGTACCTTATATTTTAAATTGATTTAAACATTTACATGATACAATTTTTTATTGGTTTAAGTAAAACAATCAAAAAATTATTCATTAGAAATTTATTCATATAGTAAATAAAATATGACAATGGGTGAACTGAAACGGTCTTCCGTGCATTATACAACGCATTTAGGGGTGAAATTTATAGTGATTTAATAATTTTGATAAGTCTATTAATATATTATTTTATATGGCGCCAAATTGATAAGTAAGTTTTAAACGGAAGTTAAATTTTTAACAAAACAACACAATTAGGAAATAACATAATTTACTTTAATTAAAAACCGAACTTAATTTTATTAAACTGAAGAAAATAAAAAATAAGATTTAACAATATTTACACATAAGTAGATTAAAAGAAACAATTTAATACACTTTAAGATCATTTAACATGCAATATTTAAGAATTAGTTAAATATTGGAACTACTGATGAAATCGATTTGCATAGAATATACATATATGTGGGTTTTTGGGTTCAACGTATTAATTATAAGCCAGTTGACAGAGATACTACTGCAAATGGACATGTACAAAATGCATCAAAAACAGCGAGATTTTTTTATTTAAAGATACAATGGAAAATAAAATTGTATAAATTATGATTCGTACTTTTGAAGCTGAGCAGGGAAATTAAAAACTAATCTGTATCTCACCAGATGACAGCAAATTTTCACGCACGATTTGCTGGCCAGTCGCAATCGATTCCTTAATCGTATGTACTTGGAAACTAACTTCCGCCAATTTTCATTAAAATCGTTTGAAATGAGAATACAAATATTATCGAGAAATGGGGATTCGAAATCGATACTGAGTACTAGAAAACCGGCTTGCAGTAATCTTTTAGAATCGGATAGAAGTTTTGAGATGACAGTGTTCATTTTGAAAAAATTAACCACAATCGCCCCAGTGGCGAATTTCAACATAAAACATTATGATTATTTGAAAAATCTACAACTAGCCGACCCCAATTTTGATAAAATTAATGAAATAGATGTTGTGTTAGGATCTAACAAGTTTTTTGAAGTTTTAGAGAATGGTCGATTGAAGGGAGATGATGGACACCCAATAGCACAAAATACAGCCTTTGGATGGGTATTGTCGGGAGAGATTAGCTGCAATATTTCGAATATATACAATCATAATATAACAATAGATGATGATAATATTGATTGTACGCTGAGGAAATTCTTTGAATATAAAGAATTGGAGACTTCAGTTAACGTCCACCTTAACGAAGACAAAAAGGCTGTAGAAGAACATTTCAAGGCAAATGTAATCAGAGAACCAAACGGCAGATATACTGTAGCCATACTGTAGCGAGTTGATTCGTAGTTGTCAAAGTGTAAACATCTAAAATACGTCTAAAATAATAAAATAATAAAAATAAATAAAATAATTAAATTTACCTAATTTTTGCTTTAATTTTTATATTAATAAAATCATTAAGTCATATTTAAAATACAGTTCACCATAAATATAAGGGATTTGTTAATTTATTCGTGCGTGATTCACATCTTCATAGCAAAGTACAACATCGTCAACCATTTTATTGTCAATCAATTTCGCGCCTTTGTAAAATAATGACCGTAACCTGCCGCTCGTGTGGTGCCAATATCACAAAAAAAGGACGACTTCCTGGTATTAAATGTAGCGGTCCTTGTGAAAATTTCTACCATGTTAAGTGCGCTTGTATCTCACAGGAATTGTTAAGTGATATTAATAATCGAACTGTCAATTGGTTATGTGAAAGCTGTCGTCTACAATCCAGTCAATCTGTGATTGACAACGAAATCTCGGACTCTGAATGTGATGTGAACGTGAGTCTAGCCGATATTATGATTCAATTAAAACGAATGGAAAAGAAACTATCTGCTCTGGACAAAGTTAAAGACGCAGTACATACTCTCCAAGCTGCGAACGATGCTCTCACTTCGAAACTTAAACATCTAGAAGACCAGTTTAGTATCCACTCTGCAAAATTACATCAAATGGAGGCTGATTATGACAAACCAGCTCAAATGCTAAACGCTTCAAGCATTACAATCAGTGGCTTGCCGATGGAACATGTTGACATTAGTGGAATGATTTTCAACACTATTAGTAAAGTCGAAAATTACATTCAACCGGATGATATTTTATCGATCGAACCCATTCGTAGAAACGTTAGCAAAACCACACTGAATAAAACCAACAATTATGTAACTCGTCACAACTTCTTTATTGTTAAACTAAAATCCATCGATCTACAACAAAAAGTTTTAACGCAAATGCGCAAAATTGAAACACTTTACACTAAAGATATGGATATCATCTTGCCGCAAAACCACCGGGAGCATCAAATCCATATAATGCACCGCCTTTCAAAATTCCAATCACAGCTGTATCATGAGGCTAAAAACATAAAACTGTCATCAAACTTTAAATATTTATGGTGCAAAGCCGGACAAATTTACCTAAAGAAATCGGCTGATTCTGACGTCTATCGTATTCACTCCATGAACGATATTTTTCGTATCCAGAACATCATACACTAGCAATTGGATAAAGCGGTTGCTGCTTCGGTATCTAGAATTAAATAATGTAACGTTAAGTAGTTTTTTTATCTTACCTTTATTAGCTCATATTTGTTTTTTATATATTTTTTCCATATTCCAGCTTAACTCTTTATACATTTTGTTGTCAAAAATAATATTTGTTTATATTAATCAGTCAGCTGTTTTGATTCCGGTAATTATTTTTTTATGGTAGTAGTGTTTGTTATGATTTGGATGATGTTTAAACACTGTTTGAGTTATTTTTTAGTGATTTACTCAAAAAACTTAAAACTTATTTTTTTAACATTTTCAAATTTATTTATAATTAGTCGGAATATTTTGAAATTTACTTGGAATAGATTACTCGTTGTTGTGATTTATCTGGCTGTATTGAAGGTGTTGTACTTTGCTCTCACTCTTCAAAATTTGTTTTTCGGTATTTGTTGTATGCATATTGAATTGTTAGTCTTATATTATGAGTAGTGTAATTCACCAAAACATTCAAAGTTTGAGAGCAAACTTCGACATTTTCAGTGCTTATTTATCTAGTTTAAAAGTGCAACCACTATTAATATTTGTTTCGGAAATCTGGATTTACTCACACGAATCTTCATATTACAGACTGCCAAATTATAATTTCATTGCTTGCTGTAATGATGATTATAGATCTGGTGGTGTTGGTGTGTTTATCAATCAAAATTTAACTGTATCTTCTTTTCATTGTTACAACTGGACCAAAGCTGATGTTTTAATTTTAAATGTTACCTTGGGGCGTCATGATTGGACCTTTATTTGCATTTATAGATTTTGTAATAAACCGGTAAACGCGTTTTGTGTCGATATTGAGGAGTTACTTCTATCAATTAATAATAATAACATAGTTATTCTGGGAGACATCAACATAAATTTACTTAATATCAATGAATGCTATAGTTATCTTACCATGTTAGCCTCCCACGGATTTCTAAGTCTTTTAAATGAAGCTACTAGACATTCATCTTGTCTTGATCATGTGTTCATCAAATCAACAAATTCGTTTATTTTTACTGTGGAAAACACACCGATTCATCTATCTGACCACAACTTAATAAAGCTAAACATTTTTGCATCTCAGATCCCTGTGCTTCAAAATAGTGTAGCTGCTAATTTTTCGAGAGTTGACTATAGCCGTCTGAATGCTCGTCTACAATCTGAAAGTTGGGCGACTGTTTATGGTGAGAATAACTGCAATATCGCTTTTGATAGGTTCTTATTTATTCTGAAATCGCACATTCGTGAATCTAAGGTCGAATCTTCTGCCCCTACATTAAAAAAACTGAAACCGTGGATGAATTCTTATCTCCTTTTGAAGGTTCATAAATTAAAAAAATTCTCTAGAAAATTACGCCATAATCCCACTAATGCACGTTTGGAAAAATTTGTCAAGAAACTCTCCAAGGACGTAAATGCTAGAATTAAATTTGTCAAAAATTCATTTTACAAGAAGAAATTTGAGTATGTTAAAAATAGTTCTAAACTCACATGGAAGGCTATTGATGAAGTTCTGGGAACAAATAAAGACAAAAACCGAATCACCAAAATTTACAAATACCAATCTGATGTTCTTATTTCAAATTATCAATCTATAAGTAATGAATTCAATACTTATTTCCTCAACGTTCCATCGGAGATAACAAATAATTTGAACAACACTAACTTTTCGCCTAATTCTCCAGGCTATAGCAGATATGTTTTAGGCTCGACCACTTCACCTAGTATGTCTTGTGTGTTTGATTCGATTAGCGCCAAAGAGATTATAAAAGAGATTAGTAGTTTGAAAAATAAACACTCTTGTGGAATTGATGGAATCGACAACCTAATCTTAAAAAATTGCGTGTGGTATCTAGTAGATGTTTTAGCTTACCTCTTCAATTTCAGCCTAGAAAGTGGTGTATTTCCAGATGTTTTCAAATCAGCCCTTGTAATTCCAATTCATAAGAAAGGTGATGTGCTATTACTAAATAATTATCGACCTATTTCGTTGCTAAGTTCCTTCTCCAATCTATTTGAGAAAATAATAAAACGTAGATTGCTCGGTTATCTGGAGAAAATCAATTTTTTTAGCCGTAGTCAATTTGGTTTCTTAGCAGGAAGATCCTCTGAAGAAGCACTACTTCATCACCTCAGTTATGTTTACTCGGCTTTCAACAATTCGCAAAAATCCGCTTCGTTATTTTTAGACATTGCAAAAGCGTTTGACACGGTGGATCACGAGGTTCTTGCAAACAAATTATTAAATATAGGTATCAGAGGTAAAGTTTTTGACTGGTTTGTTAGTTATTTCAACAATCGTAGCCAAATTGTTAAAATAAATGATAAATTTAGTGAATCTGGTTACTTAAATTGCGGCGTTCCGCAGGGATCAGTATTAGGACCTATTCTATTCTTAATCTACATAAATTCTATATTCGACATCGATCTTCTGGGGCACACCACTGCATTTGCGGACGATTTAGCATTAAGTTACACTTCAGCAAACCCTTCGGAATTACAGAACCTAATTTGCACAGACTTAGTGAATCTTGGTAATTGGTTTTACTACCATCGCCTGGCTCTTAGTAATAAATCCAGAGTAATGTTTTTTGGTCAGGCCGCATCTCCCAATTCTAAGGTTTTGTATCATATTCCATTTTGCTCTGGACACTCATGTTCATCGCAGTGCTTTGAAATTTCCCTCGTAAATGAGTTTAAGTACTTAGGAGTTACCATCGATTCGCAGTTGAAATGGAATTCTCATCTCACCATTGTCAGAAAAAATGTTATTACTGCGGCTTATAAATTCTACCATCTGAAGCAATTATGCCCATCGTCAACACTGCGAGTTCTATATCATGCACTAGTTGAATCTATTATTATGTATGGTATATCAAGCTGGGGTGGGATTTATTTTTCCAATATAGAGGACCTATACATTTCACAAAAACGGATTATTAAATTGATTTATTGTCGGCCTTTAACAACTCCAACAATTCCCTTATTTCGAGATTTGAAATTATTACCTTTAAGATATCTCTATGTTTATAAGGTATTAAAGATGTTTTTTGTTCGGAGTTCCAGTTTCCATAGTCGTATTCATCACACGTATACTTTAAGGAATCCGAACAACTTTGCCGGTTTACGTTGTAATAATGAAAGGTTCAGAAGGTCTTACTTTTATATGGGATTGTTTGTGTATTGATAAATCCATTCCGATTGGCCGCAAACACTATTTTGATAAAATGATTCGACATTGGCTGATTAATATAGACAACATTGAAACCTACTTCTAATTTTTCTTTTTTGTATTGTATTCACTAAATATGAGCTGGAATTTTAATTTTATTGTATGTATTATTTATTTATTCTTTTATGATAGTTTTTAATTTATTATTTTTATTTGTACACTTTTGGCAACCTAAATTTCATGATTTTTTTCTTTCTTGCTCCCCCACAGGTTCTAAAAACCTATTAGGAGCTCTAACTTTATTAGAAATAGTTTATGATTTGTATTAATGTATGTAACCTGTTTTTTTTTTCTAAATAAAGAGAATAATAATAATAATAATAATAATAATACTATTCAATACATCTGACCCAGTACTTGGTCAATCTGCACCCATGGCTATTCAAAGATTGAAGTCTGTCGAACGTCGAATGCTGAAAGATCACCAATATAAAAAAATATATTCAGAGTTCATGGAAAGTTATCTCAATTTAGATCATATGGAAAGGATTGATGGAGATAAAACTATATACTGACCATGGCTATTCAAAGATTGAAGTCTGTCGAACGTCGAATGCTGAAAGATCACCAATATAAAAAAATATATTCAGAGTTCATGGAAAGTTATCTCAATTTAGATCATATGGAAAGGATTGATGGAGATAAAACTATATACTTACTGATACTCACCATTGTGATTTACCGCATCATGCAGTTCTCAAATCGTCTAGCACAACAACAAAACTTAGAACAGTTTTTAATGGATCATGCAAAACATCTAGTGGGAAATCTTTGAACGATATTTTAATGGTTGGCCCAATGATTCAGCCGGCATTATGGTCAATTTTACTTCGGTTTTGCATACACTCCATCGCATTAAGTGCAAACATTGAAAAAATGTACCGACATGTAAAGGTAAGAGAAAGAGACACCAATTTTCAACTAATAGTATGGCGGAATTCATCAGATTTACCCATCGAACATTTTCGGCTAAAGACCGTAACCTAGGGGACCTCAGCCGCACCGTTTTTAGCCATTCGATCATAACACCAACTTGCAAATGACAACGAATCAAAGTTGCCACGGTAGAAATGACTTTTACGTCGATGACCTGTTAACTGGTACAACAGACATCAATAAATGGCTTTCCGTTAAGGAAATGGGTTTCCAACATACCTGGTCTAAGTGATGATGCAGATCCAATAACCATTGACGATAAAGATGCTACAATCAAGGTTCTCGGGCTAGCATGGGATCCTAAAAAAGACAATTTTCAATTCAACATTAAATTAATAAATAACATAAAATATACTAAAATAAACTTGTTATCAGAATCTTCAAAAGTGTTTGATCGGCCTGGGTGGCATCAACTGCGGGATAACCTTTCGCATTTAGAAACGATCAGAATACCAAGATACATCCCATAACATATTTCATCTGTTCAATTTCTTGGATTTTGTGACGCTAGTGAGGCAGCTTATGCAGCTGTTATCTACTGTGGGTATGAAGATAATATTGTAAATATTCAAATCAACATGTTGACATCAAAAACAAAGGTTGCTCCATTAAAGCAGGTCACATTACCTATAGATTGGAGCTTTGTGCAGCAGTGCTTTTCAGCAGATTGTTTGCTAAAGTAAAGAAAGAATTTGCTCAATTCAATATTAAGGAATTTTGTTGGACTGATAGTTCAATAGTATTAGCATGGCTATCGACGGAACTTCATCGCTGGAAAACTTACGTAGCGAACAGAACATCGGAAATTCTCTGTATTTTGCCACGAAACAGATGGGATCATGTTAAGTCTTCTGAAAATCCTGCCGAATGTGCCAATCGAGGCATACTCCCGAAAGCCTTATAATCATTCGATTTGTAGTGGCATGGGCCGAAATGGTTTAAGGAGTCCGAATCATCTTGGAAAATCAAGACAACATATCCATCAACCACCGAATTAGTTCTTACCGAAAAACGTAAAAAACGGGTGCAATGTCTACAACTCCAAGCTTCACATGAGACAATGGAGGCACTATTTAAGCGCATTTCTTCTTGGCAACGAATTCGATGTATACTTTGTTTTTGCACACGATTTGTTAAGAATTCTCAGGAAAAGTTAAAAGAAAACCGTAACTATGGTACACTTACGGTTAGGGAATTACAATTAGCGGAACGAGCTTGCATATCATGGTGCCAAATGGAATATTACGCAGAAGACATGGCAAATTTAGCGAAATCGGGATCTTTATCATCAAAAGGAACGCTGTCGACACTCTCTCCCTTCAAAGATGGACACGATATTCTCATAGTGGGCGGAAGATTGCAGAATTCTGAATGTTCATATGATACAAAACACCCTATTATTTTGCCAAACTCCCATATCCTTAGCAAAATGATAGCCACATACTACCATTACAAATATCTCCATCCTGGTCCATCCCTTCTTAGACAAAAATTCTAGACTGTAGATGGCAGAAGCATGATCAGACAAGTTGCACACAAACGTCATGTATGCGTCCGGCAAAGAGCAGTTACTAGTACTCAATTGATGGGTACTTTACCAACAGCACAAGTTACGGTATCAATACCCTTTAGTCGAGTTGGCGTAGACTTCTGTGCGCCAATTTCGACTTACGAGAGGGGAACAAATGACAAAGTGAATGAGTAGTTTCTGGAAACGCTACACTGCACTAGTACTCACAAGACTACCGCAATACTCTACAGCAAAGGGGTAAATGGCGGCAACAACAGAAAAATCTACAAATAGATGACATCGTGTTGGTGAAAGATGACAATCTACCCCCTTGCGAATGGTTGAATGCCAAAATTACAGAGTTACATCCAAGCAAGGATGGCCTTGTTCGTGTTGTCACGCTCCATACATCAACATCTGTGTTAGAAAGACCAGTCAGTAAAATCGTTCCATTAACAATTAATTGAACATTAACTGTTCGATTGGCGGGAGAATGTTTGGAATTTTCATTAGTTTGATCGAACAAATTGTCACATTTATTTGGAAATATTACCAAATTACTTATTTTGTTGTAAAAACTTGTTAATTTTTTATAATATTTGTTTATTAAATTGGACAGTAATGTTAACCACTGTAACAAAATCATTTTATTGTAAAGTAAAAGTGCAAATCAATTAGATTAGATGACACTAATGTCTAACTAGAACCTAATGAAACTAGGTGCGCTTCTTGGGTTTATGAAATTACAGCACCATTTATCTATATGTATAACAATAATTAATTATGTAATGTTTCTTGAATTCAGATAATGTGGTGGGGAATATTTTTTATGTACTTGAAATTTATATATAAGACAATATTTTTATATGCAAAATTAGTTGCAATTTGTGGTTAAACGCACTGATCTATATTACATGGATACGACATCAATGTCAGAAACCATATAAAACAACAGCAAAAAATGGGAGCACTTTTTTTATAGTCATATCGCTCGTTTATATACACCTCTTGCTTTAAAAAAATATTTCCGAAAGATAGGACCGCAGTGAGGATAGATTTAATTTCGAAATTTTCTGAAATTGGTTTTTTATTACTATAATCAATCAACAAATAATAATACTCAAATGATTTCAATTATAAATCACATTTTATTCATATAATTCATTTGGTATCGCTTTTGCAAGCAAATTTGTTCTTGCGATTTCCCTTGATATTTGAAATGCGCACCTGCAAATAATTCGAATGAAAATAAAAGTTCGTATAAAAACGTCAAAAACTCATAAGACCAATTTTCTGTCAAAATTGACAACATTGTGATTTGTGGTGAAATTTTTTTATTATTACATACATTTTATATTGATTGTCCTTTTATTTATGTAACATAACTGTGATAAAACTACACTGAAAGAAAAGATATGCTGTTTTTAACATAAATTACAAGCTAACTTTACAAAATATAGTGCAAACGCAACTTAAATAGCGCTTCGTAAATATTGCAAAAATCAATTTGTAAATTTAATTAAATGCGTTGTAAAATATGTTCAAAATTTTTATTGAAAATTTACGTGTAATTGACATCTCTGATAAGTCAATTGAACTTATTTGTTTGTTATTTTTACCAATACACTAAGTAATAATTTACTTAAATTTTATGTAAAATTTACATAGAGTATTGTTCCATATACATAAATAAGAATGTGAAATTAACTTAGTGCGATGTGAAAAATGAATAACAGATTTAGCAATATTGTTAATTTTATAAAGCTGCTTTGTTTAAATGGCGTAGCGAGCTTGTAAATTTAGCTTAGGTGTATAGTACAGGTAGCATAGTGGCACTGTAACGTCGTATATATATATATATATATATATATATATATATATATATATATATATATATATATATATATATAAATTTTTTATGTTTATTATGTTTTTAATCCGGGGCGAATTTCTCAAGATTTTTATTAAATAATAACTAAAATAAATTTTCAAAATAGTTTATTTATTTTTTAATTAATCAATTTCAGGTACAATTTTACTTAATGCAATAACTTAAAAGTACTCATACCCATTTTGAAACATAAATTTAGCTTATACTGTTTCTATATTATTTTTATCACAAATGTTTATTATGCATTTAAACAATTTAAAGAAATTTACAGGTACAATTTCTGCATACTGTTTTCTTATTAAAAATAAACAATCACAACTTCAATATACTTAAAAGATATTCTAGATGTAACTGTTCTTCTCAGAAAACAATTCATTGACAAACATATACAAAAAATTATAAATAATAAGAATAAATTAACCATAATCGGTATTTAAATTTTCATGAACTCAAAATATTTAGTAAAAAAACGTTTTACTATTTCCGATTTTCCACATCGGTGATTAAAGTTAACACAGACGGTTTTGTCTCATCATATTCTGTGTTTATAATGTAAAAATACAGCTTTATGAATGACCAAACGTTGTAGCACGATTCAGGATACTCCAATTTAAACACTTGATGTATTTTGAGGCTAACGTCCAATGCTCCTAGGAAGCTGCCGCAGGTGTATTTAAATCCATCGACAAGTGAACCACTTCAAGCGGTTTGCCGAATGGAGGAGGAAGTACACTCAACATTTTCATAATTTTATTATTGTTGGAGTCTATAATAAAAAAAAAAAGTTGTTTTTGATTTATATCGTTCAAAATTTTAAATTATTCACCTGTGTTCAGTTCATCCGGTTTATGAGACATTTCTATGAATGAAGTTTTATATGGTTGTTTTTTCACATTCGTGGTAATTATTGCAGGTATTTTACTCAAAAATTCGACAAAATTTGAATAAATTGTTGGATTTCTTGGAAAAATTGTCATGAAGCCAATATTTAACTTAAAAAAAAATGTTCAAAAATCACTAAAACTTGTTGCAAAACATGTAAAAAGGAATCGTTCATATTTACTGATTGTACTGCTGCTTGCAGGTTTTCCTGTTATATTGTGACAAATACATATTTGTGCTTCTGTTTCGAAAAGTACTTCCGGAAGATTATACTTTCAATTTGTTTTTTTTCTAGTTAATGTCGTTCCTCTCCTAAAAGTTTATTTATTTGTATTAGATATTTATATATTTTATTATGTACAAGTGCAGAAACTTTATAAAATTATAAAATATTATAAATTAATAAAGTATTATAATTATAATTTATTACTAACTATTATACCATTCAATTTTTAATTTTTAATATCGAATAATTTCATTTTTATTTAATATATAGAAATGTAGTTTTTTTATTTAATATCTTCTGTACAATCCAAAAGTTAAATATTCGTCAATATACAAAATGAATATACTTGACCGCAATAAAACTTGCATTCTTGTTTTTCGCAAGATTTTTTTTAAGTAATTTGAAGCATTTAATGCGTTATATTCAGTTAAAAATTATTCGATTAGTTAGACACACAGCTTAATTATATGTATTTCAGAATATAAAATTTTGCTCTTTATAAACGCTACTTACCATTTAGTTAACAGCCAACATTTACTTCAAAACCCCTTTTATATATATATATTGTTAAATACGCATAATATTATGGTAATCCTTGAGCACATAAATAGTGATTATTTGATTACACTGATTTTTATTTTTGTTAATAACTAAACTTGAAGATCATTTATATAATAATTAAATTTCTTCAACTATGCAGCGCATTTATGCGACTAGTCTAGTTCGCAGTCAAACAAATTATACCGAATTAATATAATATTTAACGAACTTCAGTACGAAGAATATTTTACAGATTTTTAGGGAACATTTAACCTGAAGCTATGTAAAATTCACGTTAACCTATACCAATTTTACTTAGCTTAAGTAGTATTTTACAAGGCATATGCAAATTTTACAAAGCAGATAGGTAAATTTCAGAAAACGATGTAAAACCGAAATAGCAAACCGCGTGCTGTGTATGGTATTTCAATTTTAAATGATTTCTAAAATTTACATAATCTGCTTTGTAAAATTTGCATATGCCTTGTAAAATATTACTTCAGCTAAGTAAAATTCGCATATTTTATATAGCTTCTTAGTAAATGTTGCCTAAACATCTGTAAAAATTCTGCTCACAATAAAGACCGTTAAAAATTTTTTAATGGTGGTGTAATTTGTTGTTATATGATATGTAATAAATTCATTTAATTACTAAAGCAAAGTAAATTTGTTTGTTTGAAAGTTTAATAATATGACCACCTGAAAATTACAACTAGAAATCCGTTTTTCTCGTGGTAAAAACCATAAATGATAAATCACATCGCTATATGTGTATATAACCCCAGAAGAATAAAATATAATTTATTTTATTATTTATGATCCAGTTTTTCTGTTAGATGATTTCATTTTTAATCTACAATATGATTTAGTTGTATTTCTTTATATTTGAAATATTTGAGCATGCAAACATTTTAATTTACGTCGACATACGTCACTTATAGCTAAGAAAATAGCAGATTTTGCATAAACCAATACTAATTTTACTTAATATCTAAGTAAATGTTTATTTGTTTATCATATTCGAGACACACAGCTAATAAACTATAATTTTTAATTTTTCGCTTTCACGAAACCCTACATTTCACAAAAAACTAACTCTGATCATCAGTTCGTTTTAATACTGTTTGTAACAATTGTATTATCATTACGTAAAATTAACATTGCTTTGTGTGAATGTTTTGCAATATTTTACGAAGCACTCGCAAATTTTGCATATCAGAAACGTAAATTTTCGAAAAGTAGCGGAATCTTTAGTTGATGTTATTTTACGTATCACGTTTTGCTAGATTATCATTGTAAACGTAAATGTCACCTAATAATTTCAGCAAATGCATGTGTTGTTTTCACAAAAAATGCGTTAGGTTAACATTTTTATGTTTACTTACCCGTTTTGTAAAAAAACAGAGATTTTTTCTTTCAGTGTAGTGATTTATTTGTTATTCGTGACGAAATATAATTAATCTGCTTAATTGTTGACGTATGTGTGTTGTGTTTTCTTCGTTAATTTGTTTCGCAATTTGTGAAAATTTTATTTTGGTAAAACATTTAATTATGGTTTTTGTTAACTTGTAGATGCGGTTGTTATCAACCTCTGTATCGAACACGTGGTCATGTAAGGATGGAAATAATCCACATATATTTAAATCTCGTAAGATGCGTAACGCCAACAGTTCATCTTGATTTTTAATTTTGAAATTTATATTGACTGCTTTAAAATACGTATTTGTTATTATGCACAAATCAGTCACATCTTTAGATGGAATTACCAGACCACCTCTAGTTTTGTTAAATAATAACTTTAATGCTGTAGGGTGGGCACGACATAAACCGCTAATCCGGACGACATAACCGCTAATGTAGCCTATAACTTTTTCTTGGAATATTGAAATTTTTCGTTGTTCCAGAAAGTCTGATACAAGGACCTGGTCATAGCTATCCTAGCTGTCATTAATATCATCATCTTCAAAGTCGAACATATCAATTGGATATTCAACATCATCTGTGATAAGCAAATTATATTATTTATTATCTACATACTAAATTAAATTAATGTTGATATTATACCATCTCTTTTAGTGAGTAGAAGATTGCATGTGGAACCTAATAAATTAGTTTCATCATTTAGGATATTCCCGCCAAAGCTTCTTACTTGGCTATGCACTAATATTTGTTTATATCCAGCGATCAATTGTCTTGATGTCGGATTATTATTGTTCCCACTTCTGGAACGCATTGCACAAAAAAATAGTTCGAGATGATCCTGACTCATCTTGTAAGTAAGTATATAATTTAAATAATTTGTCTTTATAAAGGTCTTTTAACATCCCAAGCCCTAGGAAAAAACTCAAAAAACCAGTTGATTTATTGGTTTCGTGAATTGACTTATTCGATTTCAATTTTATGGAGGTTAAGTAACTCGTAATTGTTACAACCTTCGGCATCCATCAATCAATATTGCTACGTTTAATTGGAGCTTTGGGACCTTTACCAAACGGATTTCGCAAATTTAGTAAATCAAACGCAGAATTTATGTTCCTTATGAACTTTACCGTTGCTTCGCTAGCTTGAAATTGTGGTAATCGTAATTCCTGAGAACAAAACTCTATTGCGGTAGCCACCGATTGGCTCATAGTTTGTGCAGCTAGGAAAACCTTCATTTTTTGTTTTTAAAGTTCACATGAGTTTTCGATAGTTTGTTCCCTAGTTTAAACTCTTCTACATGTTGCAAAATTTCCAGAGCATCAATATACTTCCATTTCACAATACCATCTTCTGAGTTGAGCTCCATTTCAGAGTGCAGTCGATTTCTGATTAGCTTCAACATGTGACAAGGGTCTAGAAGTGTATAAACCTTATGGGAATGGATTACCTGGGGAATATAAATCATTTTAAATATTTGTCAACTAATTCCAACATATACCTACCTCTACCCTTCGATATCGGGTAGAGTTATAAAATTTAATTTATACTATACTTAGATATACTGCTTATGTTAACTTACCTTTGAAAAGAAACCCTGGTTTGGGTACATTCATATTCAACACGGCTCCCAGACGTTCAAGCATATTTTTGTTTGAAATTAGCCCATCACACGTTATTGATACTACTTTGGTACCCGCTTCAATTATTTTGTCAATAGCCATGGAAACTATTTCAGTTTTTAGCGAGGATGATATGCCATTGATTAAAAAATATGCAATTGGAATTTTCTAATGCCTCTACTGCATCTTTTTCGCAATCTGTGGAATAACTTATTCCAAAGTCAACTTGTCCAATTAAACGGCCATTAACCAACTCGGTTATTCTCATTATTGCCATTTCATTGCATTAAGGTAACACACAACTCCTTTCCATTTTTCTGACATGCACAGCTTTCTGTTTGATAGCACTAATGGCCTGTTCTGTTAACCCAGGCGTACCATCAATTTTTGAGTACCAACGACGTACGGAATCTGGATGTGGCAAAGCACATTTAAAAACTTCACGCACATAATTATATGCCTTCGGCGAGTAGAAATGTAACGTATGCGCGAATGATTTTATCTCTTTTGAAAACTTTGTTTTTGTTGTTTTATCTAGAGACTCGTTTGATGCATAGCGTTTGAACAAAGCAACAGGAACTTCATTTGCAGATTGCTGTAAGATATTCACACACTCATCATCTATCAGATTCTCATTTTTTAATTTTAAAAGTATGTCATTAGTCATTAATGGATGTAATTTTGTCAATTTTTCTATTCAACTGAACTACCTTTGTAAATTATGAATTGTTTTCTGTTTTTCTTGAAACCGCATTTCTAATTTAAAATATTGATTTGCAGGAACAGTTTCGGTTGCACACACGCTGTACAAATTGGAGTCACAAAATCCTAGTGATGTTGATGGTCCATCATTTGTAGCTGTGTGCAGTTCTCTCACAAATCCTTGAAATGTGCATGGTCTGTCTTCTATATGTTGATCATAATTGAAGTTGGATCCAAAACTGCCGATTTCATTAAAACCGCTGGCATTGGATATATTATCGCTTTCATCATGTGTTTCTTCGACTTCATTCAACATTACCTATGAATTAATTAACAAAAGCAAATAACAAATTACGAAATCCATAACACTTGATGTTTATCTAGGGAATAGTGCGCTTGCCACGGGTGGGGGCTTGACCACTATTTCTAGATTGCTGTTTAACTAATTATTATATATATTCAATAAATAAAAATTAATTGTAATTGCTGAGTTAGCATATGCTTGCTGTTCGGCTCAACACTTGACTTAGATATACATAGATATACCAGGATCATTTTCATTTACATTTTCATGAATTTTATTTGGTACCACTTTTTTGTGTGCCAAAATGTATCTGTTTGTAGCCCAAATCAAGCAATGCGCCGGAAAATGCAAAGAACAAGCACGTAATCTGTCATATTTGGCTTGTATCCACTGGTTCGTGATACCTAAATTGTCACACCATATTTTATTAATAACGGGATCATTAGGAAAACTATAGAAATATAATGTCAATGAATGATATAAAATTGTTTTAATGATTAATTAGTATTATTGCTGTACTTACGAGAAAAGTGTAACATTGGAACCTTTATTCATCCGCTTTGTTGAACATCCTGCTACTACACATTTAGAAATAATTTTTGGTTTTATTTTTCGACACAGTTCCATTTAGAAATATGTACTTAACTTGTTACTGTAGTGCCTCACTTCGGTTTAAAATTTGTTTTTTTGAAGATTATGTATTTATAGTTCTTATACACGGGAATCTGAGATTACCAGCAGGTACGTGGAATTATAAACAACTCTTTTTCTGAAGAAAATTTGACGCCTTATATACCGTTCAGTTTATTCCTTCCAGATATTCTGATTGAAATCATATACTACTTCCCTACATAAATACTAATTTACAGTATTGTATACTAAAAATACCTACCCTATTTCACCAACTTCTCCAAAAGGTCATGTAACTGAAATTTATTTACATCAAATACCCTTTGGTACATTTTGATTGATTTGATTTTCGAAAATTTGGAATTCATGACAAAGAAAGGAAATATTTCCTGTCTTTGTCACACGCGGAGAACTATTTTAGATCTACCATATATTTTTAGCCATATCGTATCCATGTTTATAGATAGATCAGTGGTTAAACGTAAATACGTATATTTGAACAAAAAGTGTGTTTTAAATAAAGGAAACAATTATACATACAGTAGGCGTATAAAATTTGTTTTAAATAATAGAAAAATTTGGCATACATTTCAATTTGGAAATTTGGATTCGCTGCATTCTGTTCATGAAATAGAAGAATAATCAGTTCAAAAAACGATAATCGAGGTTAGAATTTGAATAAAGTAAAAACCATTTAAACGACGATGGGGCAATATTTTGGAGCAGTTGCTAAATTATCGTTTCCTTTTTAAAATATTTTTTTTTGTTTTAGATATCACTGAAAACTGTCTATACCTACACGCAGATTTGTCCGTTTACAAATAATTAATGTTAATTTCGATACATACTTTCCTATTCTAAAAATACTACCGTCATTTTATACCCTCATTTTGTAACAATGAAACAGAAATGAACCAAACCGCTTTTAAATCTCAAAACAATGTTTCATCTTTACGATGAATAACGAATTAACATTGCCTGCACATATTTTGTTTTGAGAAGTATAGAAAAACAAAATGGCGTATGACAACAATGAAAAATGTGTTACTCAATCAAAAAACCTGGAGTAGAGAAAGTTACTCTGGGTGTAGCAAAATATTACCCTTGTGGTATTTTTTTTTTCAATCGAACATTTTGATAGCAGTCTGAGGTACCATTTATACCCTCAATCAACATACGTTTACGAAGAATTCTCTGTTTGTAATTGATCATAATTTGTGGCGTGTCCTGTTAAGGAAACTATTTTTACTACCACTCGTTATTTTTGGTAATATTCGCTTATAAATTTATACGAAAATACTGGCTGTAAATTTAATGTGAAAAACTGTCATTTAATCGAACTGGCATGATATGGACAAATTATAAATCCAAGATCTGATAGAATACAAGGAATGAATATTAATCAATATTTTTATTAAACGTGTTAGTTTAGAAATAGTTAAACCGCAATCACCACTAAAATATTACTAGAAATTCAAAAATATAAATTTCCAATTTACTGATACTCAATATGGTCAAGCATTTCTACTTCATAGATATATGATACGATACCATAAATCTGTTTATTTGGAAACACCACAAGTTACAGTTTCAAAAAAGTTAATCTTGTATTTACGACATTCTAAACTGAAACATCAACTATCTGTATTGTTGAAAAAATTTGTTACTTTTACTTTACTGTTGTGCATATGTACCACACACGGAGAAAAATTATTATATCTTAAGAGAAATGCTTTAAATAAAATATACTGACAATTGTTCCAAAAAGTATAACATCCTAATAGTTTAAACATCGAGATATATGCACATAATATAGGACTATATACGAGAGTGAACATTGGTACATTTGGTATATATATATATATATATATATATATATATATATATATATATATATATATATATATATATATATATATATACAACAAAACTTTATTGAGCTTTTAGGGTGGCCAGTATATATCCGAAATAAAATTGAGGTTGGATTTTTATTTTTTCATTCGGCTACCATCCAAAAATTTAATTTTTTAAGAATATTGTATTTTATATGAGGACATCATATAGAATTGTGAGAATATAAATATAAAAATGTTGTCTTTTTGCACTGGGAACATTCTTGTAGTCACCAAAAATACCAAATATGTTTTTTGTTGTTGTTTTAAATAAAAAAAAAATATTTATTTACATTTAGTATTTTTATGCTTAAATTCTTCATTTAAAAAAAAAAGTTCTAATAATTTTAGCTTATAAAAAAATTTCAATCTCATGGGGATTGTAGAGGACGATATATTTGTGATGTTACTGCAGTTTCAATAAAAATTGATGTGGAAAAATATGTACATAAGTGAATGTATGTATATGTATTTATTCAGTATATAACTAGGTAGGTATGTGTCTCCATATAGTTTGTTTGTATATATGTACGTACATGTGTTCAAAAAAGCGACAATTTGTTGACATGTTTTAGAGACAGCAAAAAAGCTATAGATTTTCAACTCATTCTGTATATAGGTTGTGTGAAATTTGGGAAATTGTTTAAACTAAGCTTATGTGTACAGATTTCATTTTTTTTACTTTTCTCCCCCAATAAGGAAGCTTTTATCATATAAGTATATTAATAGCGAGCGGTGTGAAGTTCAAGTTGCGTAATTTTGAGTGAAATAACATAACATTGAGTAAAATTTGAAATTTATCATATCAATTTACACATATCTCAGAGTTTTAGAAACAAAGCCACTCTATATCAGAAAAGTGTATGCTTGGGGCAATCCAAATTTATACTTGACGAAATTTCATCATCATAAAGTATGTATTCAGATAACTAGTGCCTATGTTTTGAAAACGTTAAAATTTGTGTAAATTGATATGATAAATTTCACTCAATTTTTTTGTTATTTCACTAATAGTATTTTTTTTCACTCAGTACGGCGGTTTTTGATAATTCTAATAACCATTTTTTCATCTACCACTTTGATTAGTAGAGAATTTTTTTTAAGTATAATTGTCAGGATTCAGGATGTCCTGTTTTATTGCCTTATTTGTTTGAAGCCTGTCGTTCTCAGAAATGTGTCAACCAGTTGTTCACCATATTAGAATCAATTCACGCAAATAAGAACACTATAAATATATGAAGGATATTTTTTAATTTTTTTTTAATGATTTCATATGATTTGAACTGTTTCTTTTTATGGTGTAATCCCTGCAATCTGTTCTGAGGCCGAAACACTCCCAAATATTTCGCGGTTCGTTTTTAACATCCAACCTTACGAAGTTGCCTACCAAATCGAGGACGTTCGGCTTTAGGTCCGATTTACATTACCATTTGCGCATGGCATAGCTCCATGCCAACCTATAGTACTGACATGGAAGATGGGTGGGCCCATAACTTTTTGCACTCCGACAAAGAGTCATAGATGTGTTCCTTTCCTTCACAGATCGTATATTTCTGATTAAAATCCCTTTTTTTCATTGTACCCCTATCGGGCTTCGAACAAATCATATTAAATAATATCAAATCATAGGTACCTCTTATAATTTGATATGATTTGAAATGATTTGATATGTTTTTGTATGATTAGACATTGTTTGATATGATTTTATATTGTTTGATATGATTTGATATGTTTTAATATGATTTGACATTGTTTGATATGTTTTATATTGTTTGATATGATTTGATATGATTTTATATGATTTAATATGATTTTATATGATTTAATATGATTTGATATGATTTAATATGATTTGATATGATTTGATATGATTCGATAAGATTTGATATGATGTGATATGATTTGATATGATTTGGTATAACTTGATATGATTTGATATGATTTGATATGATTTGATATTATTCTATTATTTGATTTGAATTGATATGATTTGATATGATTTGACATGATTTGATATGATTTGATATGATTCGATAAGATTTGGTATGATGTGATATGATTTGATATGATTTGGTATAACTTTATATGATTTGATATGATTTGATAAGATTTGATATGATTTGATAGATTTGATATTGGGATTGTTATGATTTGATATGAATTGATAATATTTGATATGATTTAATAAGAATTTATATGATTTGATATGATTTTAATATGATTTTATATTGTTTGATATGATTTGATATGTTTTAATATGATTTGACATTGTTTGATATGATTTTATATTGTTTGATATGATTTGATATGATTTTATATGATTTAATATGATTTTGTATAATTTAATATGATTTGATATGATTGGTACTGATTTGATATGATTTGACATCATTGGATATGATCTGATATGATTTGGTATGATTTGATATGATTTGATATGATTTAATATGATTTGATATTATTATATTATTTAATATGAATTAATATGATTTGATATGATTTGACATGATTTGATATTATTTGATATGATTTGATATGATTCGATAAGATTTGATATGATGTGATATGATTTGATATGATTTGGTATAACTTGATATGATTTGATAAGATTTGATATGATTTGATAAGATTTGATATGATTTGATAGATTTGATATTGGGATTGTTATGATTTGATATGAATTGATAATATTTGATATGATTTAATAAGAATTTATATGATTTGATATGATTTTAATATGATTTTATATTGTTTGATATGATTTGATATGTTTTAATATGATTTGACATTGTTTGATATGATTTTATATTGTTTGATATGATTTGATATGATTTTATATGATTTAATATGATTTTGTATAATTTAATATGATTTGATATGATTGGTACTGATTTGATATGATTTGACATCATTGGATATGATCTGATATGATTTGGTATGATTTGATATGATTTGATATGATTTAATATGATTTGATATTATTATATTATTTAATATGAATTAATATGATTTGATATGATTTGACATGATTTGATATTATTTGATATGATTTGATATGATTCGATAAGATTTGATATGATGTGATATGATTTGATATGATTTGGTATAACTTGATATGATTTGATAAGATTTGATATGATTTGATAAGATTTGATATGATTTGATAGATTTGATATTGGAATTGATATGATTTGATATGAATTGATAATATTTGATATGATTTAATAAGAATTTATATGATTTGATATGATTTTAATATGATTTTATATTGTTTGATATGACTTGATATGTTTTAATATGATTTGACATTGTTTGATATGATTTTATATTGTTTGATATGATTTTATATGATTTAATATGATTTTGTATAATTTAATATGATTTGATATGATTGGTACTGATTTGATATGATTTGACATCATTGGATATGATCTGATATGATTTGATATGATTTGATATGATTTGATATGATTTAATATGATTTGATATTATTATATAATTTGATATGAATTTATATGATTTGATATGATTTGACATGATTTGATATTATTTGATATGATTTGATATTATTCGATAAGCTTTGATATGATGTGATATGATTTAATATGATTTGGTATAATTTGATGTGATTTGATATGATTTGATAAGATTTGATATGATTTGATATGATTTTAATATGATTTTATATTGTTTGATATGATTTGGTATGATTTGTTATGGTTTGATATGATTTGATATTATGATTTGATATGATTTGTACTGATTTGATATGATTTGATATGATTTGTTATGATTTGATATGATTTTTTATTGTTTGATATGGTTTTACATGATTTAATATGATTTAATATAATTTGACATTGTTTGATATGTTTTAATATGATTTGATATGATTTTATATTGTTTGATAAGATTTGTTATTATTTGATATGATTTGATATGATTTGATATGATTTGATATGATTTGTTATGATTTGATATGATTTGATATGATTTGATATGATCTGATATGATTTGATTTGATTTGATAAGATTTGATATGATTTGATATGATTTGATATGATTTGATATGATTTGGTATGATTTGATATGATTTGATATGATTTGATATGATTTGATATGATGTGATATGTAGTGTATATTTTGTTATTTTTGCAATAACCTCGATTAGTAGAGAACTTTGTTTAATTATATTTTTCAGGATTCAAAATGTCCTTTTTATTTAATTATAAGTTTGAAACCTGCCTTTCTCTCAAATCTATCAAAAAGTTTTTCACCATATTAAAGTTAATTTACGTAAAAAAGGACACTAAATTTAATGGATTATTATAACTATTTTTTTTGAAGATTTGATATGATTTGATATTAACTGATATGATTTGATATTATTTGATTTGATTTAATATGATTTGATAAGAATTGATATGATTTGATATGATTTTATATTGTTTGATATGATTTGATATGATTTAATATGATTTTATATGTTTTGATATGATTTGATATTATTTGATATGATTTGATATGATTTGAAAAGATTTGATATGATTTGATATGATTCGAAAAGAATTGATAAGATTTGATATGATTTGATATGACTCGATATGATTTGATATGATTTGATATTATTTGAAATGATTTGATATGATGTGATATGATTTGATATGAATTGATATTATTTGATAACATTTGATATGATTTGATAACATTTGATATGATTTGACATGATGATTTGATATTATTTGATATGATTTAATATGATTTGATATGATTTGATATTATTTGATATTATTTGGTATAATTTAATATGATTTGATATGATTTGATATCAATAACCGACCAAATGGCACAGTTGTTAAAGCTTTGGCATTTGGGTTCGGTGGTACTGGGTTCGAATCCCGATAAGGGCAGGATGTAAAAGATTACGATCTGCGATGAAATGTAACACATCTACGACCCCCTGTCAGAGTGCAAAACTCAAGGGCCAACCCATCTTACATGTCAGTATAGGCTGGCATGGAGCTTGGAATGTGCATATGCGGTCTGCAAATCGGTCCTATAGCCGTACGTCCTCGAATTTGCTAACTGGCGTAAAAGTAAAGACGTAATAAGTGAACCGCGAAAGAGTAGAAGAGCCTTGAACAGGCCCCAGAACAGATTGCAGGGATAAAAAAATAAAAAAAGATATGATTTGATATGATATGATATGATTTGATATGATTTGATATGATTTGATATGATTTGATATCATTTAATATGATTTGATATGATTTGATATGATTTGGTATGATTTGACATGATTTTATATGATATGATTTAATATGATTTAAAAAATGTTTGATATGATTTGATATGATTTTGATAGATTTGCGGATTAAGCAGAGTTGTTGAGAACAACATAAAGCCCGAAAAACAGTTGTATGAAAACCACTTTAACCCGCGAGTTACCATTGGGGATCAATCCAAAAAAAATATTTTATTTTATTTTTACTTTGTTCCAGGATATAAAAGTAATTTTTGACTTCTTTTCTTTGGTTTGTAATGTCTTGTGAGAGATAAAGTAGTGTCACCTATACACTGCGGTGATACTGAGCAATATTGAAACAAATTTAAAATTATTTACATTTCATTGTGGTAACTATAAAAGCAGTGAACATGTATCACACCGTTGCATTTGCGCTTTCAGGACACCCAACAGTTGGGAACATGTTGAGTAAAATCGCGGCCAACGCTATGAAAATATTTAGAACAATGAAATTTTCAAATCAATTTGGCGATGATTTTACCAATCATGAGGGGGGACCTGAAAGCACCCATTGTTTCCACTTCTAACGGGTCCTCTAATGGCATCGTTGGCATCTTTTCTATGAGCAGTCCTGAAATTAATAGGCTATATTTTGACTGCTAGTCTGCTTTTTCAATAGCTATGCATTATGGCATGCTGCGTCCAATCCAAATGTAAATAGTTGATACCACCATTTCCACCGAAACTCTCAATGAGTGTAAGTTTTTGGCAAATCTGTCCAGCCCTCCCATATAATTATTATATTTTTTTATCTTTTATTCATTTATGAAAATTTTGCAAACGTAAGCCAAACAAAAAAATTTAATGACAAACACTTGTTATAAAATAGGTAAAAGGTTGCCCATTTAGTTATTTAAACAAAAAAATTTATATCTATAGGTTGGTGGTCTGCGGGTCGAGTAGCACAAAGATTAAAATATTTTAACTCACAGGGTAATATTATTATTTGGAAAAAAATGACAGATAAATATTTTCAAGCGTTTCGATTGGTGTGCGGATCACAAAATTATGAATTTTCGCTAGCTCTCGTGCATTCGGCTTAATTCTTATTAAAAATATGAGCGGCTTATTGTGGAAATCTTTTAATTAGTAGTTATTTTAATAATTGTGTTTTGAGGAGTAAGTCAAAGATTGTGTCTCAAAAAGTCTCGTTTTAATAAAGCGGCCTTTTGAACCCCAATATCATCCCAAATATTGAGTAAAAATTTTAAACTACAGAGCAACGTACGGGGTAACTATAGAGGCTAACTTTAACAAAAGAAAATACCACAGGATTTCTATTGATTGAACGAAAAATCTCAAATTAATTTGACGACATTTTCGTTTTGGTGCGGAAAAGTGTCATCAGAGGAACTGGATAAGCCCAAATATTTTTTGTTGGTTTTCTGTTATTGGTTGTATTTGAAGTATATATATTTGGTGTGTGCTGTTCCCCATGTATATAAATTATGTTCCCTTTTTTAGAACGAATTATTGTTTCTATACATTTTTATTTAGATAAAAGATAAAACTTCAACTATAAATTATTCACCAAAATGTACACAATGTGCCTTTTCTCAGGTCGACCAAATACATTTTTTTATTTTACTATTTTTTTTTTGGTCATAATCAAATTTAAAATAGCTTTTTCAAACACTATATAATATAGAATTCTATAGAAAATACACACCTTGCTGTTTCTAATTAAATTGAATCCAACTGTTTATTTAAATATCTAGAGGTGTACAACTAAACATAAAAAAAAACAACTTACGATGTGCGATATCGCACACGATATATCTCTATACCAGCAGTTGGCATTTTATTCGATTACATAATTGACGAGATATTTTTAAAAACACACACATACACTCACCATAAATTAATTATACCTCATGAAAATGTAAAAACCGGAAAATAAAATCCAAACCGACAAAAAATATATTTCCTGATTCAATTATTTTATCATTGAAAATTTGATGTAAACAGGAAACACATAAAAACAACAACAAGTGTATTTTTATAATGTTAGGTGAGAATAAAAATGATCATCTAATTCATTTATCATTTATCAACCCCATAAATGTTCACACCAATAATGCCAAAAATAAAATAAAATAAAAAAACAAAAGAGTAAAATATTTGGTTTTGAAAATGAAGAAAACGGAAAAAGGAAAATGTGTGGTAAATTTTTCGTCCTAATAATTTTTGTTAGCACGCAAATAGTCACACTTTAATTTTGTGTATACAACGTTTTTTTTAGAAATATACCAGCAAAAATATAAATAAATACGGCTGTGTATCGTCGAGTATTTTATGGAAAGCGCACCACACGAATATTTATATTTTACTCGAGTACATTTTACCAGTTTGGAGACATTTATTTTGTTTTGTTTTAACCAAACTGAAAACTCATTTGGGCATAAATAATCTTAATTTATTATAGTTTTTATTATTTTCGCAAGTGCCAAAGATATAAAAATTTTTGAGTATATATATTTTTTGACCTATTAATAGTTTAAACGTTTAAAGTTTCGTAAAAATATTACATTTTTAGGAAAATGGTTCTTGGCTAATCACCATTCTGATTTTATCTCTCCTCCTGTCAAAGTAATTGTCTTCCGTTATGAGAATACACTGTGTCGCTACTTAAAATTAATTCTACTATATTGTAGCCCTGCCGATCACGTGGTAGTTTGTACCGGGGTTGCTCGTTTGAGGCTGCTGTTTTGATTGGCACAGCATAAACAACCGTCGCATCACAGAAAAATAAAAAAAGGAATACTTGTTGTCATACGATGATCAGCAATACCCACATTCCCCACGAAAACGAAAACATAATTAGTTCTAACAAATCGGTTATTTTTGTTTTAAATTTATATAAAAGAATTTATAGCCTAATTTAGTGATATCAAAAATACAGAGTGTCCCAAAAATGTATACACCCTCTAATATCTCATTTTCTCAAATTTTTCTTCTTCTATGTATAGCCCATTTAAAATAATGGCTGGTATTAAATTAGACTTTGATAAACGTAAATTTATTTTAAAGTGCTACCATAAGTGTGAGAACGTTGTGGAAGTGCAAAAATGGTTAAGAAGGGAGTTTCAGATAGATCCACATTGTTGGGACAAAGACATGGGTGCTGATGGCCACTGCTGTTGGTGGGCTTACGGTTTGCCTCTGCGATAATTCCCAAGTTGAAAAGATGAAAAACTGAACTATTTTTTTATTAATTTATAAACTTCACTTAGCACAGTTTGGTTCGTAAAGAGTTCAAGAAAAAAAAATATACAGGATTCAATAGAAAATTGCCAAAATTGCGACATCCTATTTGCAACGCGTTCACAATTCCAAACTGGGCCACTCTTCAACATTGTAATAAGAGTTCGATGAACTTTAAATTACTTGAATGGTCATTGCAATAAAATGTCATAATTTTGACATTACAAAATAAAAATAATAAGAATGTACACATATTTCGGTACGTTTGGGATGATAATTTTAATCTTTTAGCTTGATTTTAAGTGATGCTATTCCGACACCAACACACACTGAGAGAAAAAATTGATTGAATCTACAAAAAAAAACGATAAATTCAACAATTTCCGGGGTTGATTTTGAGCCAACAAAAAAATTATAATATTTACTGTAATTATTGTTAAAACTAATATTTTTGTTTATTGTAATTTCAATATTTAAATAGTAATAATTGTTTATTTTACAAACAATTTATCACTATTGTAAAATTAGCAAAGTGAACAAATAAATTGTCACATTTGCAATTTTTTTTCAGTTCTTGTAAAATCAACAAGTAAATGGTAGAAATCGTAAAACATAAAATGAAATTGTAATATTAACAAGTACTACAAGTAAATTGTCATGCTTGTAAAGTCAATAAATAAATGTTAGAAATGGTTGTATTTACAAATAATTTGTACTTTTAGTAAATTTTACAAGAAACTTGTATTCTTGTATTCTCAACAAATAAATATTACATATGATAATATTCACAAACAAATTATAATCATATTAATTTCTATAAGAAATTTGTCGTTTTTGCGAAATCAACAAATCACTATAAGAGTTACACAATAATAATTGCAAATTTATTACTATAAATTTGCAATTATTGTTAATGTAAGTTAAATATTATTAAAAAATCTGGTATAATTACCCGTTACTGGAAATGATCATTTATTTTTTGACCTCAGTTCAGAAGCAATATAAAAGACGAGCTGTGTAAAGTGAAACCTTTGATAGGAAATAAAATAAAATTCTTTTTACGATTTTTTGATTGAGCTTTATTATAGTTTTAAAGTGATTATGTTAATAAACTGTTATAATAGTTCATGTCAAATTGCAATTCATATAAAAAAGAGACAAACAAATTTATGATTTTCACATATTTTTTAAAAAAGTTGTATAAACAATATTTTGTTATATTTTTATCATTTTAATATTGATGAACCATGAAGCTAGATCTATAACAATAAAATTATAGTGATAGTCTTCTATGTTATACTTTTGAATTTAAGTTCCAACTTGATAACAACTAAAGTTAAATACCTATACGCTAAAATTTCAAAATTTGTTCAAATTGAAAAATATTACTATTAACTTTTAACATATTTTTTATCATTTACATCATTTGATAAGAACACGGAACTGCCAGACGAACTGATTGTTTGTGGAATTGGCTCTAACGTTATGGAATTCTTGAATTTTAATTATAGATTCGTTCGGTTGGTTTAATGAATATTGTGTCAGTAAGTGTCTTTTAAAAGAATTCTTAACACTTACTAAAACCACATTTATTTATAAAACGGATGTATAATGACTAATATAATTAAAGAAAATAAATTAAATAAATATTTAAATAACAACATAATTTAAAATTAACTAATTAATGCAATTAAGTAAATTTGTACTGTTGGTTTAAAATTGTGTTTTCCAATGTTGAACAAATCAGTTATTAAACTGGCCGCTGCGGATATTGGTTTATCAAAACGCGTGTCTATCGCATACAAAGTTTGAATACAATACCATACGTTATATGACATGGTGGGTAATTATAGATCTGTTGGTTGATTTATTCCTCATTTTCCAAAATCAGAAACTTACTACTTATGGAATCTTGAGTTTATAGCTTCCATTGAAATGTTTCCTTATCCACTTTTAAATTATGTTTAATTAGTTTAATTAACGGAGGCAACAAGAATGTAACAATTTAAAGACTTGTAAATGTTGCAATTCTGAAAGATAAAAAACAGTTTTTATTTCATTTATTTATTTTCACATATACGTTACGGTCACCGTAAGAAGTGAAACAAAACTTACCAGCATTATTTTAGTTTCAGCAAAGGATCTTTTTTTAATTTAATTATTCCATTAAGCTTCAATTTTTTGTTTGAATTTTCCAACCTATGGCCATCACTCTCTTTTAATATATCTTTCTGCATTCTTTTAATATTGCTGATATGTTACTTTCTTTGGAAAAATTAATATCGGCTTAACTTTGTTCAGTTGTAACTCTACGTCGTTCTTCAAAGGCTACCCAGATGTATATTTATAATATATCCACAGCTTGTCATCACTGGAGAAAATGGTTTTTATAAATCTATATAAATTGTAACATTTAACAAAAGTTCAATCTATAAGAAAATCAATTCGAGAACTATTTTAAATGATGTTCGAGGTAAAAAAATTACAAACAATAACTATCGATAAAACCATAAAGTGAACGAACATCTTTTTCGATAATGAGCGAAATATTTTATAACTTTAAATTTGGTAATGGAAATGCTCAAAATCAAATTTCACTTTCCGATTTTTTTTTTAGGTTTTTTTATCAAACGAATTTATATCAAATAAATCTTTCTTACCAAACAATGAACTTACACTTCCAAATTCAAAAATGTTGTATCCAAAATAATTTATAATTATTATTAAATTTTCACTAAACAACGTATATTGATTGGTTTAAGGTTCAACTGAAACTGATCACCACGTTGTTTTAGATAAATTGGTTTATTATAATAATATTGACAAATTAATATTAAATTATACAAATTGCTTGTAAAATTTAATATATTGTTTTAATTTTTTACAATTTAATAATAATTGCTATTATTGTTTATTTATTTGCTTTATTTACTATTTAAATGTAAATTAAACAATTAACTGGAAAGAAGTTTAATATTTTATTGTTCATGATATGTAATACTCGTAGATTTCCATTATTGAATCAAAACACATAATTCATAATTTTATTGGCATTAATATTCCTGGAACTATAATTTTATTTACAAGTTAGTTACAAGTCATGCCAAATAAAATTATCTTCACGTTAAATACCATGCATTATTTGAATGATTACACTGACAGCTTCTGGCAGAATCACAAATCGCAATCTTATACAAACAACACACGTTCGCCATTTTTGACAAAATGGAAAATATTTTTTTTTTAACTACAAATTTTAAAGATAAGAAACGCACAAAACTTATTTTCACTTTATAGTAAATAAATCTTTCTTTCCAAACAATAGTTTTAAATTATTTATAATAAAAACTGGTATAAAAAATTACCATTAAACCAAAAAATTTTCATTAGATAACGTATACAAGATAGAGCTATAAACTGATTCGTAATTCAACTGAAACTGATGCACTGATAAAAATTTATGAACAAATTTTAGTTTAGTAGGAACAATAATTTTTTAATTTTACAATTTAATAATAATTGTTACTGATTATTTGTATTAATTACAATTTAACAGTAAATATAACAATTTATTTATTGTAATTACAATTTAAAACCCAATTTAACATTTTGTTTTATATAAATTTGTATCTATGGTAAAAGAGTGCCAAAACAAACAAAAACACTTTAAATTTGGCATTACTGGACTAAATATAACTGAGATTATAACCGTGTTTCCAATTTTATATCGCAACAGTTGGCCTTACACTTACAATTTTCCATTTCAAAATGTTTAGAATAAGTTGTAAAATTCGCTACCAATTCTATAGATTGATAGTTTGTTGATACTTACTCGTATAACGACTAATAAAATACACAAAAGGCATTGATAACTGAAGACTAATATTTTGTCTGTGGTATACTTTTATACGTATAAAATTGAAGTTATTTGGAGATACATAGAATGGTTTTATAGTTAAATATAGCAAATGTAGCAAAAAATTATTTTTAGAAAAACGCGTTATCCCTGTTAATCGAAGATAAATTTCCTTAGCCCTATTTAAATTCTCATGTACGTATATTAAAGAATACTGGGACGAGTAATTTTGGTGGTGAGTTTAAAACAACTACAAAAAACTATTTTACATTTTCATTTCAAGATAACAAAAATTTTTTAACGTGTTAAAAACACCACGACTTGGCTTCGCTTGTTGGGATGGTAGTTTTCTTAAGGTACGCTCATCCTCATGAAAGGACTTTCATTATTGTATATAATTTTCATACCATGCTTTTACCATATAACCCCTTACACATTTGATTAATCTTTAAATTTTCTGTAACCAATCAATATTTAGGCGATTCAATTTTACATAAAAATTTCTTAGTAATTAATTTCTGCTGCAATTTGTATCGTTATTCCTTTCTAACTGTGTCACTTGCTGAGCTCGAGTTTCCTGTTTCTTTGATTCACAGCATTTCTACTTTTTGACGAAAAACGTCATAGATCGCGGGTCTCCGGCAAAGCTGTTTAACTTCCGATAAATGTTTGTAGATCTCTATAGAAATTCGATGTCACGATTTTGCATAGACGAGACAAATATCACTCGTATAATTTACATATGAGCGCGAAGATGTATGAATGGTATTCAATATTTAATGCGATTGCTGTGATTACTGCGTTCAACAGCATTGATCGGTGATTAATTTGCACTTGAGTTAGCTTTGTTTTAGGGTATTTTTCCCAATAACATAAAATACATAGGTGTTTTAGTAAGAATTGCGAATAACTATTACAATGTGAAAGCAGTAGATAATAGGAAGTGAACCCCGAAAATGTTTCTATAAATAGAAAGCAATAGAAAGTATGGATTGAATTACCTTTGAGAATTTAAGGTCGACGACAGTTACGATATGACCTAAGTGTAATACATTTGTATCGTGACATAGAACAAATGTCTGAACATTTATAACTAATTGATTACCACACAGAGCAGGTTGAGGTTGCTGATATCCAAACTAAGCAAGCAATTGAGGTGAAGAAAGAACTAAATTAATTAAACTCACTATGAATGAAAAGATAAAAAATAACGACATTGTTACCCGATTGATATAAAACTAGAAATTTACAATTAATTATACATACTTCTACTACGTGGTACTATAAAAAAACCCACCAAATAAACAGTGCAGGGATAATGGGCAATCGGAGTACTTTTTGGTGGAAATGAGAAAACAATTAAACTACGGAATTAATAATTCTAAGAAATATTTTTATTTAAATATTATATTCGAAAAGTTTGTTATTTGAAATTACAAATTAAATGTAATAACATATTTTATTATATTTATTCTTTTTTACAATTATCCTAGTACATATAACTATTTCTTTGTAGGTTTTACGAAAGCCTGTGTTAAACCTACAATTTAATAGTAAAAGTAATGTTTGGTGCAATCAACAAATTCTTTTGTAGAATCTACTTATATTTTTTCTCTGAGTGCACATACGAGACTAACCGTTACTCGCACCAGGGGTAAGTTTGAAAGAGACGGAATGTTCAAAAGATGTCGACAAACAGCATTTTGGGAGGCCACGGACGTCCACAAGCACCGCAAGAGAAGAAGAACTACTAGAAACTTACCGTGAAACTTCAAAAAAATCTGTTCGGCAAGCGGAACGTGAGGTAGGCATTCGAAAATTGAGTATTCATCGCATTTTGAAGCGCGCACATTAGATGAGTTACAAACCAAGATTAATCCACGACCTTAATGAAGATGATTATGATGGCAAACGGAATCTGATTCAAGAAAAGCAATTTCTCCAAAGCGCATTTTTTTATTACTGGTATAATATAAAAATGAAGACCCCAGCCACGGGTTAATAAATACCAACCAAATATATGTGGTTTATTAAAAGCGCAGTTGTTGTTTAAGTGAGATAATGTGAGTGTATTTGTTAAAATGAAAAAATTCGAGTATTGAGCTGTCATATATTTATTTTTGAATGGCAATACGCCTACGCTAATGAAAGACGCGTTGGATGCGGTGTACGGAGACTATGCACCATCGTTTACTACCGTGAAGGCAGATGAATTTAAACGTGACCATATACCATCATTGATGGCGATGAGCGCTCGTGATGTCAAAAAACTACAACCACTGACAACTACCGTCGAATTAAAGTTAGGGAGAAAAGAGAGGATATGAATATACCCAAAGAACGTAATAAATCAGAGTTTTAGCGACTAATTATTGTTTATGAAACTTGGATACATTAAATCACTCCAGATTCAAAATTACAGCACAAAAAAGCAAAGTGTTCTTTCGGCTGAGAAAATCAGAGCGACGGTTTTCTGGGACAGTCATGGGGAGTTATCTTAATATATTATCGTCTAATATAAGCTCGAATTCAGCACGGATCAATGTACTTGTTCTGAGGCATTATAGACTGTTAGAAATAGGTGGGAGATTTTACGTGTTAAGCTCCCCAATTTGAAATAAGTTTGAGAATTCTCGACTAGTAACGTAAATATAGGACAATCCAAACATACTAAAAACTTCATCTGTTAAAATTTGAACGGTCTGTACCGAGGATAATGGACGAGCAGATCAATGTACATATGTAGATATTCTGCAACGGTCGGTGGACAAAATTGGTATTTCCTGTTGTTGGGACAGTATTTTTATTGGATGCTTTCGTACATAGACAGATCTCACATTTTGAGACATACGCACCAACTCGTAAACGTCGTTCGCCATTTGGGGGCCAATCAAACAGTCTTCGAATGCGTTTTAGAGTTTATTTTAATGCCTTCGTGTAAAGCAATACCTACATCGTAGTTTGAACGGCTTTTGCTCTGTACCAAGGGTGTAGGAACCCATCTTTCAAGCCGGCACATCATATAAATCATCGAAACGTCTCGGTGTATGGAATTGAGCGGGATTACCAAATATTTTAAATTTCACACTTGTCTAGTAATGTCATCAAATTGTGGGGAACTGAGATCAAATCTTAATTGAATTAATCTCCTTCTATCTCAGTAACAGAATTACAGTAGATCCACGATAATGTATCGGGCACAATATTTTTGCTTTTGGTGAACTATATTGAAATCGAATTGTTGGAGATACAAACTCCACCGAGCTAGTATACTGGAGAGATCATGAGCAGGTTCATCAGCCACTTTAGACTCGCGTACTCAGTGATCACCTTGATCTTGTACGTTGATATTCCGTGAAAAGTAAAGCAGCGGTTACTCATGTCCCTCCTAGCTCTTCTGAAACAAAACTCCACCAATTCCTTCCGTACTCGTATCGCAACGGATCTAGACGTGGTTGATATAGTGACGCACATGTGCAAACGCCAGCAGAACCTTGAGTTTCGCAAAAGCAAAACTATTTGGGAATGAATCTCAGA
This sequence comes from Nephrotoma appendiculata, assembly GCA_947310385.1. Taxonomy (NCBI): domain Eukaryota; kingdom Metazoa; phylum Arthropoda; class Insecta; order Diptera; family Tipulidae; genus Nephrotoma; species Nephrotoma appendiculata. Next base: position 311,721,791 of record OX371224.1, read on the forward strand.
TACCAATACGTCATGTCCAGAAACTGCTTCAATTGTTAGAGATTTTTTGGCTTTGAAAAATGTTTTATCGCTTTGACCGGTTCGGTCCGGGGACATCTTTGCCAGCCATAAAGCTCAAATATCGTATCTTGCTCATACATAAATAATTATTCTTGACAACGGCTTTGTAACGTGGAGATGATATAGAACCGAAAGTTATTAGTTTTATTTTCGAAGCTTATTAGTAGAGTCACGTAACCAAGAATGGCCTTGGCACTACCATCAGCTGCATTGTACGGTGGGTAAGTATTTGTACTAACATATTTGTACTACACATTCACGCACGTGTTTTGCAAGAATACTTATCCTTGCTCCGCTCAGCGGTTTCCCATATATTTTTACAGTAACATGAGGTCAAACTTGAAACTCAGGCAAAAAAGATCAAATTGTTGTACGAGCGCATTCATTATAGATATATTTCTTCGAGTTCCAGTATCGTTTAATCGGTAAAAACAAGATAAATTGTATTACTAAATCACAGTTTTTTGACAAACAATTGTTATTTTCGCTTAATTTTTGTAAACCTGATCTGAATCGGTATTGTCGCACAAGTAATTTAGAATCTGTTGCTTAATAACCGCTTTTCTCGTAAATAACATACTTTTCAAAATACATGTAAATATCGAAAAACCTCCTATTGAAACTGTCACCTCCGGTGGAAAAACGAAAAAGATCGGAAGCTGCACTTCTGGTGAATTGATTTCAGCTAAATACTACTTTGATCTCTCAATATGCGAAAAAATCTTAGGAATGAAGTTTTATAATAATCAACCAGGCGTAACTTTCTCAATTAACTCTAAATTTATGTGTGTTTTATGCCTATATAGATTCGGTTATCTGAATTTCTCAATGTTCCTTGGCGATTTTACGAGTCTTTTAAGGAATTTATCACATATTAACATCTGAATTATGGGTGATTTTAATATCTACCCTTTATAAACTAATTCCGAGCTTGATAATTTTTTAGTTTTATTGTCCAATTATGGTCTTGACATATTAATCACCGAACCTACTAATGTTCTTTACCGACTCGACCAGAAGCATTTTCAGAAAGTTACATGTATAGTATTGAATTTGTGAGTTACAGACCACTGTCTTCTAAATGTTAAACCATCAGCCAGATTTGCTCTCAGTACCCTCAAAAAAAAGCATGTACTTTCCCTTACTGATTATAGTAAACTAAAAAATTTACTGACATTTGAAGAATCGGGCGCGGTTCTTATAGTGCGTTCATGACATAGTGAGTTAGTTCGGAAAAAATTCTATGAAAACACACAAAATGTATTAAAACAACAACAAAGATAAAACAATTTCAACTCGAGTTCGGAACTAGTAGGCGTGGTACAAAGCATTTCAAATAATTTGATTGGTTTTGGGTTCGTTAGCAAGAATGGAAATATTTGTTTCCGATGTCATGTACGCGACATTAGTTGTAAAGATGCATCAGTAGCGTTTGAAAATTTAAAAGTAATTTTCTATTACCATCTTAGTAGCCGCACAAGTCAAGTAATTAGATCAAAATCACATAAATTGAATGTATGGATGTCGAACTATCTACTAAATCTCCTACGCAAACGAAATAAGTTTTGTCAATTAGTAAAAAAAAAACATTCTACTAATGCTAGATTACGAAACTACAGCTTGAAATTGTGTGAGTTGGTACATCAAAATATAGATTTATCCAAAAAAAAAAAATATAACAAAAATCAATTTCGTCTTAATGGTAAAATAAATCGCAATAAATTCACAGTAACGATACAATGTATCAGATCCAGCTACAATTGCCAACGAATGTAATGTAATTTTAACGAGTGTGGGTTCAAATAACATCTCAACAGTTGATTTAGCAACCACTGACAAGAAACGACTAATTAAGAACGGTAATAACACAGTACACATTTTTTATTTCTCGCCCATTACGCCCTGCGATTTATATTATGTGATAAATTCCTTGAAAGAAAAATCTTCTCCTGGAATAGTTGGTATAACCTAATGAATAGCCTTAATTTTTAATTTAAGCGTGGAAACAGGAACATTTCCGTTATATCTGAAAAAAGCTGCAGTTATCCAAATTTTTTATTTAAAGGCGATAAATCTTTTATTAACAATTATCGTTCGATTTCTGTATTTTCGAAATTTTTTGAAAAGGTTATGAAAAATAGAATTTTAAGTTTTTTAAATTTTTATCTTTCCTGCGGATCAAATTACTGACCCTAAGGATAATGGTCATACTGCCTTGTTTATTGATATGACAAAGGCTTTTGATAGATAGAATTGATGATACCATCTTATTAAAGAAATTGCTTGCTGGGAATTACACGAGACGATTCAGAAATGGTTTAGCTCGTACTTAAGTTGTCGAACTCAATGTGTTAGAGTAAACCGACAGTTGAGTAATGAACTGGAAATCAAGAAAAGGGTTTCGCAGGGTTCGGTGTTAGGAGCAATGCTATTTTTAGTCTACATTAATGGGATATTTTTACAGAATTTCAATGGGTCCCCTACTGCATTTGCTAACGATGTATCTATTGCATTCTCCGGTCCCGATATTTCATACAATACTAATTGCATCGAGAAAGATTTTGTTTCATTATCGATTTGGCATGTGCTTTCACATAATGTTTTGTTAAGTGATAAAACTAAATTCATACATTTCAAAAAACGAAACTCATCTCCTATTCTACTATCATGTATTCGGCTGTAATAGCAATATTCCATGCGCCTCAACTGGTTGCTTTCAGGTGAAATGAAAAGGAGCTGGAAGTCTCAAGTTGAAAGCTTGCAAAATAGCCTTTTACTGGTTGCAAGGAAAATGTATGTCCTACGATATTGTGCTTTGGTTGACTCAATTCTCTAATATGTCTTATCTTGTTGGGATGGCGCATGTCAGGCTATATTAAACCCAGTTAATGTGCGTCAGAAGCATATAATTCGAATTATGGGTTTTAAAGCTACTCAAGACTGTTTTGAGATATTTCAATCGTTAGTGTTATTACCGTTACAACATTTATATGTTTTTAAGGTATTAAAATTATTTTACATAATAAGTGGAAATGATTTCGCAAACTACGCGGATCTGGAATGGTACTGTTGCAAATTCTAATTAGAATCTTTTATTTCGTTTTATGCTGTACTTTTCAAAATATTTGCAAAAAAAAACGAAAACACTTCTATGAAACCTGTCAAGACCGGTCCAAAACTCACTAGCATCTAACAATTTATTAAAAAAAAACTTAAGTATAAAGTTTCCGTCTAGATTATACCATTTTTCTCGTAAATAATATGTTTTTTTAAATACATACAAAGACGTAAAGCTCGTACTGAAACTGTTGGTTCCGGTGGAAAAACTTAAATGGGCCTATGGAAGCCTATGGTGAAACAGTTTCAGCCAAATACCACTTAGATCTCCCAGTTTGCGAAAAAACCTAAGGAATGAAGTTTCATCCTCATCAAAAATCCCACCCTGAGCCAAAAGTCGTAATTTTCTGTTAAATTTTGGAAAATTGATATGTCTGGTCTGTTAAGTGACAACACACACGGACAAGCATATGATAAATCTGGTAGAATCTCGTTTTGTCACATTTCACTTTATTTTACTATGCAAAAGAAATTAAAAGATATGAAATTATCCGTTCCATTAAATGTTTGGGTTAAAGGACTTAGTAGAAAAATTAATATGAACAAAATGTTTATGGTATACATTACGACTTTATAAACTATAACTGCGATTTTCCCACATTTATATTTTTGTAGCTATATTTTGTTTTTTGTTTAATTCCACAACCAACAATACTCAAATTTAATCTAAGAAGGCAATGGAAATGTCAATACTGGGGCACTATTCTGGTAATTCGCCGGGAATAGAGAAATGGGGAAAGAATTAATATTTGTAATTTTATTTAAACATTTTGTTTCTGGCATACTTAGGTAACTAGTTTACCTACCAATTTCGCTATGGAAAAATTATTCCCAATTTGTAAATATGTATGTATATTCACATCAAACTTTTCTCCTCAGTGGGCCGGAATAAAAATATTTAAACAGAAATTAGATATAAATTCGTTCCCTAGTATCCTATTCTCAGGGAATTACCAGAATAGTGCCACGGAAAAATCATTTGTTCCAAAATATTTCTATGAACAAATATTTTTTTTTTTAGAAATATGATCAAAGTTGGCTTGAATATTTTATAAGAAAACGCAAGGAAGAGAAAATTTCTGAGTAATATGAATTATTGAGTATTTTTGTACAGAAATCTACGACCGGTAGAAATTGAATTTGCAAAAATTTGTATTAGATAAATCTTTACCTTATAGCTTACATTTAGGCATCTACTAGGACTATCCTAAACCACTGCGACAAATTTTAGCTTTAGAATCAATTAAGTTTGAAAATATTTTGTAATCCGTCAAAAATTTTCGGTCGATTTTCATAAATATTAAATAAATAATCTGAAATAAAATATAACTTTACATTTTTTTGTTTAACCTATTTTTAGATGTACCATGAAATATATCCAGATTTTTGGGCATAGACAACATCCAAAAAAAGCAGCAGCTTGTGAGAGAATATCAATTAAAAATATTAATTATCAAAGGTCAGTAAATATTTTATTTTTTGACTCCTTACTGCGATCAACAGAATCATAAAAATTGAGTATTGAAATGATGTCTCTGTCTTTTTTTATGTTGTTTTGTATTTCAAGAACTGGCTTTGCCATTTACCATAATATGTCTTACGGGTTCAATTAAATTTTATATCAAAAATATCATCAAACTTGTTAAGCTATGAACTTATTTTGTCTGCTACACATAATTCGTTTGTCATGTCTCCTTTAACTTTGAAAATGTTTTGAATAATACATAAAATTCATTCACCGCATTTAAATCAAATTATCAGTCGAGAGCTAATATTTAAATAATTCCTTATGTGTTTGTCACAATATTGTTTATGATATACTTCTCCTCTTGTCAGACAATTTGATGTTGTTGTTATGCGTGTGTTTTCGGTTTTTTGTATGCTTTTTTATATTAAAATCCATAATAAACTCCATTATATCATCATATATCAAAAATATGTAACATATACAATTTTTGTTGTACATTATAATATCATATATGTATACTCGTATGTATGTTGTGTATATATATATAACATCAGAAACATAACATAACATATTGTTATAACAAAAACAATGACATTAACAAAGTAAAACACCGAAAAAGTATTCTCAACGGATTATCACTTTTTTTTTGACATTTTTTTTTGTTAAATTAAAAGTGCGTTACTGATGGTAAGTATTATGATATTATGCTTTTTTCGGAAAATGGAATTGACTTGTAAAAGTAATTATAAATGTATGTATTTTAAAAATATAATACTCATACACAGACATATATAAGCAAGTAACATAAATATAAAATTCTGTATGTTTTTTTTTCATAAATTTATATAAATTACACTTGATCCTTTTTTCATTTTTGCGAACATAACAATACATACCTTGTATTAACATTATACACACAGTGGTTCACAAAATTATTCGTACAAAACTTATATTTAGTGTGCATCGTACCTAGGTCATGCCTTCATTATCGGTATTTAACAAAATTCAATCTAAAATAACTTTTTGGTAATTGGTGCTAACAATTATATAAATTTTGAAAACAAAAATTTTTTTTATGAAAACTCGACTTCCGGAAAACATTTAAAAATGTTCAGTACTTATTTTGTGTAAAATTTAATTTACAGTCTTTTTGTTTTCAATGCCGTATACTTTTCAAAATTTTGCAAACTTCTTACATAAATTTAAATCAAATATTGACTATTATTCTAAAACTATTGTATTGACTTTCAGTAATACCCTACATACCCTGAAAATATGTTCAGAAAATTCTAACGTTAAAATACCCCCATGTTCACATCGAATTATTCAATTGTATTCTAAAATCGAAAATGCTAGTAATCAAATATATTTATCACAAAAAATTGAGCCTGTTGTATTTATTGGCAATACTGTCACGGAAATCATCAATAATGTCTCAGTCGTGACAATTGTTAATACCCCCGAGAATGAAGTAATTTTACCGGATGTTAAAATCGAGACGGATTCGAATAATAATTATGATATATACAATTTTAACAAATGGTCTAATCAAATATCCAACCGTCTTACAAAACTTGCAAAACTTACAAAATCTTTCATTCACAAAATATGTCGTGAGTATAACGATATATTTTACCTAGAAGGAGATAAACTCACTACGACCAATGTTGTCGAACATAAAATTCCGCTTATTCATAATTCCCCTCCCATTTACATTAATATTTATAGGCTTCCACAGTCTACCAAAAAGGAGGTAAATAATCAAGTTGCTAAGATGATGGAAGATGACATAATCGATAATAGCCGCAGTCCATGGAATTTTCCTTTATTGTGCGTGCCAAAGAAATCTAGCAACAACGAGAAAAAATGGCGGGTAGTATAGTTGATTTACGCAAATTAAATGAAATAACCAGGTCTGACGTATTTCCCTTGCCGAATATTACGGAAATACTCGATCAGTTGGGGAAAGCTTCTTATTTTTCAACACTTGACTTGGTCAATGGTTGAATGGAATTCAGTGTTTCGTCTACCTGGATGATGTAGTTGTGCATGGCGCAAACCTATAGGATCATAACGTGAAATTAAAAAACATTTTCGACAGGCGAATTAGAAACTTTAATTGGGTTTACTTGGGTCATATTGTTACGACAAAAGGTATTAAACTAGATCCAGGGAAAATTCATTGCATTCAAAATTATCCGCTTCTAACCAACTCTCTGAAAATTAAATCATTTTTGGGCCTAGTTGGTTACTACAGGCGATTAATTAAAGATTTCTCAAGATTAGCGAAACCTCTGACTGACTTATTGAAAAATGATGTTAAATTTGAATTGAATGCTTTCTGTGATGAATCTTTCTACACTTTAAGGAATGGTGTTACAATGAGGGTTACATGTGATGCTAGTGATACAGCAATTGTTGTAGTTTTATCGCAAATGCCAAATAACCTGGATTGCCCGATCGCTTTCTGTAACAGTACCCTTAAAAAGGCTGAAAAAATTACGCGACAATAGAGAAGGAATTGTTGGCAATTGTTTGGGGTGTGGAACATTTTCAACCTTATCTCTATGGTCGTCTATTCATTATTTACACCAATCATAGACCCTTAATTTGGCTTACCAAAAGCGATCCATGTTCCAGATTAATCCGTTGGCGAATTCGATTAGACTACTATGAATATAAAATTTTGTATAAATCGGGAAAATCGAACACAAATGACGATGCTCTCAGCCGGATCGAAATCGCTAATGCAAGCAATTGTTTCGATGTTGACGTTGTAACTCAATCTCAAACTTCTTCTGAACTCAACAAGTCAACCGAAACAATTGCTTAGTTACCTCAGCAGTCGTTCATCAGTCCTGCACATTCAAATGATGACTCAGCACTTTCCACTTCTTTAGCTTTTCCACCGTATGAAAAAATACCGAATACGGTACAACTTATTCAGGAATTTCAGGAACTCCCCTTGCGGAGGACATCAAGGAATACAACGAAAGTACTTACGTCTTAAAATTGTTTACAACTTCCAACAAACCATGTGAAAAGATATTTTTAGATATTGTTGGACCCCTACTACCTTCTCTCAATCATAAAAACTATATTTTAACCGTGCAAGATGATTTATCAAAATTTTCCGTAGCATGTCCTTTAGAAACACAGGAGGCAAATGAAGTTGCAAAGAATTTTGTGGAACAGTTTATATTTATTTTTGGAATACCTCAATCCATATTGACTGAGGATTCAACTTCATGAGTCAGATGTTCACAAATACTTGTAGGCTGCTCAAAATCAAAAAACTTCATACAACAGCTTATCATCCGAATGGTGTTTTGGAGAGATCGCATAAAACTTTAGGCGAATCGATTTTGGACAAAAAAACATTGACATCTCTCTATTTATGGTAAAGCAATGAAGTTTCATCTCTATTGACCAATCTGTCTGGGTTGTAGCGAAGGCAAAAACAGGTTTTGGTCAAAAATCGTAATTTCCGCCTAAATATTGGAAAACTGATTTGGACCGATATTGGTGCAAATTTAATTTAGAATCTTTTATTTCATTTTCGTTTTCCTCATACATGATATACTTCTACAAATATTTGCAATACACGAAAAAGTTATGAAAAATTCTTCAGTGTGTTTTCATCCCGATCCGGCAAACCGTCTACACAGACATTGAGTCTACATGGTACTACACGCAGAAATATAGATACCTTTTGAAACCCTATTTTGTTTAATTCAGCGCTATAGTGAATATTAAATCAACTAAATTCTTGGGGTCAAACATAGGGAATCCAAGTCGGTTCTACCCGACTTCGTATAGTTGTGCAATTATTCACCCCCAGAGACACCCGAAACCATCGGGCATCGCCGCAAACAACCGAAACCGGCAACCCTCCTATGCATCTCAACGAAAATGGAAAAAACATAAATGTACATATCCCATACTTTGGAGGGAATCCAATTACCCGACTAGGGAATCCAATTACCCGAATTTCGGGTACCCGACTTTCGGTTCCGTGTTTTTACCATTACCCCGCCGGTTTCTACAAACATACGTTTCTTTTCCTTTTTCGTTGAGATGCATAAGAGAGTTGTCCGTTTCAGTTGTTTGCAGCATTTCCCGAAGTCTCTGGGGGGTAAGTAATTGCCCAACTACACGAAGTCGGGTAGAACCGACTTGGATTCCCTAGTCAAACATTTTGATAATTTCTACGTGGCAATCGGTTACAGTTCACTTCACATCATTGCTATTAGACCAATGAACATGTCCACATTGCAAGGCATTAAAGTTTAAAAAGTGAAGCCCCTGAATTGTGTATTGATGCAGATTGAAGCGGTTCAACGTAGATTTTTGCGCTTTGCTCTGCGTGGACTGCCTTGGGTGGACGTTTATAATTTGCCTCCTTATCTCGACCGCTTGGAGCTTATTAACTTGAAGCCACTGAGTAACCGACGATCTGTTGCCGACATCGTTTTCATACATCAACTCCTATCTGGCGGTGTAGATTCTTCAGCTCTGCTCGATAAGGTAAATCTTAATGTAAATGCTCGCGGTTTGAGAACGACACCAGCTTTTAGAATTGCCCCTCACAGAACGACCTACCACATTAGCATTTCGACTACCACATTAGCAAAGTCGCTATTAAGAGATTACTGTTTTCCACCGATCGATAAGGCAATTTTTATTTTATTCTTAGATTAATTTTATTTCTTTTATCTATTTGACTTAAATTCTCTACTGAGTATTTATAATTTCTAACATTTGTTTTTTTTGCGTCTCTTTTAATTTTATTTTTCCTTAACTTTGTTTTTATTTTTTTTTTTATTTGTTTTATTTTCTCTATTTTCCGCTTTTTTCCCCAGTTTTAAATTTTAAATTTGCTTGCTCTAAGCAAACCAGCGGTTAGTCTCTCCTTTTTTGCGGCGGGGTATCATTCTCCTAAATACAGTATAAATAGATTCATCCATTTCAATTTCCTAACCATAGCTCTTTAAATACATTTTTTATTTCGATTAATTGTTAATAATTTTATTTTTCCCGTTTTCTTTCTTTTTTTTATTTTTAATTTAGTAGAATGATATCCTTGTTTATAATTTCCCCGGAATTATATTCAAAAAATAATAATAATATTGATGGTGACTCCCCGCGTGCGGTCAGGGAGGGGAGATTGGTCGTTGGGAATTATTATTATTATTCTAAACATTTTTTGACTCATATCCAGCAATACAATAATTGCTTTTAAATGTTGTCATTCGGTGCAACAAAATTTATTCGAGATAATTGAATGCCTACTTTCAAAGTAAGAACAATGGGAAACATTAAACTTTTAATGTGTGAATACCCATCACCACATCACCGCAAGGATGTGAAAAAAGTCACTCATGGATTTTATTGTTAAGTATCGCGTGTTCAGCGAGACGCGTTATTGGAAATATTCAATCGAGTGGCAAAAACGCGGATTGCCACATGCACTTATCCTCATTTTGTTGGTTGAAAGGATAAGATCAAATCAAATCGATGATGTTATATCAGAGAAAATTCCCGATAATGAAGAAGGTCCACTTTTACATTAGGTTGTTCCAAAAAATATCCTTCCTGGTCCCGGTGGAATATTAAATCCCAATTCTCCGTCTATGGTTGACAGAAAGTGCCAAGCCGCTATCGACAACATTAATTATCGCTTATTCGAAATGGGCCGGAATGATCACTTTGCCCGAATGCTGCTTTGCTCCGCAATGCCAAAATAGTATATGTATATGGAATCAAACGTCAAAGAAATTTCAACGACGGAAACAAGGACACCCAGTTCCAGGTCCCACAAGTATTTTCCATCGATGCATATAGAGACGCGTAAAGTCAATGCTCGTAGGTCAGCATCATTCCAACATTTGTGACCTGTTAATGGTGTTTTGTATGGCACATTGTGAACGTTTGGTATTACTAGAGAAATACACTCATTGGGACCACACTCTCGAACATGCTGTGATTTCGTCAAATGCCAAACAAAAGAACACAATTTTGTCTACATGCTTCCCATCAACACCGATTGATTTATGGAACGGATCCGTCTTAGAACATTGAATGCAGATTTGCAAATGAACGATGGAATAACAATGAAGAATTAATTTGAATTGATAACATATGCTTGGTGTTTACCAATCGAGAGTTGAGACGCGAAACCCAATACGATTTTGAGGCATTGAGAGAATTCCCCTTTTAAATCCGCAACAAAAATATACCTAAGATACGCTCATAAAAGTAGTGAACCATGGAACTGGCGGAATTTTTTGCTTAGGTGCTCCCAGTTGAACTGGTAAAACGTTTTTATTATTATTGATGTTGGCAATGATTCGATCGCAAAATGGAATTGCACTTGCACTTGCTACGTTGTTGGAAGGCGGTCAAACTGTTCATGCAGCACTTAAGTTGCCTTTCAGCATGCAAACTATTGAAACTCCAACTTGCAACCTTTTGAGGATATTAGCGATGGCAAAAGTGTTGCGGCAAAGTAAATAGATCGTTTGGGATGAATAAACGATGTCAAAACATTCAAAATAAATATCAACATGTGAGGCGAATTTCAAAACCACATATCTTGAAAAGTTTTTCCCAAACAATTTCTCGACATTGATAACGTCATAATTCCTGTTGACACATCGTCTGGACGCATTACATTCCCTGCCAATTTTTGTCACTTTATTGAACGATAGGCCAAACTCATCGGGATGGTGTTTTCAAAGATTGCTCAACGTTATAAACATCATGATTGGTTGAGCGAACATGTTATATTGGCTGCAAAAAACGTTGATGTCAACGAAATAAATTTTCAGATTCAACATAAGATAGCCAGCAAATTGATATACAAATCGGTTGATTCCGTTACTATAACCAAAAAGATGTTGTCAACCATAAACCAGCCCTAGTCTTTGTAATGGCACCCGGCTTGTAGTGAAGAAATTAATGTAGAACGTGTTCACAGCCACAATTAAGCAAGGGAAGTACAAAGGCCAAAAACGTTTTGATTCCACGACCCTATGATTCCGAACAACATGCCATTCAACTTTAAACGGTTACAATTTCCAGTGCGGCTTGCATTTGTAAAGTCGATAAATAAATCGCAAGAGCGGTCGTTAAGTTTTGGTATCAATAATCAATCTTAAAAATTTATGTTTTTCACATTGCCAATTGTATGTTGCCTGTTCCCGTGTCCGAAAACCATCAACATTATTTATTTACTCGCCAGACAACAAAACTTAGAACGTTGTGTATCAAAAAGCATTACAAAAACTATATGTTTTTGAAATATTTTTTTTTTATCATTTATTCCAGTTTGAATTGAATATTTATAGCTAAGACAGGACAACGTCAGTCGAGTCAGCTAGTTATTAATAAAAAATGAATGTTATCCGAACTATGCAGAAACTGGGGTAAATGTAAAATCACTAAAATGTTCTTGAAATCGACAATAACAAGGTTAGCCCCTGGGAAGCATCTAGGTGTTTTTAAACTTTTGTTTTGTTTTTGTTTACTCCTAAACTACCACTTCTCGCAGTTTCAACTAAGCGCAATATTAATCGTAACACAAACTTTTCTTCGGCAAGGAAGAGGACATATCATATTCATATCCAATAGGTTGAACCAGACTTCTTGAATATATAGTTCCACGTTGTTATACTATAGTGAGCTAAACAGTATCATACCTTAGATATTTTAGGAAAACCGTATGATCGCTATCACTATCGAGATTTTAACTTTTAATTGGCTGAAACTTATCCGGCTTTGCTTTAAGGCCAATACTTATTAAAAGAAAAAGACCTGCAAAATGTTGATAGCTTTGAAATCTAACTTTTCGTTTATTAGTATGCGAAAAAATATTTATCCGAAACAGAAACGAACAAAAAGCGAAATGAATTGTGTTTTCTTCCTCTAGTTTTAAACGTTCGTTGGCTCTACGCTAACTCGAGGAATTTTCGAAAACAATTATTGTCACCCGCGTACAAGTACCTATTCACAAATAAGTATCATTTCTCTTGTGACGAAGGGTTCATTCTCAAAACTTTTTGTTTTCGCTTATGCGTAACGTTTGCGAAGTCTTCGCAAACTGTAAATAAATGAGGGTACTTTCTAAAACTCATTCCATGTATTACCACAAACACATATTCGCCGCTTGCAGCTTGTAATCAAGCTTTTTATTATTAGTCGTATATCAAGAGTGGTCTACTCCGTCTATTCGTATATCATATATAAATTCGAATTTGTCACCCACGTGGTTGATTCCTGTTGGCGACTAGTGGGTGTTTTTAACGTCTCATAAGTTATATGTTCGGTTTTCTTGTGATCTCACACTGTAGTTACGGCTTCTAAAGCTTAAGTACAGCTACCACAATAATATGACAAAGCTGCATTTTTTTTTGACTATTTTCTTTTTTATCGTGGCCATAAATAAAATTAAGTTTTTAGTTGTTTTATTAGATGGGCCATACAAGTTGGCCGATTACCTTGCGGTACGAACTATTTTATGAACAACACCAACTTGTTCATATTCGGTTTTTATAGCGTCGGCATCGATCATGCAACTCGTATGATTCAGCGGCTCACATGTTACAATGAGAATCACCACTATATCCACTTTCGTCTTCTTGCGTGGACCATGCAGCCCACGATCCTTGATTAAGCTACTTGTCTAAGCAATAAACGCCACAATCTCTTCAACAATCGATTTCCTCCTAGCAAATGAACCTCACCAACCTCCATGTTGTGACCCCAACCTCCATATCAAAAGCATGGGTCTATTATGAAAGTTTTCCATTTCGAATTTTTCTATTAACAGAAGTATTTGATCCAACACGGATTTATCCTATTATATCAAACTTTTATTATCGAGTTTGTAATAAACAAAGCTGAAGATTTTTAATAATTTCACAGCCTGATTTTTTTATTATCTTAATAGCTGGTTCTTTTTATTACCTTAATTATCTTAATTTTTTTATTATCTTAATAAGTTATTAATTTATTTTATTAATAGTATTAAAATATAAATCACATTTCACTATGGGGGTATATTATAAAAATTTTCCGTCTAAGATTAAATCCGTGCTATCCCAGTTGTATGATTGAGTGCTCGAAGAGTACTAATTTAGCGACCAAACTGATGCTCAACAATAGATAGATAATAAATTTCAGAATAGACCCCCAGTACTCGGAAATTCAGAGCCATTTGGTCCCATGTGCCTCACTATAGTTTAAACTCGAAACTAGACTCTTCAAGCAAACTCTGCTTGCTCTACACCAGGGGGTCATAATGAATATTTTCGACCGCGATTTTTTTAAATTTACGACATCTCTTTAGGTGTCGAATATCGTTGCAAATACATAAAGTATTAAATATTGGATTAATTATGTTTAATTGATAAAATTTGATTGGTTTAATTATAAAAACATTTCCTAATAAAATTTTATTGAGATTTTTATATTTTCGTAAATTCATAATAGGCATTTTCGACGTTGATAGATTTTATAAAATACCCCCAGTTTCTTGACTCGCACAATTTTATATTGGCGCTGTAGTTTTCGAACCCGTGTCAATATAATTTTAAGCTAAACTAATTTCATCAGGTCAAACTCTCATCCTCCAAATACCAATCTCCCAACTCACACACCCTTTCGCACTTCCTTTTGGTTGAACACCCCTCTACAAAAATAAAGCAAAAGTCCCCTCGAGGTCGTAAAACCCTTCCACCCAAATTTCCAGTAGTAGAGTTTCTCTCATTTCCAAAATTATAAAGCAGACACAAAGATCTCAAATGATCAAAGAAAAAATAGCAAATTAAATGAATTAAATGAGTCGACCCGCACCATACAGTAGAAAATCAAGTAAAACCCCAAGATCACCAACTCGAGCAAGCAAAAGGCTCAGAAAAAAAATCAAAACCTAATGAGCTACACTCGAACGCCATAAATCATCCAAATACTCAACAAAAAGTAACAAACAACGAAAATGAGCCCATAAATCGGGAGCAAGTCCAAACGAAAAACAGCACAGATAATACAGCACCAGTCAAAAAAGAATAAATTAAATTAACACAGCCCAAAACGAGCAATTAGAATCCCAAGCAGAAAAACAGGTTGAAAAGGACATTCAGGCACCACAGAAGCCCCAAATCACAAAATCCGAAAAAACAAACTAACAAACAACAAATACAAAATTGGATCAGCAAAAAATTCAACAAAGCATCGTGAGCTTTGTACCAGAATTCAACGGGGAAGAAACGAAACACCAAGCACATAACTTAGCAAGATCCCTCAACACTGCCGACAGTATATTTGAGACACTTAGCACGGATCAAGAGGAAAAAATATTCGACAGGCTAATCAAACTAAAGCTGACAGGAGACGCCTATATGAGAATCACCCATCGGAATATACAAACTTACACGGAACTAAAGGAAGTATTAAGCAATATGTATACAGAATTACACTCGTTGGACGAACTAGAAAGGAGATTCAGCAGCGTGAAACAAATGTACGGCTACAAGCTCCTAGAGGCACTCGAACAATACAAAAACGGCTACAGGACTAAATATAAAACCAACAACATCGACGACACATATTCTCAACATCCAGACACAACGTCAGTACAACTATTCAAACGAGATCTAAACAATTTAATTTTAAAAGAAAAAATAGCCGCGATCCATGCTACAAATGTCAACCAGACCATAAATGAAGCAGAAACCATCGAGAAAACGCTAACGTGTACAACGGAAATGACGCAGAATACAACAAAACAAACACTCACATCATTCACGCCAACAAATCAACAACATAACACTTACGGAAGACCACCGATCATCTGTGACTATTGCCAAAAAATGAACCACACTTGGGATGTATGCCGCACGAGGTTGAGCCAAGAAAGAATGAACAGATCACAACAGTATTACACACACGCAACACAAACTACCAGAAAAACTACAACACAGTTAGACAACCGCCGAACACACATTGCAATGCACACACGCAAGAACCATATAAAAGGACAATTCAACCACAACGTCCATACCAGCAATATAAAAATCAAACATGCAACCAGCAAATGCCGACAACACAGGGCATGCCACACTTCATCTCACAATTCAATTACAATCGGCAACAGCAAACTCAGAACCAATTCACACCAACAAATAAACAACCACAACATCAACAGAATCAACGCAGGAGTAATTTTTTACCAAAATACTGCTCACATTGTAAGACCACGACGGGACACACTTTTGAGGAATGCCGTAATAAATTCTTCAACAGACTGCCAAACCAACAAGTCACATTTAATAAAATGAGAATCAATGCAATATTCTTACAACAGCACCAGAATCATCATGAAATAACACAACAAACGCAGCCGGAAAACTCCAACGGATCCGCAGCCATAGGAGAGTCACTGACTTCGGATCCAATACAAACATATTTAGCATAATCAACAACACCAAAAAACGACCACAGACAAACTCTCCGAATGGGTATCATCCCACAAACATACTTAAAAAATTTACATTCCAACGATTACACTAACTCACAAACAAATACACTAAATTCAAACGACGAACACACGAGCCCTAGTGCCCAAAACTCAAGTTACTAAATACAAACAAATAATCATACAACACAAGCCGCCGCTACAATTTCGGCGCAAAATCATCAAAAAAAGTCGTCGCTACAAGGCCAACGCACTACTCAAACTTTCAAACAATCAACCAACAATCAGTAGCCACCACTTCAACTTCAGTGCAAAATCTCAGTTCACAAAAAATCACTCAACAAACAAAAACCACCGCTACAATCCCGGTGCAAAACATAAACTTAACAATTACGAACTCACAAACAAATAAAACTCAGAACAGCACTGATAATACCAATCCGGAACAGAACAAATTCTCCGAAAAAATCTCACTATCCAAAAAATTAACATGCAAAACAATCTACAAAATACAGAATACACTTGAAATTAACACGCCAAAACTATCATCTGAACTAAAACAGAAATTGTTACAAAAAACACACGACTTGGGTTACCCACGAAATCCATTATGTCACGATCCTTTTTGACAAAATCCAGTTGACAAAATCCGTTTTTGACATAATCATCTTTTGACAAAATCCATCCTTTTCAAAATCCATTTATGATAAAATTCATTTTTGTCAAAATCCCTTTTGTCAAAATTCATGAAAAAACCACCGAATCCATCGTTTTTGTTATTTTTTACAAGCCCATGGATTCTTAGATTTTTTTTTTCATGGAAATACGAAATTTATTTTATTTGTACGATCATGAGTTTAGTGACATTATACTAGAGGATTTTGACAACAGTGGATTGTGTCATAAATAGATTTAGTCAAAATTGGAAAATAACAAAAAAGGGTTTCAACAATCATGGGTTTCAACATCAATGTATTTTGTCAAAAGAGGATTTTTATAAAAAACTACGGATTTTAGCAAAATGGATTTTGGAAAGATGGATAACGGGGGGATTCCACTCAGTACACATAGTAAATCTAGCAACAAACGACAAACTGACTCGCAATACCATCTCACCCATCATAAACAAACACAAAGTACACCTGTTAATCGATTCAGGATCTGACTTTGTATAAACAAAAAAACTTTGTAGGACAAGTACAGATTGACCAAAACGATCTTATAACATTAGCAGGAATAGGCACCAGTACAATTAAAACACTTGGATCCCTAGACCTTATTCTACTACTTAGCAATAGCTACCACATCTCACACAAATTCCACGCCGTCTCAAACGATTTCCCAATTACCGAAAATGGAATACTAGGCCGAGACTTTTTCGACAAATTCTATAGGTAGACATTTCATATAGTACAAGTACTATAAAACTACAACGTCACGTCATTCCCTTTTCGAACAAGCTAAACAATAAAATATCGCCACCAGCTAGAAGCGAGACAATTATTGAGTTAGTAACACCCACAAATGAATAGACAATTTGCATCGCAACTGAAATAAAACCAGGGATATTTATTCCACAAACATTAATACAACCAATCAATTACAAAGCAAAAATCATGATTGCAAACACACTACCACAAGACAGTGAAATACCTGACATTAAACCAACATTAGAAATTCTACCGAAAGACGTACCGTACTACCACACAGGACAAACAATAGAGTATTCTTCACGTCAGGACCAGATCATTAAAACAAAAACAGATCGAGCAATCAATCATTATTCGCAATGAGTCGATTAGCTAATCGGACTGTCGCTCACTTGTAAACATGTTGATCGTATCTAAAGATATCCTTCAGTATCACGACAATAGTCTTGACCGCGATTCATTTTCACCGTGTGACTTATCTGATGAAATAGCTGTTAGAATATTGCAAACAAATACAGAAAACCCTCCAAGAATACGTTTATGTTCTTTGAAATCGTGTTGTTCGACACTACAAAAACACGAGTCTGAACACGAAAACCGTGTAATTTTAAACCGTGTAATTCGAGCGAAGATATCCGTATTCTTCAAATACCATATTCTTGGTGCGTTACATATATTTTAATCGTATAAATATCGCAAATATGATAGTTCGCAAACTCTTCGCTAGCTCTTCATTTATCACTCCGTACGTGCAAATAGATTAAATACATCAACAGAAGTACATATGCCCAAAAGACTGGAACATCACGCTGAGCATTAATCGTAGATGTAGTAATTTTTCAGGAATATATAGTTAGGCTTAGAAAATTCCGAAATTTTTGAACATTAAAAATAAATGTACAAATACTTTTATGCATCACTGTATATATATATGTATATGAATAAATATGCTCATTCATATTCTTTTATTTTAATAGACACGTATAATACACAAAGCAATTTTTACTATTGTATAATTTATTGTCACACGATTATTTTTATTTTATTTTATTGAAAATCAAATGGGAATAGTTATACTCAATCACTGTCATTGGATTTAACACTTTGTTAAATACGTAACGGAAACAAGGAAAATATTCTTTTGTTTTTGTTTTCACGAAAATATATAAATATATTTATGATGAAAAATTGAAATTGTTGCTTCTCCTCCTCTCTAAACTGACAAATGTTACAGATATTTTTACCTGGAAAAGGATATGTTAATATAATTTGGTTATAATTTGATTTCCTTAAAAAAAATTGAAATCGGAAGAATTTCTTGTATTCCCTTATGTAAAGGGATAGTCTTGTATTTGATCGACTTTAGTATTTTAACATCTGTTTTTAAATATTAATGTTGAGCAACGGTGAAGTGTAGAGCTTTATTATAATTGATTATGGTTTTAATGAGCTACAAATTTGTTGCTGTTGTATACGCATATACCAAAAGTCTAAACATTATTCAGGGACATAAATATCAATTATAGCAGGTTGAGCGAAGTGAATAAAAAATAGCTTTGCCAACCAAATATTATGAAATTATAAAACGTATGTAGTGTTGTGAATTATTGACTGTGTGTTTTATGCCATATAGCGCTGTGCACAAAAAGGTATGTCTCATGGGTACTCAAGGCAATGCGCAATTTTTCGAAAATGAAATTTATTGTATTTATTCATATAACGTTATATTGGAATGTGTGAGATTAAAAAAAAAATATTGTTTGTTGTATGAACTGAACGTTAATACTATTAGGATTTGAACTTTTGATAAAATATGATATAAAAAACGTCTACACGTCTATTTTGGCCTATAAAGTATATAGAACAGAAACCTAAAAATACATAAATAATAAAATCATGTGGTTATGAATACATATGTTGTGTATGGATGCGAGCTTTTCAAACTTTTCTGTACGACAGTAACGCGTGCTAGATGATAAACTACATGTCGTTATAACAAATGTGTGCTGTAATAATAGACACTAAAATACGGTTGAAGTACCGCGGAAAAGTTACATTGAAAATGCTTTAGGGCGAAATACGTTTTACGTGCAAAAATGGTCATCGACAAAACAATTACTTGATCATTCGCCTTTACAGGTTAATTTGAGTTCATACTGTTTTAATTATCACACGATAGGTTCTTTGAGTTACAGAAATCACTGAATTACAAATATTTTAAAATTATATGATATCGTCGAGCTTTGTAAAATTACTTTATTGCACTCATACTTGTTTTGGTTTACGCATCTTAACCTCTCAGCTTCATAAGATAAATAAAAATAATTGTTTTAGATGTGACATCCGCTCGTGACGAAGCTCTATCCGTTTTAATAATTTGACTGCAAAACGTAAAATAATCAGATTTAATGAACATTCTTAAAATTATTAGCTAAAATCGTTGTTGTTGTCAAAAATATTTGTTGTTGTCATAATAAAAAATAAGCTTTTAGAGAAATTGTGGGCTTTATACGTTTTGATTATTTGAATACAAAAAGTAAAGTGTAAAAGCACGTTTTTAGAAAACACACACGAGAAAACACATCATTCAACTTAATACCCAATACTTGGCATCGCTGTGGCTTGTCAGCTCAGGAATGAAAGGAAAGAAAGAAAAAATATTTTTCACTGAAAATTGTAAAGCTTAGTTCTACATTTTTGGTTCGTCCGTTTTCTGCATAAACATAAAGACCGCAGATGATTTACCGACCAGTGGAGCATGCGACATTTAATTGCCCATGAGAGAACCATTCGCAAAAATTGTTCTTGCGCTTTATCGTTAGTCATAGCGATCGCGAGGTGTATTGGAAATCAAAATAGTTTGAACATGAAAGCCATTTCTTTCGGAATGATTTGTTGAATGTTTCGGAATAATGTAATTGGCAGAATAATGTTGTTTATGTTATGTACGTCGGTATTTTAAGCCGCTAAAATGGCTCTTTCACTCAATACGGCGTGATTTTGATAATTTGTGCGTTGCTTTGAAATACCTTGTCTTTTAACTCTTCTCTTGAATTTATTATGTTGCAGAAATTATGTGTGAAGGTGATTTTTCCTGTTTCTGGAGGTAGAGTGCCATTATCAAATTCGAGTAACTGTCTTGAAAATATGGCAGCTGTTGAATAGTTTTGGAGTTGTACTCCCGCATATTCGTTGTTAAATGCATTATTTTACTGTGCTACAAAAAGTTGAATATTTCTAGAAGGCATATGCAATTCATCAGATGGTGTTATACAAAGTATCACTGGAAGCGTTTGACTAAAGGCGCCGGATAGTAACACAAAAGCTCCATCAAATGGAACCTGATTATTACGGAAGTCTTTCAATTATGGTCTAATGTTTCCAATTAGTTCTGGTGAACCATTTTACACTCATCCCATGATTTTGCACGCCCGAAGAACCTTTCCCAGTCCTGATGTTTTAGAAACGTCAGAATACGCAACACATTCTGTGAAATACATGTTTAATGTCAGTTTAAGAGCTGATTGCGATTTTCTATCTCATTCCAACAACCTAACAGCAATACCTGAAGAAGCAAGTGCTAATGCAATATGGCCGTTTGAACGGACGATTAAGGAAATTATGAAAAATTTCCCGGTTTCTGCCGGAGTTTCCAAAAAGGTACGCAATCGACCGGATTGGTTGGCCACAACTTGTATGAAGGTATCAAATTTAGCATGAGCCGATTGACACAATCAAAATGCAGCACATGCCACCAAGAATTGACCGTAATATCCAGCAATTAAATTTTTCCTTTATCTATTTGCCAGGAATTTTTTATTCTCACCGATCACAAACCGTTGATGTATGCATTTAAGAAAAAATGGGATAAATAAATCTGCGGAACATCAAATTCTTCGACTTAACCTTCATCAGTCAATACACAACGGATATACGACATATTGCTGGCAAAAGGAACGTAACGAACGAACCGATTTAATATTACGAGTCAACTCAATCTATCATTTTTCTATCAATTTTAAAGAGATTTACAACAAGACGAAGAGTTATAAAATTAGTATTGCATAATACCGGCAAATATACATTATAATTTCAGAAACTTGCTATTCCTGGAATATCGACAAAACTACATTGCAATATCAACAAATGATTAATTCATAAAGACTAAAAGCGACTACGAGGTTATTACTCAAAAATGTGTATGGCCGGACATAAAGAAAGAGTGTGCATAATTTGTTAAGTCATGTCAACCATATAGAAAATCCATAGTCACAAACATTCAAAAATATTAACAACAATCTAACTGATAGCCCTCTTCTGCCTAAAGCAATACCAATTGTAGATGAAATCGCTGAAATAGTAACCAAAAATTCAAATTCTGAATGGATTGCACGTTACGGCACACCGCTTCGAATAACATATGATCAAGGTGACAATTTGAATCTGCATGCCAAGCTAACGGAATGATTGAGATATGGCATCGCAGACTTAAATCATCATTCTGTGATCAATGTGTGATCAATTACCATAATTAATAGGACAACTATCAGACCCAGATCCAAAAGGTTCTTCTAATGAGTATAATCAAGCCGTTGCGGAAAACATACGGAGAAACTCAGATAGCAGTAGACGGTCTCTCAAAAGGGTAAAATGATGCAAAGTCCGAGAAAGGACAAGTTCACAGTGATGTTTTAAGTGATATGACTCAACTTTTGACAGTAGCAACCTTATTAGGAGCGGAATCAAGTGAGAACATAGGGAGACATACCACAGTGACTATCGAGCGGTACTTTTCGGCTAGGCCGCTCTCAAGCATATACTAAATAGAACTTGTTGGGTGAAAGGTTAAGTATTTAGAAGAAAGAAAATTTAGGGAAAACAAGGCAAGCCAACTTATTAAATGTGTGACTAGGTTGCAATAATGCCTAGATTATAAATGGGTTATTGTTACCGTCATCCTCCTTGATACTTGAACAAGAGGCAGATAGATAGACACACTCAAACTAGTCAAAAGTTTTCGATTCTATATGAAGCTAGCTATCAAACGCAGCAAGCGCTAAGAAGCCACAGAACTTTGAGGTAGGCCATATAGGATAGTATAATGTTAATAATATAAAATTATAAATTTAACACTGGAACATATCCAGTTTTACGTAGGACTGACCCCAAACTTATTTCTGACACAGTTAGATTTTGTACCAAGAATGGACGGACTTCTACCGCTCGAAAATGTTCCACCAACAATGAATTGATGAAAGCTTAACAAAAATTGGTAATAGTAAGGACCTAGGCCCAGATAGAATTCCTGAGAAATTCCACGATCTATTAAATCTAGTTCTAAAGTTCTAAACATTAACTGAGCGATGGCAAGCAGAGGTGGTTTCTATTTCCAAAAGAGAAAAACCCACCAGAAGAATTATCATTATATCAACTAATTTTTATGTTCGACACACAATATTAAATTACCTTATTATGGTTTTAGAAAAGCCCATTCGACAATCGATACTATAAACTTAGTGGTACATACTGCTGACAAGGCAATACAGGGGAATGCAACAAGTGTATAAATTTACTACGAGAAAATAAAAATTAATTTTTAATGTACAATTCTAATACATATAACTATTTAACATTGAATCCTAAGCGTAAAATATACAAAGCGTAAAATATTTAGATTTAATGCGATAAATATTTGAACTGTTGTTGTTGTCAAAAATAGTTGTTGTTGTCAATACGCAAATAATCAGAAACACGCCCTTACCGACATTATGAGCACTGTCCGTTTTGATAATTTGTTTATAAAACATGAAAAATTAATTATTAATGTCCTGTACATTTCGAAATAATTATTTAAAATTATTGTTGTTGTTGTTAAAAAAGTTGTTGTTGTCAATACACAAATAATCAGAAACACGCCCTTACTGACATAGTGAGCTCTATCCGTGTTGGTAATTTGCCTATAAAACATAAACAAAATAATTATTAATGTCCTGTACATTTCTAAATAATTGTTTAAAATTATTGTTGTTGCTGTCAAAAAAGTTGTTGTTGTTAATACGCAAATAATCAGAAACACGCCGTTACTGACATTGTGAGTTCTATCCGTTTTGGTAATTTGCCTATAAAACTTGAAAGAATAATTTTAATGTCACGTACATTTCTAAATAATTGTTTAAACTTATTGTTGTTGTTGTCAAAAGTAGTTGTTGTTGTCAATACGCAAATAATCAGAAACACGCCCTTACTGACATAGTGAGCTCTATCCGTGTTGGAAATTTTCCTATAAAATATAAAAGAAAATTCTACATTTCTATATAATTGTTTAAAATAATAAGTGTTGCTGTCAAAAAAGTTGTTGTTGTTAATACGCAAATACTCAGAAACCCGCCTTTACCGACATTATGAGCACTGTCCGTTTTGATAATTTGTTTATAAAACACGAAAAATTAATTATTAATGTCCTGTACATTTCTAAATAATTGTTTAAAATTATTGTTGTTGTTGTCAAAAAAGTTGTTGTTGTCAATACGCAAATAATCAGAAACACGCCCTTACTGACATAGTGAGTTCTATCCGTGTTGGTAATTTGCCTATAAAACTTAAAAAAAAAAAATTTAATGTCACGTACATTTCTAAATAATTATTTAAAATTATAAGTGTTGTTGTCAAAAATAGATGTTGTTGTCAATACGCGAATAATCAGAAACCTGCCCTTACCGACATAGTGAGCACTGTCCGTTTTGATAATTTGTTTATAAAACATGAAAAATTAATTATTAATGTCCTGTACATTTCGAAATAATTATTTAAAATTATTGTTGTTGTTGTTAAAAAAGTTGTTGTTGTCAATACACAAATAATCAGAAACACGCCCTTACTGACATAGTGAGCTCTATCCGTGTTGGTAATTTGCCTATAAAACATAAACAAAATAATTATTAATGTCCTGTACATTTCTAAATAATTGTTTAAAATTATTGTTGTTGCTGTCAAAAAAGTTGTTGTTGTTAATACGCAAATAATCAGAAACACGCCGTTACTGACATTGTGAGTTCTATCCGTTTTGGTAATTTGCCTATAAAACTTGAAAGAATAATTTTAATGTCACGTACATTTCTAAATAATTGTTTAAACTTATTGTTGTTGTTGTCAAAAGTAGTTGTTGTTGTCAATACGCAAATAATCAGAAACACGCCCTTACTGACATAGTGAGCTCTATCCGTGTTGGAAATTTTCCTATAAAATATAAAAGAAAATTCTACATTTCTATATAATTGTTTAAAATAATAAGTGTTGCTGTCAAAAAAGTTGTTGTTGTTAATACGCAAATACTCAGAAACCCGCCTTTACCGACATTATGAGCACTGTCCGTTTTGATAATTTGTTTATAAAACACGAAAAATTAATTATTAACACTAAACCTACCGACATTTCATTTATACCTAATCCTACCGCATGAGCGGTCAAATGACCGCTTTAAAAAAAACATGTATTTTAGTAAAGTAGACTAGATATAATATAATTTGTTTTCGGAAATTAAACAATGAAAAAAGTTATAAACATTGTAAAATAGATTGTTTGTATATTTTAGGAAAAGATAATAAGCCACATGATGATAAAGTAACGTTGTATGCGAGAAATGTTAAACGAAATTTTTAAAACAGTCATTTGACCGCGGCATGGTAGGCTTAGTGTTAATGTCCTGTACATTTCAAAATAATTATTTAAAATTATTGTTGTTGTTGTTAAAAAAGTTGTTGTTGTCAATACGCAAATAATCAGAAACACGCCCTTACTGACATAGTGAGCTCTATCCGTGTTGGTAATTTGCCTATAAAACATAAAAAAAATAATTATTAATGTCCTGTACATTTCTAAATAATTGTTTAAAATTATTGTTGTTGCTGTCAAAAAAGTTGTTGTTGTTAATACGCAAATAATCAGAAACACGCCGTTACTGACATTGTGAGTTCTATCCGTTTTGGTAATTTGCCTATAAAACTTGAAAGAATAATTTTAATGTCACGTACATTTCTAAATAATTGTTTAAAATTATTGTTGTTGTTGTCAAAAGTAGTTGTTGTTGTCAATACGCAAATAATCAGAAACCCGTCCTTACCGACATTATGAGCACTGTCCGTCTTGCTAATTTGTTTATAAAACACGAAACATTAATTATTAATGTCTTGTACATTTTAAATAATTATTTAAAATTATCGTTGTTGTTGTCAAAAATAGTTGTTGTTGTCAATACGCAAATAATGAGAAACCCGCCTTTACCAACATTATGAGCACTGTCCGTTTTGATAATTTGTTTATAAATCACGAAAAATTAATTATTAATGTCCTGTACATTTCTAAATAATTATTTAAAATTATTGTTGTTGTTGTCAAAAAAGTTGTTGTTGTCAATACGCAAATAATCAGAAACACGCTCTTACTGACATAGTGAGCTCTATCCGTGTTGGTAATTTGCCTATAAAACTTAAAAAATATAATTTTTAATGTCACGTACATTTCTAAATAATTGTTTAAAATTATTGTTGTTGTTGTCAAAAATAGTTGTTGTTGTCAATACGCAAATAATAAGAAACACGCCCTTACTGACATTGTAAGCTATTTACATATTTTGATTACAAAACGTAAACAATTATGTTTTAGCATAAATTTTAAGATTATTATTTTATACTGTTGTTGTTGTCAGTAGTATTAGTGTCAGTCAGTAGTATCAGTAGTAGTAAATCTTCCATCATTCTAATCAAATCAAAATTAAAATGTGATTTTATTAGTTTTAAAAGAAATGTATGTGTTAAGCTCATTTGGCTTGAGACAAGTTAAGCAAATAAAAAAATGTTATGCAATTCAGGCCTACATAAATGAACCATTAATATGAAAAAACGATTTGTTTTTGTGATTACATACATATACACAGTATTTTTAACCTTCCAAACTGACTTTCAAATTAACCCCAATTATAAAACGAACCTTTCAGTTAAAACATTTGATAGACATGCAAATCATCTTCAATATAGACAAAGACTACTTTAAAAATATAACAAATTTTTCACTGTTACAAGAAGAATTCATAATTTAGGCTTTTTTTTATTAAAAAATCAAAATCATGATCTTGACAGAACAACTTATCCCGGGCTTTCTCAAAATTACCTTGATAATAAAATACATCAAAAATTTGAATTTATTATTTAACGTAAAAAAAATAAGGCACGATATCCAAATGTTTTTCTAACCATCAAATTTTATAAAAAGAGTTTATATTTAAATCCACTGTCAAAATCAGATTTAATTTTAGGCAAAATAAAAATACAAAATAATATACGAAAACTTGGG
This sequence comes from Nephrotoma appendiculata, assembly GCA_947310385.1. Lineage (NCBI taxonomy): Eukaryota > Metazoa > Arthropoda > Insecta > Diptera > Tipulidae > Nephrotoma > Nephrotoma appendiculata. The sequence goes on from OX371224.1 coordinate 311,748,690, forward strand.
TAGCATACCAATTTATATTATTGCTCTGATTACTCGTTCCATTCCCATTGTATTTTTCATAACATGGTTTTTTTAATTGGACTGATAAGAAAAAAAAAATATTATTATGTAAAAACGCACAAAAATTTTGCTTATAGCTATATTTTTTCTAAAAACTAATCCCGGATTTTAAAATGTATAATAAGTAGTGATGTCTGCTGTTGGTTAGAAAATAAAAAGCACACGTGTAAAATTATTTACCGATATACATAAAAAGCTTGTTAATTCCCTTATCAACAATAAAACATTTCTCTTATAAATTTTCTTCGTAAAATCATTAATTCTTGTGTACAATGGAAAACTTATTGAAATCATAATTCAACTCTTTTGTTGTTTTATTATTATTTTGCTATGCTTTAACAAATGAACATCGGTGAGAACAATACAAAATAAAAGCAAAACGAAAAAGTTTAAAAAATTTGTCCTTATTTTCTGGAAAGCACAAAAACAACTTTGCAAAAAAAAAAATATATTAAGTGTTAAATTATGTATTCCTTGAAATGTATATAAGTATTGTTCTTGGTCTCGCATTCTAAAAGAGATCCTATTTAATTTATACAGCAATTTATTATTATTTTGCGTGTGCTTCTCATAACAATAAAATATAGTTCTTACCATAAAAATTACAAAAATTTAAAAAAAAAATATTAAACAATCAAAACACGTGAAGAAACTTTTGAAAATTTTAGGTTATAATTTTTATATTTCCTTAATATAATTCGATTCAATGAATGCGTTTCTACATAAAGTTCTTTGTAAAGATAATAAATAGGAAGAACTCATGTTGATAGCCCGCAACGCTCAATTTTATTCTTAATCGTCACATGTATATGTAATGTTAATACTAATCATTGATTAAAATCGAAATTACATTATTTGGGAACACAATATGATTAATGTGATTGAAAGATTAACCGTTTAGTAGAAATCTTTGATTAACGGTTGCTAATCGTGTATTTGTATTTTCTGTCATCAACATTACCTTTTAAAAATAAATATTTAATGACAGCTCGATACTCGATTTTTCCATTTTCACAAAAACACTCAAATAAATTTTCTCACAAACACTCGAATAAACCGACTAACTCAAACGATTGCTAAACGCCCACGGTCTAACATATCTGATATTTCGGTGAATATCTTTCAAGACATGCACAAACATACTCTCTCACTTCCGTTGATGAGTACTACCTTCTTCATGTTGATATAGGAATCTTTTCAGACCACCCTCGTATAATAAGTCGAGTTTTGTTAAATAATGGCTCAAATCCCCACCCGGGTAAGCGCACTATTTTCGCAAATTGTCTAGATCTCTGGTCGTTTGTTAGAAAACACTTGTCCCTTATGAAACCTTTACTAAAATGTTTTTTATGTTGTATTTATTCTGTTACAAAATATATTGGGAAGGGATTTTTTTTTTTTTTTTTAATATTTTCTAAAGTGTGAAATTTTTTTATTAATTATTTGAACCGTTTCGTTTATCTCATAAAAATATAATTGGTAAATAACGGCAACAATAAAAACGTATTATGACGCAAATCATCAGAAAACATGTGAGCCAGCCGGAAATAGCAAGACATTTTAAGCGAATAGCAGAATTCTAAGAACTAACCCGAAAATTTGTTTCTTAATTGTTGAGATAAAGTTCGTCGCAAACAAGCTCACTAGCGGCAAACAAAGTTTGCGCTCACAGTGTTCTCGCTCTTGACAGCGCAGGCAGAAAAAATCGAACTCATTCTGCACGACCCTCCTGCAAGTGATAAATATGACATTTATAAAATTCTAATCGTTCGCTAGTCCATCTCTGAGGAGAGTAAATTACAGACGATTTTAAGCAAAATCAATATTGATGATCACAAACCTTCAAATATGTTGCACCGAATTAAATCATCGACCAGCAAACATTTCACTGTTATCAACTTAACTTCCTTATATACAAACAGCGTTGGTCCCGCAAGCTCAGAAATACATGTGCCAAGCTCTAGCATTAGCCGACTTGAAACAATGCTAAACCAAATTGGAGTCTCGTTATTGGTACAAACAAATTAGTACAAACTAATTCTGTTCATTTTTTTTTATTTTAAAATACGTTGAATGAACAGATTAATTTAAATATTGTCCACCAATGCTTACGACTTTTATCCAGCTCCCAGGCAAGTTTCGAATCCCATTTCGGTAAAAACCGTTTCGTCTTTTGACGCGATCCAAATTTGAAGCCAATTTTTAATTTCTTCGAAGGAAGTGAACAGGTAACCTATACTAAATCGTGTTGCATCCATTGGAACAACAAGTAATTAGAAGGAGCAATGTCCAGAGAATACGGCGGGTGTGATAAAATATCCCAATTGAGCATCGAAATATTTGTTTACGGGTTTAGCTGCATCAGGCGCAATGTTGTCATGCAGAATATTAATTTTATCAGGCCTTTCTTGATATTCCGGTCGTTTTACTCGTAATGCATAGCCCAGACCAATTATTTGTAGTTTGTACCGCTCGCCCGTAATTGAATGCCCAAATTGTAGCAACTCGTAGTATACAAAACGTCCCACCAACAGCACCAGTAACACAGCATAATCTTCGAACCATTAATGTTTGTCTGTGTTGTTGATTTTGAAGTTGGATTACCCCCAATTTACCAGCAAGCTCGTCTACTATTTGAATCAGATCTTCATCGAGCAATACCTCTAATTCATCGTTTACGATTTTTTTGGCTGTCCCATACGGGGCTTATCGTCAACACTGAAATCATCATTTTTGAAGCGTTGAAACCATTCTCAGCGTGATTTATCGGTTGGAGCACTGTCACCGTAAGCTTCAACAAGCTTGTGCTTAAGCTGCACTTTTTTTCCAATTAAAACAAAAAATTTACAATTCCCGCAATAATTCAACAACGTATAAGAAACACGTTTTGTATGAAACTCAAAGCAATACAAATTGAATGTTAACGGCAGAGGTCTAATCTGGCTGAAACAACGGAAATCAGCTGTCACTATACACAATTATTATAGTCAGAGCCACTTTTTGAAAACGGACCGAATTATTTTATAGGTCCTAAAATATCAACTGTGCCATACACAGTAAAAAATTTTTACATGATTTATGGAAATTTACATACATTTAATGGTAAAATATTTACATCATTTATGTGAAAATTTTGTTTCCATAACAAGATACGGAATAGTCAGTAAACCAGTATGTAAATTAAAGAATTCCACAGAATATACTGAACAAGTTTTTATTTTATGTAGAGATTAACAACCTATATATGTAATTTTAAGTATCTTATATAATTTTGCATCATTTTGAAAGAAAATTACATCCTTTCCTAAAATATTCCATAATTATTATGTAGAATATTGTCGGAGATAAATACGACAGATGAGAAATCTACGAGCAAGAATAAATGTGACGCGTAATTATTTTGTTTAATGTGATATAATTCGCCAAGTCGATATGTTCTTTTGTTATACTTAGTATAAAGCAAGATTGGTTTTTTTGCAGATAGGTCGTTGCAAGAGAACCTGATAAGTAGAACACAACAACCTTTTATCAGTACGAGACCAAACTGACAAGAAAGAACTTGTGGTGGTTCTCATGTTTTGTAAGCAATGAAATTCTTCATAGTTTATGTAATTTTTAGGCAAATTTTATAAATTTCAATATTTAAATATGGAATATTACCCAGTAATCAGTATACAAAATTACATAATGGTTTATTGAAAATTATATATCTGCATTGTTGAATTTTACATAAATCAGAAAATGAAAATTCCATGTCTTATGTACGGTACATATCATACGTGAAATTTAAATACATTTACGAGGCATTTTGTTTACCCTTAAAAATATGTAATTTTTTTTACTGTGTAGGTTTTTATTTTCATACTTAAACTCTCGTTATAGGATTGTAAAAATAATAACGCAACAACAATATAAAAAAGTAAGATGTATTGGCCAACACAAATTTGAAAAGCATAAGATTAGTCTTAGAAATAATCCACAATTTCATGCTACTATTTTTTAAAATCCATTTAAGAATAATTCTATATAGTATTTGGCGGAATAAATTATTTAATATAGTAATTCACCCACGTATGTGAAGTTATCCCACGATTTTATCCCAGAAAATAAAAAAAAACATTTGCTATTGTGTAAAGTTAGCCCAGCCCAGAATTTGTTTAAATTGATTCAAAATAAACAGTGAAGTTAGCCCTGCCCATTATTTAAAATCACGTTAAATACAAAAATTAAATTCGTTACTTTTAAATTTGGTGAGTTTTAGCCATGCAACCGTACCAATATAGATTATGTATGTGTATATAAACTAAAATATCGATAAAGGTACTTGACACGTTATAAATATATAAACTAGTCAGATTAAGGCTATGTAGTTTTCAGATGATGACACTCATGCCTTACTTTTAGAAAAATTGAACCATGACAACTTTGAGAAATTGGGCCCTTGTGGCCAGATATATCCGTTCTACTCGTATTTGAAAAAATATTAAATTTGAGTTTGGCACATTAAAAGTATAAAAATGTCGATGCACGGAAACATGGTTAAAATGTTACGTTTCTTAAATATATCATTGCTCCTACCATCTTCAGTTCAGATATTGTGAACCACCCCCAACAAATCTTTTGAAAATGTATGCGGTTATTTTTTTGATACAAGTGAATATAAATAACCCTTGGTTGAGTACCTTTAAGAGTTTCCTTTATTACAAAGGTTTTGCTGCCCCCCAAGTCTACTAAGAAGTTTAATATTCTTTTATTGTGCCAATCGTATTTTAGGTAAGGAGATATAAAGAGACCTCCTCTATAAAAATTATTTCATCGTTTTCATCTTACATCCACTTCATAGTATCTTATGTCTCATCTCTCTGTTCTAAGTGAATCATTCTTTGTTGCTTCCAGCCCGTATATTGACCTCCGAATTTTGTTCTCTTTTAAAGTTTGGTCAATTCGTGTAAACAATTTTTCTGGTTCTCATAGAATCGTCTCCTATTATTGGTATTTAGGGCTTTGGTTGTTGCGGTCTTTGTAGTATTTTCATGTCCTGTTGTTGTTGGGTATACCGTATCTCACGTTTCTCTCACGAAAGCGACCTTAGTGCCTCTTAATGAAACTTATTTTGTCCAAAATCTTGATTTACTGAAATTGTGATCATGTTGTTGAGGTTTCTTTTGTATATCGGAAGTTGAATTGAAGTATCCCGTCGTCAAAGTAACGATTGTTGTACTTACCGCCATGACATCAACATGAGCTTATTATGGTTGATAATCATAACCAAGGCCTTCCTAATGAGACGTGTCACTGGTGACGAATATTACAAAAATTGGCTTTCGAGAATTTCAAGTATTCCTATATTAAACTGGCAATAAATGATGTAAATATTTATAAATAATTTCTTAAAACTTATTTTAATTTTTATAATCTTTTTAAATTAAACATTTAAAATAAACTTAAAATCTGTATTAACTATAGAGACATCTTTCTAAAAATATGGAATTCCTAACTAAATATTAAATTTATTTAACTTAGGAGAACTGAAGATCAGTTCTGTGAACAAAATATTTTTAGTTAAATGCCGATTGATAAATCTGAACTAACTTTGCATTTAAGAAATAAATTCAGCCAAATTTTAGTACAGCAACATTATTATAGGCATCTATCACTTCTGGTATCAATTAACCATCACTTTACTAAGACGTGAATGTATTAAAATAAAATGATGTCAGACAAACAGTACAAGTAATAAATTAACGTTTAATGCACCAAAATGTGTCTTAATTCTAAACTGCAAACTTAGTTCAGATTTATCAATAGCTGACTAGAAATGCACCACGCAAAACAAAACACGCAATAGTAAAATTTTTTAGGAGAAGCCCTATTTTCCAGTGATTGGATCTTGATGAAATGTCGGTTTAATTGTATTTTTTTTTTACATTTACAATGTAGGAAATTTGGTCTACTTTCCAATGCGGCTCAGTATTTTGTTATTTTCGTTTTTTATGACTTTATTTTGACTCAAATAAAAATGTTTTTAAAGAGAAAAAAATTCCAAACTTTAAGACTGCCAAAGAATCTCCACGACAAATTGTTATATCGAACTTCTTAATAAAAACACAATTTGTGGAAAACAACAGTTCGCTACAACTTCAATAACTCAACAGCGATGTGTTGTTGAGGAAATTTCGTTGGCTTTTTCTCGTTAAACAATTTTTGTTTGTCTCAAAAAAGTCATAAAAAACAAAAATAATACAAAATGGACCTAGCAGCGGAAAGTAGACTAGATTTCATATACATTTTAAAAGTAAAAAAAAAATTAAGCCTACTTCATCAAGATACGCGACCTCACGACAAGCGTCTGAAAAAGGAGTGTATATGTTCTAAAAAATTTACTGTTGCGTTTTTTGTTTTGTATTATGGAAATTTTAAGGAAGTAATTTATTTAACTATTTTTAATTAAACAGACACGGTGTGTTTTGTGCCATCTTTGAATGACTGGTATGAAGTATGAACTAACCATTAAGATATAGTTAGTAATGAAGAAAATAACCATCGTCAGACGAATGGTATACAAATTTTAATTCTTTGGCTGCGGGCCAATAGTCGGGTAAATAAAATCGTTTACTATGGTAAAAATCGGATTTAGAACAGATTTTTCGATCAGTTTGCCATAGAGTTTTTGAAAAATAAATGAATTTACCGAAAAGTTTACTAAAAATTGACTTTTACTCGACTATTGGCCCGCAGCTTTTGTATCTTATACCAATTTTTTGGATTAAATTTCTGATTGAACTAATTTAAACTTATAGTTTGCGCCAGTAACTAATTGATCGTGTCAATCACACAACAAAGATAGATTTAATTTGAGGTTGACAAATAATGTGCAATTTAGGATTAAATAATACTGAAAATATGTTTTATGTAACAAGGGAGAAAAAACAGTGCGAGACATGCAGCATAGGTTACTTGGAAATACATTCTTATATATCTTATATAATATAATATATTGATACGAGAAATAATTGTATATGTAGGATTTCGAGTGCCAGCGCAAACGGAACGGAACGTCGAAAACGGAATCGGTAGTCATAGCTTCATAAATTATCAAACATATGTAGAGTTTTTAAATTTGTTATTTGCGCCCTCGTTTTAAAATGTTTTGATGGGACAAACTACAAACAAATTTTTAGGAGTGGTTGAATTAGCTCTACTCGCTCATTCGAAAAGCAGCCCACCATTAGTTTGTTCTCTATCATCGGTTGTTGATTAATGAAATAAACCCAATTTGGGATTGTTGATTTTATAGTATTTCGACTGTTGATTTTATAGAATGCTTAATCATAAAACCGCATTACAATATAAATTGCCTTTGTGGCACTTCATCACTAATTTTGTGGGTATATCGGATTTAGACGACTAAATAATAGAAAGAAATTGAAACAATCACTTCTACGTCCCGATTTAATTGTTTTAAAGTGCTCCTCGGTAAAAAGTATTATTGCTGTCTCACGATTCATAGCCGGAGGTAATTGGTAACTGTAAATATTTGGTATTGAATCTTCAACGGACGGTTTTTAGCAATACATTAATTTAAAAATAATTATCGATCCTAGATATAGTTAAAAGTTCAAATGGGATCGGTGTGAAAGTTTAATTTCAAAATGCTGAATTATCAAAATTACACATTTTTTAAAAACCCGCTTTTCAAAATATATCTCTTTACAGTCCTTTACTTCTTAAAATGGCACCTTTAATTTTTAACATTATTTTTTTATCGAATTCGGCTGTTTTTTGGCAGATCATAGTCAAATGTGGATTATGTGATATTATTTGTATTTTAACAAGAATTATAAAAAAAAGAAAAAATACTTTTTGCAAAATTCCATTAATTCATCAGTGTGATATTTATTGCAATATTTTGCAAAAAATTTAATTGTTTTAATTTAATTATTATTGATTAAGTATCTCAATTACTTGAATTTAATTTAATTGTTCTAACAAATTATCACACAAAAATGAGTCGCGTTGTCTACCATATTGATTACCGTCTGTTGTGATGCAACAAACGGGTTGGTTTTTTATGGAATACCAAACGATGGTCCTACAAACATGCCTGTCCATTCTTAGAAACTGGTTTTTATTCATAGATTTTATTTTGCAATAGAAGATTTCATATGGTTGGGTATGATTTGCCAAATCCAAAATTCTAAAATCGAAATTCCAAAAACCGAATCTCAAATTTCAAAGTTCCGATATAAACATTCCAAAATAAATATTTTTTAAATAAAATGAACTTTATTTTCGAAATTTGATTAAAATTTATAGATACGAAATTTTCGATTAAGGATTAATCAACGATATCTGGTAATTTGCTAAACCGTTACAGTACTTATAATTACATTACCATACACAAATTTGCTAGAATATGTTGGTATGTTTGTATATAGAGAAATGGTTCAGTATCCAAAAAAAAACCCCAACCCAGGGATCTAACTATTGAATTTGACGTTCATTCGTTTTCCTATAGTAGACAAAAGAAGGAAAAAGCAAAAAGTATGAAATTTTTTCTACTCTTTTCTATTTTGTTTCTACGCTTGCTATGGGAAAACGATAGCCGGCAAAAATGAACGCCAAATTCAATAGTTAGGCCCCTGTTTTATAGGATCGCAACTATCGTTAACCAATCTGGTAAACAACATGAATAATGTTTGTGTATTAATTTTTAAAGACTATTACATTAAATTTAATTAATTGTGATGATTAAATTTCAACGTTTAATTAGTATTTGTAACATTGAATCGATTTATTTACTAGAACAACTTTTGAAATTTTGAATATTGGTTTTTAGTTATTGTATTTTGTAAAAATAAATTTTATATTTTTGTTAATTGTGATTTTGAAAATTTCTGTCAGTTGTAAATTATAATAATTTTTCCAAAATAATTTCCATTTGATGCCCATGAAAATGTGATGAGCCCGCGCCTTTGAAATTTACATTAGCATAAAATGGAGTTGATTTTTAAATTTTGTAAATCGGAATTTGGAAATTTGGCATTTTGTACAATAAAAGATTTTTTTATTTCCATTTTTGGATTTCTTTTTGTTGGAATTTTGAATTTGGAATTTCGATTTTGAAATTCTGACTTGGCAAATCGTACACAGTTGAAAAAATATGCCGTATGTAATGTTAGTTGCATAACATATAGGTCCGTAGCAAGCTTGCATTACAAACTAATGCAAACGTTGCATTATATCAGATTTTAATGCTAATTGTATTAATTTTTATTGTATAGTTTACATTAAATTTTAATGGAATATTTTGTTAAAATTGATACAAGTTATATTAAAATTTATAGCACATTGCATTACAAAATAATCAAAATATCCATTTAGAAGCATCATTTTTTGTCGTAAGTGGCATTAAATTTTATAGTTCAGTACTTTAAACAGTAAAGCACACTACATTAAAAATTCCTAAATAATTGTTTTAACACTTATATTATTTTGTATTAAAACTAAAAGTATAAGGCAAATTTCACAGATTGCGTTTTTTTACTTCCAACTCGATTGACGTTAATCAATTGGCGTCCTTAACTCCTTACACAGCAAATATATGAAAAATGTTTTAAGGTTATATTAACATTATACACAATGACTCAGCGAATTATTATAAATTCGCTAAAAATTAGTTAACCCCAGATTATATAGAAATTTTCTTTCAACGCAGTACTGCAGTAATTTTTGACGCAACTGCATCATAATTATTTTTAATGCAAGCTTTACATTAGAATGTAATACATGATTGCATCATATAAGCTTTGATGCAAGGGTTGCATTAAAAATTGCACCAAAATTTCTAACTGTGTACGAAAGCTGTTTTGGAATTCGGCCATGCTGAATTTAACTAGGCCATGCTGAATTTAACTAAACAAATTATGGTTAAATTTGGTATGTAGAAGGACATTAGAATTTAAACGTGGATTGTGAATGAAGTTCTAGAATTCGACCATTCTGTACGAAATTTGGCCAATTCTTAACCAATTAATATAAAATTTTATATTCAAAAGAGAATTTATAAAATGAATATTGGATGAAGTTTTTAATTCGGCAATGCTAAATATAACCAGGCAATGGACATTTTTTAATTTATACTTAAATTTGGGTTTGTATAGCGGAAGAAAAAAAAATAGAAATTTAACATCAAATATGAATGAAGTTCTGAATTTTGGTCTTATTGAAACTATTTAATGATGTAAATATCAAATATCATATTTCATTATAAATAGCCGTCCTTTGCAACACGACCATAATAAATACCCTAATGCATTTATAATCAATAATACATTCGTATACTACATTCGTATATCGATAATTAAAATTTCGAGTTTGATACTAAAGCTTTGCAAGCTCTTTTAAATTTAATAATAATTGGTTGAGAAACTGTTAAGTTACATTTCGTTTAGCTGAGTGCTTTCCAAACCAAATTTAACCATAATTGGTTATGAAATGGCTTAGCTACATTTATTTCCACCAAAACCCCAAATTTCTACAAATATTCATTTTAGAACTCCAATTCATCTTAATTCGGGTCCATCAATTGTTTATGTTTTTTCTACATTGTAGTGACTTAAAACAAACTATTAAATTCTTGTTTAATAATGTTAAAACCGGGATTTTAAACAGCTGGATTCTGAAAAGTGGGGTTATGATAAGCTTTTATTTAGAAAATTGAATATCGAAGAGCTATCAAACGACCCCAACCTCGATAATTTTAATAATGTCAACGGAGATCTTTTTAAGCTCATTTCCTCAAAAAAAGTTACTCATTTGTAATTAATGTTAATTCTATGTAATATAGAGGTGAAAATACTTTTTATTAATATATTTTAAATATCTTGATATATTTTACAAGTTATACTATCACCCATTTGAATTATAAAAATTGAAGCCAACTTGAACTCTAAATCTATAAAATGGAAACCTCGCACTGTAAAAACAATGAATAGTTACAAAAATAATATTCCGCTAAAACTCATAAATAGTGATAGCGACGTATTCGGAACCGTGAATCAGTTTATAATTTTTGTAATAAGCTCAAATTTTCCATAAGTCAAAAAAAAAATTCAAAATAATGTAAAACCGACTATTTCCAACTCCAAGTGACTGAAAAACGACATTTAAAAAAGTCATATCTACCATGCCTAGTGCGTTTCTTAGACATAAGTCTTATCTGCCAATTACAAAGATAAAAAGGCGCATTTACCAAAAAAAAAATTAAAAATCGCATAGGACTTTTTTGCTTAGTAAATATAATATTTTTGAAATATACTTCTTTTTAATTGTATATGTGCAGTATCTTTCACAACTCGTCCAAGCATCGATATGTTTGAACAAGTAGATGAATGTCTTGAATTTTGTGGTTGTTTATGCGCTGCTGCATGCGATTTTTAGTTTCAACAATTTTTTATACTGGAAGGTCGCAACATTTTTTTGTCTTTTTATTTAATATGGTTGCAACGTTGTTTGTTTTAAGTGTTTTGTTAGCTAAAATTCATTAAAATTCATTTATATGATCGAATATAGCAAGATAGACACTATGAATCGGGTGGAAGCAATGGCTGTTTTGGCTAAAAATGCTGAATTTTCTAAAAAACAGAAAGACAAGTTTAAGGACGTGGATCCGGACTTTCAGCAAAATAAAAATATAAATAATCTTTACCACCGACATCACTTCAATGTCAAACAACATCATTTCCATCACAATGCATAACAGAATGCAACAAACGGTGTAAAAATAAGGATTACAGTAAAATTGCTGAAGAGCAGCGAATTATAATCAATAATAAATTCTGTGCGTTAGTTGAGTCGAAGTAAAAATGGTTTATTTACCACCAAGTAAATATATTGAAACCTAAAAGAAAAAGATCACATTCAACGGTACGGTCAGTAAGTGTCATATACTCTTCCCCCGTAGATTTAAAAAACCTCGGTGTATACAAAAAAATGTTTTTACGAACGCTGGGTTTTGAAATGAAAAATGATAAGATAGTTCGAAATATAATCGTATTTGGATGCAATCAAACGCTTATAGCCCCAGACCTACGAGGGAAAAGCTATCATCCGACAACACCCCATTACTGTAGGGAGCATGCACCAAAAGTCAGGCATTTTTCTAGTGACATAACGATTGCAGAAATGCAAAGAGATTATATTAGTAAAAATAAAGAAAATATTTCTTATGAATTATATCGAAGAGTTATTTCTGAAAATAATATTTCCTTTATGAAATTGGATCACGCGGAATGCTGGTCTTGTGAAAAATATCAAACCATGAAAAAAACACGAGCCATAACAAAACTTATTTAGCAGCAGATTGCGAGCTCGAGCACTGCAATATTTGGAAAATTCACAATGAAAAACGCGTTGCTGCGAGACAAGAATATAAAATGGACTGCCTGTTTGATGAAAATGAAGAAACTATTACTGTTTCTGTTGATTTACGAAATAATATTTACAGAAAAGGTTTTTAAAAAGATTATATTGCTTCCCCATGTTACATGTTTCAGGAAATTATATTTACACCACGATTCGTTGCATTCAATAGCTGTTTCCGAATAGGGTATTTTTCTTAAAAAACTCTATAGTAAAAACTCTATATAGTAAAGTATTAAAATCGATTTTTCCCGTAGTAATTGATTTACCCGACTATTCGGACACAGACAATGAAAGTTTTGTGTCTCTTAAAAAAAATTATTGATTGCTGCTATTTGGCATGAAGCTTTCTTTGGCAGATTCGAAAAGGACATAATTTCAAAATTTTATGCATTTATAAAGCTCCGCAGCGATCTACAAAATTTTGTTTTCTGGCTCGATAATTGTGCAGCTCAAAATAAAAATTATAAACGCTGCAGCATGTAATGTGCAAGAAATACACTTAAAATATTTTGAACCAGGCCATACATTTATGTGACGGATTTTAAAGATTTTACATGACGGATTTTAAAGATTGTGTCCAAATTAGTTATTACGGCAAAGTGGAAATAATCAAGATGAATATTAATATTTTTTTTTTGAATTTAGGACTTACTATCTCAACAAAAAATTTACAAAAAGTGTCAAGAATATATTTAAAAGAAATGGTTCAAGTTAAACTCAAGAACATTTTCTAAGTTTCAAAAAAGGGTTTGCAGATTAAATGTTCAGTGATTTAAATTTGCCAAATTTGCTATTCTTAAGCCTCTATGTAAAACGGTCCAGAAATGTTAACAGAAAACTGTTCATATTTTTGGAGATCTCTGCCAGAAACACCAGCAGAGCAATCTCACGACGGCAGTGATTGGTTAAATTGATATTTTTAAGTTTTGGATCTGCGCAATTATTTCTTACGACTGTATAATTGTCGTCTTGTCTAATCTTTTTTCGAAACAAAAATGTCGCGTAGACACACAATACTATACTATATACTGAGTGATAGCACTGATACAACAAATGGGCCTAATTTTCCGCCACCTGACATAGGTGACTGATATAACTTTTATTTCGCTAATTGGTATTCGATATGTTATGTTAGATTTAAAGACCCTACAAATAGTTAAGTACCCGGCAAAAAAATATAAAATTATTCACATATTTTAACTACAGTTTAACTGACGAACAGATGATTTTAATTTTTATATGCGTACATACTTGAGATAAACAAGAATTTTAAACCCAACATCTGAAGTTAATGTATCGTAAATAAAGCATTTTATTTTACTTGTACATGGATACGAATATGTACAATGCACAATTTTTATTGTTTTGTTAATATTCCTTGGTATAACCAGAGATTGAGGTCTTCCTTCATCCATGGTTTATTTATATGCTGTTTCCATGCTGTAAATTAATTTGCGAGTACATATACTACATTGTGCACTCGTACATCGTACATACAATATATACTAAAGAATTCAAATTCATTAAAATCAAAAGCAGACAAAATGAAAATTATTATCTTCTATATGAACATTATTTTAAAATTTAAATTGTTTTCAACCTTCTATATATAATTTTTACATAATTTATAATAGAAAAAGGATAATAAAAACGCGTTAAATTTATTTTTTTTATTTGAATGAGAGAAGCTTACTCGAAATAATAGTAGAAGCTGTTTTGTGCTTCCATTTATTGTTATATAAACGTATATATTCCTTTTTTTAGGTCATTTCAGTTTTGTTGGTTTAGATTAGAGAACCTTTTGCATTTTATATATAAATGAAAACAACATTAACGGAAAAAATTCTGAACGTGGCATCACAACACAAAAATCAACTTCATATCTCTGGGTATCCTATATATGTAAAATTAGAACAGTTCATTTCATTTTTACATTACAATCTATTTTTATTTGTGAACATACCACCACCCAACAAAAAACGTAAAGCAGGAGTACATAAAGTTATTTATTTTTCATCCGAAAATGTAACGAAAATTACGTTTTATATAGAGGCGATGCATATAGTGGAAATATATTATGGTGTGTTACAACCATTGAAGATTGAAGTAAAACGGATACATATACGAAATTGGAATCAAAAAAAAAAAAAAATCTTCACTACACTAAATTTGATTTCACGATCATCATAACACTAAAAAAAATTCTGAAAATTTACTATAAAATTGAAAATTGTAAACACTATAAATATACATACATGGTGAAACTAGGAATTATACCATGTACGATATACTGAGATAGTTTATTCTATTAGTAAATATATAATAAATATATATAGCTGATGTTTCGAATGCTTGTATGTAGACACATAACACATACATATATAGAGAGCTCCCAGAGTTAAAAAGACAGAAAATAAATAGCACACTGATAGCCCAGATGGAATAATTCTATTTTTGTTGTCCAACTCATTTCCAGCAAAGTTTATAGATTTTTTTTTTGTTCCTCTCAAAATTTTGATACCATATAGTAGCGAATGCGATTGTTTCACTTGTTCCATCAACCATTAAATAACACCAACAGATAGGTTTCATTTCAGCATCCCTATTTATATACCATACTCCAGAAACAAGACGAAAACTATATCCACAACAACAACAAAATAGAATGAATAAATAAATAAGCCAAAATTACACCAAGCAACACAAAAATTCGAGATAGCTCGAAATAATATTTAAAAAAATAAAAAAATAAAGTAAAGCTTTTTTTTTGTGTATGTATACGAAATAGTATCATGACGAGGATCAAAATCTTTTTTTTTCTTTTTAAATTATCAAAATAATTGAGAATTATGACGAAAATCTTTATACTCGGCTCTATATACATACATGACGGTTGTTTGTTTTCCAATGTATGCATGAGTAATATGGTGATGTAGAGACTGTGGATATGGCACAAAAAGGATTTACTTGTTTTTATGTGTTTTTCAACGGTACTGATCCATAATAATTTGCCTATTAAACGTATTACTTAAAATGGAGCGCATATAAAGAAGGATATGCGATTAGAATAAAATGTAAACCTAAATGTGTAAAATACTATATACAAAAATAAGAATGTTGCTTCAAATCCATTTTTAAAGCCTATAAGCCTTTAATTAAAGCCTATAAGTACACGTAATAATTATTTAGTTGATTTGACTGCACGACCAAGGAATAATTACAACCTTTTATAATTCCTTGAGCCAACCGCAAACATATATCGAACTAGAGTCTTGTCATCTAGCAAGTCATCTAGCTAGTCGATAGTTTATACAAAACAATATACACTTTTGAACTACATGCACTTTTTGGGAGGCCTTTCCGCCAATTTTACAACTTCGTAAAAAAGAGGCAAAACCGGTTCAACTTAGCTACTCGGTGGTTTTTGGGGTCGCTGATCACGATTATGATGTTCGAATCGACCTCCCGGACACCTGGGGGTCAGGAACGCCGATGAACGTCATCTCCGTGGAACACTTCAGGAATTTCGTGCGCCGAATGGCAGAAATTCGGTATCTGGGTTTTTTTGGGTCGCTGAACCCAGATATGGCATCGGCGAAGACGCCACGGACACCTGGTGCACCCTGACCTGGCCCTGAACGTCATCTCCGTGGATTTCTTTCGAGATGCATGTGCGGAATGGCATAAACTCGGTATCTGGGGGTTTTTCGGGTCGCTGAACCCAGATATGGTATCGGCGAAGACGTCACGGACACCTGGTGCGCCTGACCTGGCCCTGAACGTCATCTTCGTGGCTTTTCCTAATAGAAAGGAACAAGACTAACTGAAAATCGTTACGGGTTTTTTTTGGGCCGCTGAACCCAGCTATGACATCGGTGAAGAACCCACGGGCACTTGGTGCGCCTGACCTGGCCCTGGACGTCATATTCCTGGTTTTTCCTTACAGAATGGAATCAGACAAACTGTAAATCGTTACGGGGGTCTTTTGTGACGCTGAATTCGAATATGGCATCGGTGAACACCTTACCGGCACCTGGAGTGTAACCTCATTCCGGACGTCATCTCTATGGCTTCCCCTGACAGCATCCAACAAGACAAACTGAAATTCCTCATAGAGGTTTTTTGGGTCGTTGATTTATCTCCCTGTAAATACATATGGAGGAAAGGAAGAGAATGAATACCAAGTCCATGTTCATGTAATTGACATTTCGAAACTTTCTATTGAACTCATATCAAGTATAATCCACCCGTGACTCAACCTCATCTCATTAATCTTCAACTTGGATTTTCAAGACCGTAACTAAATATCAAATTCTGCATCAAGTGACACATCATTAATCTGTTCATTTTCTTCGTCATCCACTGACCCATTCGTCAGTAGTGCATCTTCCTCGTCTAAGGCCTCTCTCTCTCCTGCAATTACGCTTTCGACTGAATATCTTTCAATATTGGTGCAAGTTGAGCCTTCACAATTGTTACAGGCAAGATTGCAAGGCAGGCCGTGCTTCCTACAATTGCAGGTCATAAAATTACCCTGTCCTGCGCATCCACAAAATATGAGTTCCATAATATTCGGGGACGCAGGTTTTTGCGTCATTTGGACAGGGACCAGTGTATCAGCTTGATAGCTCCACCCCTATTCTGTTGGGTCCATGGTCACCTGATCTCCATGCAACCAATCTTGCACTTGAAAATAGATCCTTTTCAAGTGTTGCTGTACTGCGTCTACTGTGGGGAGAATCTTAGCTAAATAAACTTCCCCCGCACAGCGTGTTTTGCATACATTTTGAATCGATATTTCTCTATTAACTGGTTCCACTTGGGCTTGTCCTCATCAGGAACATTCGGCTTCCTGAATGCAGGTGGAGCACCGTACATTGCCAGGATTAGCTGCGCCCCATTCTCAAAAATTTCTTCGCTTGCCAAACCAGCTTCCTTGAACTTCGCAGCATGAACTTCAAGGTCTGGGAGTTTCTGGAAAGTCTTGAAAAATTTTGTTTTCCCTTGGTAATATGTTGCAGATACTGTATCGCATCCCGCTATCGCGTGGAGCAACAAAATGTTTTTTGCAAGAACGGGAATATGAGGTAAGCTGCTTGAAGAGTATATTTCTTCAGGTTTATTGACCCTTGGGGGTTTTTGTAGAAATATTTCATTATCTGCCGAGCAGAGTGCGGTCCATAATACGGCAATGTCTATGTCTTTGCTGACAATGAATACCTTTGTCGATGAGTTTCTGGATTTTTGCAAAGCTGTCGTTACAATTGTACGATCAGCGTCCGCTGCACATTGCTCAGAAACATCCCAGCTGTGGTTAGTTTAGCCCGGAGCATTTTTATAATGTGATTTTTTTTATTTTGTAAAAATTTATCCTGTTTTATTTGTAAGGTCATATTTTCTGTAAAACACACATCTGCTGAACTTCCCTGAATACCACGGCGGTTTCTTTCAGATTATTTGGTACTGACGGTTTGGTAACCATCAAAAATAACTATCACGCGTTGGCCGTAATGGTTCAAAAAATACTTGACGTAATTTTCCATAATTTCCGAGAATGTTCGTTCGATTGTCGATCTTACTTTGTGGATGAGTAATCCTCCATCCACAACAAAAAGTGTTCTTTCAGAATCACGAATATTCATTGAAGTTTTTGTGAACAATGAATACAAATCGGACTTTGTATTCTTCAGCATTCCAAAATTGTTGAAGTATGACTGAGGGAATGGAGACAACTCCCACTTGAGGTAGTCTGCAATTTCTTCATCACCTTTTTTTAATGCCCATATTCTATGGAAGAGGACGTCGGGGTCAATTTCTGTTACTTTATTTCCGACTTTGATCTTAGAGTTGCCAGATGTGAGAGTTTTAATAATTTTCCATCTTGACAATTTTTAACACCTTCTTCAACAGACGAGAATATTAAGAGATATTTTCTCCCCACTCCAGGCGCCTCCACCTTGTAGTCGTTTTTACAGCGGCGGAACACCTTTCTCGAGAGCCCCAGGGGAGAGTTACTCATGAATAAATTTATGAACTGGTGGTACGATTTTCAGTTTGTCTGATTTCTTTCTGTAAGGAAAAGCCACGAAGATGACGTTCAGGGCCAGGTCAGGGCGCTCCAGGTGTCCGTGAGGTCTTCGCCGATGCCATATCTAGGGTCAGCGACCCAAAAAAAAACCCGGAACAATTTTCAGTTAGTGTTGTTCCTTTCTGTAAGGAAAAGCCACGAAGATGACGTTCAGGGCCAAGTCAGGCGCACCAGGTGTCCGTGGGGTCATCGCCGATACCATATCGGGGTTCGGCGACCCAAAAAACTCCCAGATACCGAGTTTCTGCCCTTCCGCGCATGAATTTCGAAAGAAATCCACGGAGATGACGTTCAAGGACAGGTCAGGGCGCACCAAGTGTCCGTGGGGTCTTCGCAGATGCCATATCTGGGTTCAGCGACCCAAAAATAACCCCAGATACCAAATTTCTGCCATTCGGCGCACCAAATTCCTGAAGTATTCCACGGAAATGACGTTCATCGGCGTTCCTGACCCCCAGGTGTCCGAGAGGTCAATTTGAACATCATAATCGTGATCTGGGACCCCAAAAACCCCCGAGTAGCCAAATTGAGCCGGTTTTGCTTTTTTTACGAAGTTATAAAATTGGCGGAAAGGCCTCCCAAAAAGTGCATTTTTTGGCTGCATTTTTGGCTGCAGCAATGCACTCAGAGGTTTCTACAGGGTAGAACCTAGGTAGGAATGATCTAAATCGGTTTTGCCACCGATTGCAAAAAACCGCAACTCTCTACGTGCTGTCCTAAAAATTTTCCTATCTTTGGCGTTTTTAGTGCTTCATTGCCTCGACTATTAAATCAGCACAGACCAGGGCCAATTTCCAAATTCGAATATAATACTCAATTCCCTTAGACATATCACTTCATGCAACGAGACTATGGATCTTCCTGGTTCCTAGATTTTAAAATCAAAATTTACTTAATAATTTTGAGGGTCGGAAACTCTCTATGAAAATTTTTTAAATCTTAGTTGGCTGCATCAGTTTGAAAATTTTTGTTTATTTATTTGTTACATCAAAATTTCAAGTGATAGAAATTGTCATTTTCAGTGATAGCAGTCGCAAGAAAATATTTGTAAAGCAGTCTACTAAGATTTAAAATACAGCCAGAACGACTTTATTGAACAATTATTTTGTAAGTTTCGATTTAATGATCTAGTAACCAAGAAGATGAGTATAGTCACATCATTTGAAGTGACGTAACTAGAGGAATTTCATATTTGTTGCAAGTTTTCTATTATTTATGTCCCTAGTAAGGGAAAATCTCTGAATTGATTTACTTAGTCGAAATTTTTACCTAAGTAGGGAAATAAATAGTAGAAAATTTGAAAACAAATTTGAAAAACGATTAAAGTAGCCGGCGAAAAATATAAAGAATTTTAAAGCAAGTTATATTCGAATGCGGAAATTTCCACCGATTTCAAGAATCGAGCCTCAGGGACGCTATTTTTGAATACGATACGAAAAGAAGAGTATTAGGCTCCTAATTAAATAATTCGAATAAAATATGAATCTAGTACTCTCGTTTTCGTTTCGTATTAAGGAATTGTATATAGCCTGCACAACAAAAATAAAATTGAAAGATTTCGCTTTCCAAACGTGATAAATAAATTTTTCAAAATTATTTATATTCGAAAATCCAATTAGACTATGTTCACATTCTTTAAATAAAACTGTGTTAATATAATTGGGCTCAGCCACCTACAACGTTGTTCTAAAACTCGATCTTGCACGGAATATTCCCATCAATATGGAAAGACTCTTTTACAATTCAGTTACAACGTCATGGAAGGTGGACATGAAATTGATGTTATTACCACGTATTTCAGCAAGGCATTTGACAAGGTTTCCCATAAGATGATCTTCTTTAAACTCAGGGCTCTTGGTTTCGCACCTCATCTCTTAATTTGGGTGGACTCGTATTTGAGGGGAGCGTAGTGTTTAGGTGATCTTTAAGTCATCAAAATCTGCTATTATTTTAGCTACTTTCGGGCTACCGCAAGGCAGTCATCTTGGGTCTATAGTTTTGTCTTATCCATCAACGATGTCGATTTCGTAATGAAAAAGTCGTCAATTTCCTTGTATGCCGACCATTTCCTTGTATCCATATCGGATGGCGGTCTAGTGCAATAAATTATTGAGGTTCATAAAATCAACATTTTTATTTCATAATAAATTTCATTTGCCTTTCCCACTAATCTGACAAGGTTGACATACATATGCGATAAGGTCCATAGAGTATCATTTGGTCCAAAATCAAGTTGCGTTCTAGTGTAATAAATTATTAAAGGTCATCAAATAGTCGTTTTTATTTTAACCATATTTAAAATATATTTTTCAGTTTTCACCAAAGATTTCTTAATTCTCCTGGATGGAACTGATCATAGTGTATTCAATTCTATAGAATATTTTTTGAACATTTTTATATTTTATCAGTTTTTTTTATTGATTTCATAATAATCATTTTTTGTTGAAATTTACCCTTAGGTAAACCATATAAGTGGTCTTAAACGTTCGTAATAAATTCCCGATATCATAGCTACATCAAAAATTACAATTATTAAAGGTGTAGGTTTATGTAATTATAAGCTAAACCGACCTCTTGTTCCTCTAAAGCAACAACTGGTCATTATTAGATCAGATATTTACAGTAATTGGTATTTATTTACATTTACAGTAAATATTTTTATATTTACAGTAAACAACTTACATTTTTAAAATCGTTTTAAAAATATTCAATATTAACCAACAGTTTAGCAGCATCATCCTAAGTAGACAAAATCTAGAAATTTTTCAGGTCTGAAAATAAATTAAAACACAATATTATTTTTATAAAGCGTTTTTTTTTTCAAATTTTATTTATTAATTTTAATAAATTTAAATGTTTTTGGACTATATTGGAATTAAAATTTGGTCTTGCCATACCGGTAAAGGATACCGATAAAAGGTTTGGCATCAACTGTTCAAAAACATTTACGTCCGCATTTTTTTTTAAATGCCACACAATTTCTGTTACAGAATTCATCATGCGACAAAACATGTCCAGCATATTCGGGTAAGTACCGAATACTCCGCATGCATTGCTAAATATTTCAAAGTAATATAAAAAGAGTTTGGTTCTATTATGCATTGTTATTGTTTTATTTTTTGTTTAACGGTAAAAATAGAGAGCATTAGATAGGCGTTGCTTCCGACATTGAGGAACTAGTTCTTCCACAATATAATACAGTAGTCAAAGATTCAGATGATGACGATAATTTAGCACAAGATTTAGCTATAACGAATGTCTTGAGCAAGCGGCATCTATTGAATATAAAGCAAGAGATGGGAAAGTCTAGAGTTAAGGATTACCACCATTTCGTAGAAATCCCTCTGATAATATATAAAAATCAGCTACAACTGGAGCAGCACAAAAGTCTTGCGGTCTAAATAATGTAAACATTCAAACAAATACCGATGAATAAAATTTGTCATAACGACATTCACGAAACAAACCGAAGAGGCTCACAAAGCGTTCAGGAATAGAACACCGAACACACAAATAAATCGTAACGTCAGTGGAAGGCATTAACCGTCACGGAGTTTGATGAATATGTGTTATATTATTGGCGGGTTTATTCAGTTTTAACAGAGAACATACTGATGATTTATGGAAAGCTAATGCTGACCCTCTTTACCGTGCTACAATGGGAGTTAAACGATTTCGTACAATAACCTGTTACATTAGGTTTGATATCGGCAATACTCGTAGCAAGTGTTTATTGCCTGATAATGCAGCTGCCATTTCGGATATTTAGCTTATGATTAATAAAATCTCCAAGAGAGTTTTGTAGCCGGAGCAAACATTACAGCCGATGAACAATTGTTCCCATATTGTGTAAGTACACGCTTTACGCAATATATCCTATTAAAACCCGCCCAGTATATGGAATGGATGTATCAGGTCAAAGGAAAAACATCAACGGAAAAAAGTGTTTTAAAAGATTTGTGTTGCAGTTTATTTCGTGGACGTGGCACAAACATCATCTGCGACAATTTTTTTACCATGTATAGTTTGACTTCTAGTCTAAAGAT
The DNA here is from genome assembly GCA_947310385.1 of Nephrotoma appendiculata. Lineage (NCBI taxonomy): Eukaryota > Metazoa > Arthropoda > Insecta > Diptera > Tipulidae > Nephrotoma > Nephrotoma appendiculata. The sequence continues at coordinate 311,771,310 of OX371224.1, forward strand.
GCCGATTTATACCTGCAGAATTCCACGTAGTAAAAGACACCCTCGACTTATTCAATCTTTAGAGTTTGGATTCAGCAATATTATTACTTTGTTTTCCTATTTCCCAAAAAAGACAAGCCTGTATTCGTATTAACGACAATGCATTACGATAAAGAAATTCAAGGCACGGCAAACAGACCCAAAAATTAGCTGAAAGTTTTTGGGTTCGGGCTCTATTACGATTTGCAGATACATCTGCTTGCTATCTGAAACGAAAACAAATTGATGTTTGCGAAAACGGTGGGGAAGATAGCACGTTTGGCTAAGCCCAGTTGAAGTGGTCTTTGGACACTTACTCTATTTGAGCCGATTCCAAATAATCCTGGACGAACATTTCCGATTTCCCAATAAAAGCTGAGCCTGTTGTTGACTATATCTAATATTCGATATGGATGCCTTTAAACTAGACGGCTCGTTGGTCATCCTTTGCTCGACTTGCCTAAGAGGATGTAACTAAGTTTCGGATTTTGTACGAATGGTCATTTAGGTGAATGTTGTTTAAGTGAACGTTGATTTAACATTTTTTGTCATATTGATTTAAAATAATTTCTAATGAAAACGATGCTCGTGCTATTGATGACCGCAGTAATAGTTCAGCACAGCATTCTTCGGAACCTGATAAATCTTTGCCCTTAGAAATATTGATCGTCAAGTTGCTCAAGGTATTAAGAAGAATACTATGAATGTAGATTATCTAAACCATGATGAATTCATAATTGATTGTATCGTAAAAAATTTCAAAGGAGCTGATCTTAGTCAATATAAGGTGCCTAAAATTTTTATCGAACATGAATTTGTGATTAAAGCGCGGGCTTTAAATCCTAATCGCGCAGATGAAAATGATTGAAAGAAAACTTTCCAAACTCACCAAAGAGAATCATGGTTGATCCACACAATAGATCGCTTAGTGCCAAATTATCTTTAGTGATCTGGTGCTAATTTAATCATTCACAAGAAGTAAATTATCAGAGTGCTTTTCAACCGGTTTCCCATTCAGTGCCCCGCAAAACAATTAAATGATCCTGTATCAGCTAATTTGCAAAGTAAAGTTGCAAAACTGCCAGAAGAAATCAACGCATTAAAATTTCTACTTGTGTCCACTCTATTCGACTCTATAGACGTGTAAAATATTGAGTAAGAACTAAATTTCATTTCCAGTAATTAGTAGTGTTTGCATTACCGATAAATCGGTTTATCGGTTTACCGGTAAATTGATCATAAAGACATTACCGAATTACCGGTAAATTAATGTTTTTACCGGTATTTCGGTAAGAGTAAAAAAATTGATGTTTTAATTTTAGTTATTTCAATTTTTGTTTATATGTAAATTAACCAAACAATAAAGTTTTTTCAATTAAATTTAATTCTTAAAAAATCCTACGACTCTCCTATAGGTAAAATATACATTTCATGCGATTTGTTTATTGTGATTTAAAATTAATTAAGCGTTTATTTTACATAATTTTTACATTAATTTAAGTGTCTAAAGCTATAAGCTAACAGTATTGTTTATTAAAATTGTGAAATCAATGAAATTTGCTTAACAAGTAAGAATAAATGAAAATTTTATAGGTTATGTTTTGGGCGGTATTTTAATAAATTATTTATATTTCAGGAATGGATTATAAAAATAACCATATTTTGTTGTCTTCAGGGAACTGAAAGACACCGGTATGATTTAAAAATAGCTAAGTTTCATTTAGATCCGTACCTAATGAAATTCAGTGAGGATGTGTTTCCCAAAAATATTTCATTCTTTGAAATATTTGAATACCTCGTAAAAAGAAAATCGTTTTATACATCAATCGAATTAAAAGCTTATAAATCACTCGAATCTTGTAAACTTTATCAAAGTGGATGGATTCAATATTTGGGCGGACTTCAACTGGGTCGTATAACAGCATCTATTTTTAAGCAGGTATGTGTATTAGAGTAGAAAGAGGCTTCCCCAACGGGTTATTAAAGAAAATTTGTTATCCAGCTGATTGTGTTAACACAGTTGCGATAAACTACGGACGCACTCTAGAAAAGGAGGCACTCAGATCGTTGTACAACCAAGAAAAGAAAATTCATAATAATTTGAAGCTTTCATCAACGGGATTCATAATATGGAAAGAGAAAACTTTTTATGCCGCTTCGGCAGATGCTATTTGCAGCTGCAGCTGTTGTGGAATAATGCCGGTCGAAGTTAAATGCCCTTACTGCTTTAAGGATGGTGATCTCCGAACAAACATGGGTAGAAAAAATTGTCCCATTTTTTCAACTGTCGATGGAAATTATTCTTTGAATGAAAACCATCTATATTATTATCAAGTTCAACTCCAAGGGTATATTATGGGAAGTTGTTTCGTTTATTTTTATATATAAATTCCCGAAAAACCAAACTGTTGCTCAAAATACCAGTAAACAATGCATTCGTAGAAGCTCAAATGGAGAAAACGGATAATATTTTTATCAAGTACATTTTTCCGGAGTTGCTTGGTAAATATAAGGTGCGTTTTTTTGAAAACAATCGAGTAGAGTTCGCGATAGCTATTTTTCAGATTTGTCCACTTTAAAATTTAAAATTTAATTTTTTTTTAAATTAAATAATTTAGATTTAATAGGAACCTATGTATAACCAAAAAAATGTATAGTTCTGTATAATAACGGAGTATTTCAGAACTATATACAGAACAACGATATTACAAGAAAACCATATCACTTTTATGATGGATTTTTTTGGTTATACATAGGTTCCTATTAAATCTAAATTATTTAATTTAAAAAAAATTTAATTTTAAATTTTAAATTAGACAAATTTGAAAAATAGCTATCGCGAACTCTACTCGATTGTTTTCAAAAAAACGCAGCTATAATACTAATAACTCAGATTAAAACTTATTCAATTTATTATTATTATTATTGTGATGAAATGAATTTTAAACTGTGATTTTATTTTGTTAGATTTAAAAAATTAAAACAATGCCTTACATGTAAAATTATTGACTGAAATATAAATGATAATGTGATTTTTTACTGAAATATCAATGCAAATGCGATTTTATTAAAATGTCTTCTAAAATTGATGGGTTAAAATTAAAAACGGTATACGATATCGCAACCATATTGTCAAAATACATATTATTATACTTATTTTTCTTTGAAATAGCAGTTATAGGTTGCCGATTGGTCATTACTATAAATTTTTGCCTTAAAACTCCGATAACTCGTTCAACGTGTATTCTTACGCTGGCAATACTCCTATTTTTTTTCAATGGCGATGGGTTCCAACTGCGATCTACCATTTTTAAACGACGGCATAATTAATCTGGCTTTTTTCTTTTTTATAAATTCTTCAATTAAAAATCCTCGGTCCGCCAAAATCACATCTCCCTTTTTTATAATATCCAAAATTCCGCAGTTTTCGAAAACAAATTTATCGCTACATCGTCCCCCGAAGCCTTTAGATATAAATGCAATACTCCCGAAACAAGAGATACAGATGAGGTATTTTATTGTTTGATAATGCTTGTACGAGCTAATCGCAGTTCCCTGTAAATTCAATAAAGCAATTAATTTTAATAATAAACTTAAAACGTCCTATCAACGTTACCTGGCTTTTCCGAAAATATTTCGAAACAATCTATTATAAATACAGGTTTAACTCCAAATAATTGTTTGAAGAGCTCTGGAATATTTGTTATCATGGCTTCCTTATCTGGCCAGAATACAAAACAACTTATTTTATAATGTATAGCAATAATCGCCTTATAAAATAATTTAGCCTGAAATTTCGTAATGACATTCTAGATAAGTGAATGGTAAATCTAGCCTTAATTTCATAAATGTCATCATAAATATATTGAAACTGCTCATGGGTCCTTTGAAATTAACTGGTAAAGAATGCTCGACATGTTTGAATATAACTTCTAAGGTATCGTAATTTTCGAAACCACTGAAGTATTTAGTTTTCTTTTTACTGTTCTTAAGATCTTCCATTATTGTTTTATTTCTGGTGATCAATTTTTCTTCTTGTAATTCTTTGATCATTTGTGATAAAATTCTCGTCTTTCGTTTGAGTTCCTCAATTTGATCTTCTTTATCACAATCGAAATAGAAGTCTAAAACAAAAGGATATTTTAATAGAAACATTGGTTGAATTAAAACACATACGTAGTACAGATTCCGTAGTACAGAGTATCTAATTTACCTTCAGTTTGACATGATTTATCTTCACGTATGACAACTGTTTGGCAGAATTTTTCTTGAAACATATTCGGGGGGATTATGTTTAAGTCTTCTGAAATGTTTTATTCTGGTTCTGGCTCTGGTAATTTAACTACAATATCTTCCTGTTTTGCTCTTTTGATCGATCTATCGTATCTTGAAGTTGAGCTTGTTGAAGATGTCTTGTAACCCAACTCAATAGACGGAATCCAATCGGGATTTAAATTATCTTTAAGATCGGCGCTTCTTTTGGAAATAAAATGTCTGGAACACACTGTAAGATATTTTAAGGAAGTACACGACACCGACAAATCTTTTCTGTTAATGGCTTTTATCCAAGCTCTTTGTCGTTCCTCAGCCAGTTTGGAATATTTTTTACGCGTCTTTGAAATTACTGGAAATCTAAAAAACTTGATTTCACTATCGATTCTTGCTTTCATACCGCAACTAATGACACAACAAGCAAGAACCATAATTGTTCGAATTATTATTAACAAAATCCCAGTTTATTTATTAATATTTTATTATTAAGCATCAAAGAATAAAATTTAAACTCACTTTCTAATACCTACAGATATTTTTGACAATATGTTTGAGGTTATGTCCGATGAATTTGACAGATAAGGAAAAAGGTCAATTGATTAAAAAGTAAAACAAGAATGTCATTCAGGCGAACAATTGAATTTCTGAACTATTGTATTTCCAATTTCAATTTATAATAAATAATTAGAAATCCAATACTTCTTACTATAGCAAAATTTTGGAGGTGGGAAAAATCTGTGACTGCCCCACCGCATGGGTATGTTGGCTTCTAGAAAACATATTGAAAGATTATGACTCATGGTTGTGGCTAAATTAACTTGCCATTGTAAATTGATATTTTTATAAGTTTATTTCCTTTTACAAAACAAATTGTGTTTTGAAAGTTTAGAATTACACTTTTTCGGCTGTTGTAAAGTTTTTTGTCATTTTTAGTTTGTCAGAAACTTCACTATAGTATTTTATTATATTTTATGCACACTATATCTTATTTATTTTATTTCGTTTATATTTTGGTTTTCACAGTAGTTGTGTATGTATATACGTACTATTTGTGTAAATTCTCCACTTTATCTTCAAATGATCATCAATCTACTTCAACATCTTTATCTCGTGTTCTTATGATGTCAATGAAGGAAAAGCTACAGCGAGCAATAATGATAAAATTAATAAATTACTTTTAGAAACACATCCAAATATTCCTAGAATGTGATTAAAAGAGAGATGGACTTCGTTTAAGAACAAAACATTAGAAGTAAATATTCAAACTTCGTATTTACTCAAAATTTTGACCATTCGTCCGACAAGTGTCAATCGTTGCGTGCTTTTTCAGCGGCTGGTTTGATATATATGTAGTTAACATCAAATTTAAATGACGATAGCATACTCGTAGATACGATGTGTTTTTACGAGCCTATTTCAATACGCAAAAAGAGCTTTTAGAAAATTAAGGGAATTTGCATAGTAGTGATGTTTATATTTTATTTAAAACAAATGAATATTTTTTTAATTATTGATAATTATTTTAATTAATTTTTTTTTTGAATTGCTAAAATTGACAAAATATGTTATTTACACATATTTTGAAATGCAATATTATTGATTGCGTTATTTCCACTAGTTTTTGTTGTTTTTTACTTGTTTTATTAAAAATTTAATTTAATTTATTTACCGGTAAAAACCCGGTTAATCGGATTTTTCAGAAGCATTTACCGAATTACCGGTAATTCAAAAAGTCGGTAATTTGGCAAACTATAGTAATTAGTCAAGAAACGCGAAAAATCGAAACATCTTCAACGAATTTTTAGGCATTCAGCGTTACATTAAAGAATCTAAAAACGGAAATTCTAGCCGGAATCTAGACCAAATAAAATATGGTTTCTTATTGGGTTCATCGATAGTCATAACGCCGTACGAGTGTAAACTAGCCGATCTTTGAAAAGGGTGCCATGCGTCATTGCCATACAAAAACATTTGGTTTCCATTTTTGCAAATGTGTCTTAGAAATGAAGCTTAACCCCTTAAGGACCAATCCCGAGATATCGGGATATACGATATGTAGTTAAAAAAAAATCGGTCCTTAAAGGGTTCTATAGTAACAAATAAATCATAGAATGATGCTTATTTCTAACACAAACAATAATTTTTGATATTGTCTACATTATCTACACTATTTTATTTACATTATTTTTTACAAAAGTTGTTGACTTTTTATTACAGTGTCATATTGTTTGCACTGCATAGATAATTAGTATTACATGAGTGTAAAGATGAATGTAAAATTTTTAAAAACAACGTAAATAAAATAATCTAGAGAATGTAGGCAATATAAAAAATATCAAAAATTATTGTTAGGAAAGGAATCGTATTCTGACAAACCAAGACTATTGATTATGTTATGTAACAAACGTTTCTCTTGATTGTTATAATTTATTTTAATTTAAATAATTTTTTATATGTAAACTATTTACGAAGATTTTTGAAAAATTGTTGATAATTTTTTAAGTACAAAAAAACATAAATTAAGTACAAATTTTCGCATGTTTTATTCATCTCCAGTGCACTAAATTTAATTTTACTATACGTAAAAGAAAGTTGCAACAGTTATGTCACTTTTACAAAAAAAATTAACAAAACCTTTTATCCGAAGAATTTTATCTAAAATTACTTGCAAGAAACATTTTTCACTCGAATTCCCGGAACCAATTTATTTTAGTAAATCCAAAAGATCGGTACTCATCACAAACCGAACCCAACCAAATCCAAATTAAATTCCATGATGAAACAAATTTTGTTTTCATCGTTTGGTAAGTCACAAATCATAACAATATAAATTAAAAATAAGACGGCAACAAAATAAAAAAAAAAAAAAAAACGTTGAATGCCCAACAGCAGAAACATGTATTTGTTATCTGAAGGAAAACAAATTTCGATTTTGCTTCTCCCTAACAATATTCATTTTTGTGTACAGAAAATATGTACACATTTTCAAGTTTTATGTAAACCTGTTTTCTTCATTTTCCTTATATACCATATTCCTACATCTAAGAAAGTTTTCTTTGTCGTTTCGCTTTCTTCCTCTCTAAATTAGAAAAAAACAATTTACATTGGAAAATCTGTTTTTGCATTATAGCAACAAAACAAACAATAATACATATTCATAAAAAAAGTAAAATTTATTATTTATAAAAAATAAGCAAGGAAAAAAGAAAATCACTTTTGGTTTTTCATTTTGTATTAACAAAAAATAAATAAAAAAAAATCCAACGAAATGTAGAACGAAAACCTAACCATTTGGATTGGCCGTGGGCGGAGCATGGCAATTTGCCAAAAGAGGAATATTATATAGCTTTATTTATATAAACATAAACATAATATATTTATTGTACATAAATAATTTATATATAAAAAAATAAAAACAAAAAAACATCTTTTCCATATAATAATTTATTTATTTATTTATTTATTATTTTATAATATATAAAGTAAAAATCGTTTATATTTTATAAATTATAATTATCATATATATATACGTAATTGTTATTATTATAAATATTATTATTTGTTAAATTTGTTCTGGGTTTTTCCTTTTTGCGTTTTACATTTAATAAGAAAATTTAAATTTAAATTCGCATGAAAAACATATAATATTATTTTTATTTTTTGTTTTCGAATTGAATTTTCAAGTGCGCTTGCGTGTGGTTCAAAAAAATGTTTGTACATATATACACTAAAAAAATTTTAGGAAAAATAACAATAATTATAATTCTTAGTATAATTGTAATTTTTGTGCTTCTTCAGGAAATTTAACAAAAAATTTTATTTTGGCACGTGAAAATATGTTCAACACAAGATGGATACCATAACGACTTGCTGTCTAAATATTTTCATCTAATTCTTTATAATAATGTTCAACAATTTTGTTTTAAATATTTTATTTAAAATTTTTGCGTTGAAATCAAATTAAAAATATTCACTTTACTTCATTGTTTTAAAATTAACCTTTTTTACGATAATATTAATAATTTATAAAGTTATAATGGAGTCTAGGAGAGGATAAACAGGAATCCTAAATTACATATGCATTAGTATTTTAAAAAATATATTTGACTAATCATTTCTGATTAAGAAAACGGCATAGCTTAAAATTTATTTTGAATATCAAATTTGAGAAATTGGTCAATAAGTAAATTTTCTAGTTGCCGGGGGATGCTTAACTCTATGTGTAACCAGTGCGGACTGCTATCCAGAATGGATGAAATATGATATTATATTTTTAACTCTCCTAAAACTACAAAAAACACATTTTATGAATGTGTGTGTAAAAAGAGAACATTTACGCATTTGAATACCATAATAACACAATTTAATTTTATAATAAAAGCTCTTTATATATTCAAAGCACTAATAACAAAATAATAATACTATTTTATTTCAATGATTATTGAAATTAATGAAATTTAAAAATTTATTAATTAATATTTGGTCTGGATTACATTTACTACTACAGTGGAACCTCTTTTATCCGGAACGACTGGGGCCAGAACAATTCTGGAAAAACGATTTTTCTGGATAAAGGTTTTTTTTTAATAATTTCATAGTAAACCAGCATATTTTAATATTTTTAAAACTTCAGTTCATTTATTAAGATTTTTTAATTAATTTTTGTTATTTACAAAGTAAAAAATCTCAGTAAAAAATAATCTCATTCAAACAATTGTATATATAATTATGAAATATGTATATGTAACTACTTAATAAAATTTGATCTAGAATGGTCTGTTTATGGTTTAGTCTGTTTTATCTTATTAGTTTATCTTGTATAACATTAAGTTGGATTATTTTATGTTCGTTGATAAATTTTTTTGGTTCTAAGTAACGTACCAAATTACCGCAGCACTCGATCGCTTCACTCTTAGTTAATTTGTCTCCAAGTATGTGGGCCTCTGAATCACTAGAGTCATCATCACTATCTATTTCTACAGTTGATGGTGGGATTAATACAACGTCAATTATTTCTTGATCCATGAGATTTTCATGCACTGGTACATTGTCATCACAATTAATCCAATTGACTTGCATGTTTCATCTATAGTACATGAACACTAACTAAGTCGTAAATTGACTCTTCGGGAATTGTCTATACTTCTTTACGAGCTTTTTTCAAATTCGGCCAAATGTTGTACCAGTTTTTTGCAACACTATTGCAGTCACTGCATTCCAAGCTCGAAAAGCACACCAAATAAAATATTTAATGTTAAAAGATTTTTGAAATGCGAGAACGCCCTCACTAGTACCCATACAAGTAATTTTGCGCACTATTTCTTTCCGATATTGGCATATTAAACTCCGAATCACACCCTGATCCATAGGTTATATCAACGAAGTACATAATTTGGTGGTAGGCACATTATATATATATTGTCCTTTCTTAGTCTATTTTCATCAGGATGAGCCAGGCAATTATCAAGTAATAAAATTATTTTGGAATTTCTCGGAAGACCAACTTTTTCACAATGCACACTGGTGGTTTAGTACTTTTGCCAATAACAAAAAAATTACATTTATGCGTGCCAACTGCATTTGAGCACACTAGAGCTGTTAGTCTTTCTTTGGATACTTTGTTATTCTTGAATTTCTCGCCTCGTCAGATGTTACCAAGGTACTACGCGGAAGGCATTTCCAAAAAATGCCTGTTTCATCAGCGTTACAAATTTGTTACATAGTTAAATTTTCATCTGCCACAAATTTTGAAAATGTTTCTATGAAGTAGCAGCATCGCCATCCGCAGACAGCTGTTCTCCAACAATAATGAGGCGCTGAATTCCATGCCTTTTTATATTTTTGTAGCCACGCTGACGAGTAATTATAGTCCGATGTAATTTTCAGCTCATTATGAAAATATTTTGCCATTTCGATTAGTATTGGGCCGGAAATTGGGACTCTAGTGGCCCGACACTGTTTAAACCTCATGTATAATATTGTGTTTAATGTAATATTTTCGGCTGTTCGAAGTGTTTTTCGCTCAGTATTTTACAGTCATATTTGCCGCGAAAAACTTGTCTCTTTATTTTTTTGTAAATCATAAATTGTTGATAGGCCAACTCCGTATTTTTCCTTTAGTGTATAGTTGCACTTCTACCGCTCTCCACATCTTTAATAATGTCGACTTTATCTTTAATACTTAATGCTTTTCGTTATCTTTTTACAGTCTTATTTTTTGGAGGTGCGACTATTAGCTGATTTTAATTATTAAAAAAATCTAATTAAATCATTAATAAAATCATTAGAATATTAGACAAGAACCTAATATGTACTTATTTGTTAAATTTTAGAAATTTTAATATTATTTAAAAAAAAACAAGGGAAATATGTACTTATAAGAAATTGTACAATTGAGCTGTTTATTTTGAAAGTGCGGTTTAAATCCATTGTCCAAAAAAATATATAATGGTGACAATAATCACAATTCTTATAATTCATTATATTTATAAAGATTTTGTCATTTGAAAATTAGCTGGTTAACGAAATGTGTAAAAAATATATTTTGATAGTGGTTTAAGTCCACTTGAAAAAAATAACTTTGAAGTGGAATGTTTCACGTAACAAAAATTCATAAAATCAGAGAGAGTATGACATAGTAAATACTCTAAAGCAGACTCAAAAATGTACGTCCCATTTCAACTTCTAAGTACAAAGACATAATGGAGTATTTAAAATACATACCTCCTGTGCATATTATGATTTGATTTTTTTTTAATTTTAAGAACTTCTAAGGCCGGAATAACACTGTAAAATATCTTTGACAAAGGTGATTTGTAAAACATTTTTATCAATTGATAGTGTAATATGCATATTTTATAAAACTTTCACTTTTATAAAATGTTTTTATCAAATTTAGCCTCATGCACGTAAATTTGATAAATTATTTTTGACATATTGCTTATTCAAAATAGCGACCAAATACAATTAGATGGCAAAAACCACAAAAATATTAATTCAAGAGGATATTCGTCTGTCCTCCACACTTAATGAATTTCGTAATTGTGTTTTCTGTCGTTTAGTTAACGGCGAAATTTTTTGGACAATAAAATTAAATGAATTGCCATCCATATTTAAATATTTTATGTACCAGGTCATGTCCTCGACATTAAAAGGTGTCTCGAAACCTAGGGTTTCAGTCAGATGCTTTTTTTCGGTTTCTTTTTTATTTTTATTAACGATATAATAATAAAAGCTCGATGTTGTTCCATTTTTACTGAAGTTTGAGGAAAATTTTGATAAAATCTTTTATGTATATAGTGTAACTTTCCAAAATTATTTGATCAAAAGCGTTTCAAAAAAAAAAGATAGAAATAGTTTATAAATCACCTTAGTCAAAGATCTTTTATAGTGTAATTACGACCTAAGACAATGTTATTTTAATTTTGTAATAAATGAATAAATTTTACTATTAAGTAAATTTTTGTCTATTAAAAATCTGTCTCAAGTTATAAAGCTCACATCTACATCGAAAATAAAAAAAATACAATTTTTACTGTTTAATTACTATAAAATAATAATTCCAAGAAATTACACTAAAAAAATAACTATTCAACAATTAGAAGGATCATTAAAGAATTATATTGGAGTTATACATACACATAATTGAGTAAATTAAAGTGAAAACATTAACTTATATCAGTCTTAAACAAAAATGCAAAATGGACTTGTATGCATTTTAAAACCAAAAAAGTATTTTTATTGATTTCGAAAGTGGATTAATTCCATTGCAGGTTTTTAAAAACAGCTTCGTTTACTTCACAAGTAATATTTCTAAAATGTATTACAATATGCGTAATCTAATATGTTTGTATAACGTTGCTGTTTTGTTGTATTCACGTTAAGCTTACAGTTGTTAAGATTATCAAATTATTTTCGTTTAATATATAAACTTCGCTTTTATCCGTGTAACGATTCACTTTTTATCTCACAACGTGTAATTTTATCAACAAAACAAACAATTTTAGGTTTTGTTTTAAATAATCAAACGTTTTTTATTTTCTAACTAAACACATCGACTTCATACAGAATTCTAACTCCAAAAAACAGAAAAAATAAATTTTCCATACGTTTCGTCTTCAGTTTCCCTCTCCATTTTCTTGTGAGTTGTAAAATACGCGTAGCAATAAGTTCTTGTTTTAATGCGTTATATCTTATTAGTACTTAAACAATGTTTAAGGTCACAAAAACACAAAAGCGACTTAATACCAGTTACCAATATTTTAAAATCAATTCAAACTCAAACCCTTAAATATCTCAATATACAAATAAATGGACTTAAACCACTTTCAAAATAAATGGCTCAATTGTACAGTAAATAAAAACCAAACTTATTAATAAAATTATAAAGCAAATTGACGTCCATTCAGTTTGGTGGTTTACCTGAATTTAGAATACATCCATATGTAAAGTCAATTTTACACAAGCGAATTAAAAGAGAAAGTGAAAGAATACGAAAAAAGCGTGTTTTCGGATATTAGAGATTTTTCCGGATAATAGGATTAGAATTTAGAGAAGAAAAATTTGCGGTTATTATATCTTCCGGTTGTACAATTCCGGATAAAAGAGGTTCCACTCTAATTTTGTTTAGTCACTCAAATTTCTAAGCTTTATCATCGGCTTTATTGATAGCGAAATTAGATGGATTAGATTTTATTAGAACTTCATGATTCGGCTTAAATCAACAGATATTGCCATTAATCTAATTTCGCTAACAAGGAAACCGAAAACCTGGAAAAGTGAAAACTATTACACTAAAAATCAGCGAATGAACAGAATTAGGGGTATAGTTTTTTAGAACTATATAATTTGGTCTCAGTGCACAGATATTGCCATTGCTTAGTATTATACAGTCATGCTTATCAGAAAATGGATGAAAATATCAAGGAACCGTGGGTAGTTTTTTCTACTTTATATGGTTAGTTAGAGAAAGGCATATCTAATCCATACTAAATTTGAAGAAGTATATTTTAACCTGGCTACTCAAGCCAATTATACAAATAATTGGTTGTTCCGAAATTGTTATATCATTTCAATTTCATTTTTTAGAATAGTCTAAATATTTGCCATTCACTAATATATTATCACTTTTTTGTTATTTAATTATTTTGTATAAACTGCACGTACAAAAGTGTAAAATTTTTCCTAAAATGGTACTAAACACCATTTTTTACTTCTACCAAAAAATGAAGATAAAATTGGTTAGAATGTTTGGAAAGATTTTTATAAATTTTATGGTGTTACTTTTAAATTGTGCCGTTTTTGTTTTTGTAATAAAATGTTACAAGAGGGCCAATAAATGTTATGAGTGTCGTTATATTCACAGAAACAAGACGCCACCTTGGTTCTGAAAAAATTCTTTTGAAACAATTTTTAGTTTTTAGAAATTTATCAGTCTGCCGTTCCTAAGTTATTGCAAATATATATGTTCAAAATTTGTGCTTTTTTCTCAAGCGTTGTGTATTAGATTATTTTTGCATATAATAAGGGACTTGAACAAATCGTTCACGTTAAATATGAATATCACATAAATAATTCTGAATATTGATACACATCAATGAATTAATAATATTTTGACATTTCCAAAATTTACACCATTCTGTTTTGTTCTATTTAAGGGATTTTTTTTTATGTCAAGTTCAGTACAAATATGTCTGCGAACCGTGCCAAAAAATGTTGGAAATAGCTGAAATATGAAATATGAAATACCCATTCAAAAGTTATCCGCAACATGAAAACAAAAATCTTTTATGATACTAAATGATAGTGGTAAGATTTATAAATTTCTCTTTATTGTGGAACAATAAGCATTATTGAATTTTAATTTGATTTTAATATAGGTAAAGGCGACGAGACTGTTGTTAATGAAAAGGTTTTGCAATTCAATAATAAACACCAAATCTCAGATGCAGACGAAATTAATAATTTGGAAGCTGATTTTGATGGATACGATTCCGATAAGGACCCTGAATTTAATCCGGATCGATTATCCGAGAGTAGTGAGTCCGACATAGAAATTACGCCAGGACATCTAGCGGCTAATATAAGCAATCTATAAAATGTAACATCCAAACAACCATTTAACGCCCGAAAAAATCAAAAACAGAATCAAAATAATGGGAAAGCCTATATAAGCTAGAAAGGAGTGCCAGAGTCAGATCGTCGCTTCACTGAGTTTACTTCTTGCCGAAACAAGTGCGCATCAAGAATAAATATGGATCAGCAGACAAACCTGTTCTCGAAATATTGGTCTCTGGATGAGAACAATAAAAGCGTTGCGTTTGTTGCTGAAACAATTCAACGTCAGCAAAACAACGTCGGTTTTCATGTAAATACTCCATTAAAATTAACGGACATGCAGTATTTATAAGGCCTGTTTAATTGCAACATTAGGAGGGACGTCAATATTTATTCGAAATTTTACAAATAAACTCTTCATTGACGGAGCAGTAATTAACACAGATCTACGCGGAAGGCATTTGAAAGCTCGTACATATTCCGAAGAAGTGATTAATGAAATTATGAACCACATAAATCAGTTCCCACCGTATAAAAGTCACTACACGCGTCGAGCTAGTTCAAAAAAATATTTAATTGCTTACATTAAACGTTATTGAAATGATGTAAGAAGAATTTTACAATTTCTCTGAATTTTCGAAAACTAAGTCAAACTGGCGAACAACTGACACTGATGGAAATCCGTTTTCTTGGAAACTGTTTCGATGGATGCGATTTGAAAAAAAAATTTGGTGTGCTTAAATTTAAAACGTTACTCGACTTATGGAGGAACTATTTAGAGTTCTGAAAATTTCTCGTCGAGCGATTAATTCTCTTAATATAAACAGCCGTTACAAAACCTATACTGACACTTTGAAAATAAATCACTCGAAGAAGAAAGATCTTCTCGATTTATTATCGTTTTTGGATACACATTTTTATGCATTTTATTGAAAAAATTTGCCTACTAACAAGGAACCTAACTACGATCCTGATGCCGGTCCTAGTAATGCAGAACAAAATGTTTTCTTGAAGCTTGAACAAGATATTACTGTGCACTAAATAAAACATGAAATAGTTAAAAGGTACAAGCGATAGTTATAGTAAAATTAATTTTTAATAAAAGACTTAATTTGAGTTAATCAAAACGTTTTATATTCCATGATTTTATAAAAGAGCTTAATTTATGGCCTATGCCCTTTATGTAAAAGTCAAAATCGAAATGCAATAATGTTAAATTATTCAACAAGGCACCAAATGGATATTTTGAAATTTTCCAATTACAAAATAAAAGTTGGCTATCAGTACAGATGACAATATATTTGTATCTAACGTACGTACCGAGCGAGAGGTGTTGGAATAAATACAATTCAATGTTTCGTTTTTTCACAGCTCTATCAAAAGTTTCAGATTGCTTTATTACGACTTATTCCCTTTTAATTTTTTGGCAACATGCATTTTAAACTAGACAGTTTCCACGAAATCCAAACCAGTGGCAATTTTGGAGCAATATTGTAATTTTTTTACCAAGGTGCAAGATGCCACAAAAAAAATCCCAAATTTGTTGTATGCAACGACAACACGTTACACAATCAATCTGTTCAACTAATTTCAAAAGAATGACATGTGGGTAGGATTTCAGAAATTTTTTGAACAGATTTTTTTATTTAAATTTATAATGCCGACCCTAGAAATTATTCCATTAGTTTATCCCGGTAAGATAGCGTATGATAAGCATTCCTAAACAACCTGCTCACATGTCAATCTTTTGAACTTTGTTGAACAGATTTCTAATTTGAATCGTATGGGAATATACCTTGTATATGGGTTTCTTAGAAGTTGAATTTTTATTAGCATTTTGAAAACTTAATTGCGTATACACTTGCTTTATTTTTATAATTTGGTGGAATGATTTTTTATTTCATTTCTACTAAATTTTTTTTGTGTATTTGATAAGTTATATATGTTTCCAACATATATTAGGACATATTGAGACTATACGAAAAATTTGGGGAAAATTCATGAACTAGAATTTTCAATAGAACTTTTTGAGTGGAAATTTTTGAGATATTGGCAAAAAACTGAAAATAACTTTGCATGGACGCAGAAAAACAAAAAATTCTAGTGAAAATTCTAGTCCATAAATTCTCCCCAAATTTTCCATATAGTCTCAGTATGACCTAAGCTATTAGAAAAATAATCGAAAGTATTGGTTATACTAGTGGAAGATATGCCGGAAAGACGGAATATTGTTAAATTTCAAGATTTCCACTGGTAATTACATGACAACAAAAATTCGCTTTACTGATAGTGCTGCCGCTATCTTATATACAGCAATTTCCGCTATCTTATATACAGCATATTCAGAACCATAAAAATCCCGCCGAAACAAAAAGATCACAAAAATAAGTTTGGCGCTTGCACAATGGTCGCAGTGCAATTTGGACGATAGTGCAACATATGAGGTTTCCGGAACAATGTAAACGTTATGCACTACAATACCAACTAAACCAGAACAAGTACGGCGAGCCGGAACTGATTGAACCATCCGGAGTAATAAACAATAAGCATGATTGATGTTCATTGTGAACTATCTAATATTTCAACTTGAATTATTTGGGTACATTATAATTCCTGATCCACTAAAAGAGTTAATCTGAAAAATTATATGATGTGTTGGTTTAGCAGTTATATAGTTCTGGCTGACTAAATCACGTGTTAAATGAAATTATAAGGTTCCGGCTGGAAAAGCATTATAATGCATAATGTTCTAACTGAATTTATTAGGTCTTTACTGCAAAATAATATATTGTTTGATTTATAAGGTTCCAACTGAAAATATAGTGCACAACATAGTAAAAAAAATTGAATTTTCAATTCGAATTTTACAGATTTTATTAGGTAAAAAGCATTTTTTACGTAAAATTACTAAATTATGTAATTACATAATTTAGTATTTTGCTAGAAAATTCATTTAATATTACATTTCTACAGTAAATTTATTTGAACATTGAGAATTACATGCTGTATAAGATAGCAGAAATTTTCTAGCAGAAAAAATGCGTTTTGCTATTCACCGCTAGAGGCATCACTATCACAAAAATGAAATTTTTTCTGCTGATATTTTTTTTACACCAGCAGAAAATTTTTGATATTTTTATGCAAATTAAAAATTCTCAGCAGTTTTATGAAAAATCAGAGAATTTATGAGCAAGAAGAGAAAATGTATGTTTAAACGTTTTGAAGCGATGAAAGTTAATTTTCTTTAGAAAACGAATTCCGAATGTATAGTGTAAGCACTCTCAAAACATAATTAAATTATCATAATCATCATTATGCAAACACAGGGCAACATCAAAAGAAATGGCCATTGTAGAAAGCACTCCATACATTTTTGAAGTCATTTTAATGTGAAATGTTTTCAGTTTTTTAACAAAAGTGTTAGCAAAACCCCCCTGTAACTACCTTGAGTGTATGTTTTTATGGTAGCTGAGATTATGATCTATATACATGAGCAACATAAGATTCACACCTGGCGTCAGTAGCCTTCCATACATTTTTGAAGTCATTTTAATGTGAAATGTTTTCAGTTTTTTAACAAAAGTGTTAGAAAAACCCCCCTGTAACTACCCTGGGTGTATGTTTTTATGGTAGCTGAGATCATAAAACATACACCCAGGGTAGTTACAGGGGGTTTTTTTACAGTTTTGTTAAAAACTGAAAACATTTCACATTAAAATGACTTCAAAAATGTATGGAAGGCTACTGACGCCAGGTGTGAATCTTATGTTGCTCATGTATATAGATCATAATCTCAGCTACCATAAAAACATACACTCAAGGTAGTTACAGGGGGGTTTTGCTAACACTTTTGTTAAAAAACTGAAAACATTTCACATTAAAATGACTTCAAAAATGTATGGAGTGCTTTCTACAATGGCCATTTTTTTGATGTTGCCCTGTGTTTGCATAATGATGATTATGATAATTTAATTATGTTTTGAGAGTGCTTACAATACATACGCAAATCGTTTTTTTAAAGAAAATTAACTTTTATCGCTTCAAAACGTTTAAACATTTTCTCTTCTTTTTCATAAATTCTCTGATTTTTCATAAAAATTTCTGCTGAGAATTTTTAATATGGATAAAAATATCAAAAATTTTCTGCTGGTGTAAAAAGGTATCATCAGAAAAAATTTCATTTTTGTGATAGTGATGCCTCTAGCGGTGAATAGCAAAACACATTTTTTCTGCTGGAAATTTTCTGCTATCTTATATAGCATGAGAATTACTTCGTTCGGTTTATAAAATTACACACATATTATAGCCATTTTTTAATTAAATTTAAATTTATATTACTACAGTGTAAAATATTTCATGCTTCCATTCTTTTGCATGTATACTTTTATATTATCGCTGAATAATGCTGCTGAAATAATTTTGATAATTAGCTTTTTCTCCCACATTAGAAACAGCAACACACGTTAATAAATACGTGAATACGAGAATTGAAATTTACTATAAATACTTATATTGGTAAATAATTTAATATCGACACTAAAAACAAGTAGAACATAATTTATCATCATTATTGATCTTCATTTTTCGAGGAGATGACATGAATGAGGAGATGACGTGAATTCCAAAAAATAAAAAAATTTAATAAATCGAAGTTGTTGCGATGTAAAGTGATTCAGTGTTCTTATAAGTACATATTAAAGTTTATTAAATTAAAAATAAATTAAAATATAACCTGGAGAAAAGTCAGTGGAACAGATACGTATGCAAATATTTTAGAGTTAAATATCCAGCGTATTTTTCGGTTATTGGTGCAACGGTAATATGGCGTAACTCAAATAGTCTGTATTAATTATGTAATTATGTATTGTAAAGTTAATTTAACCGTCTCATAAGTAATCTTGTAATAGCATCTTGTTTTTAAGTGATAGTACGTGTGAAAGTAATTTCAAAAACTTTAATAATTATCACTCTCATATTTATAGAAGTCACAGAAAAAGTCCAAAAGGAATAATAACAAATGAAAAGTGTTTCTTTTGTTCGTACCATGGCTGCTTATACAATATGTTTAACTTACAAGACGTATTACGCCACGTGATGAAACTTTTGAGATCTGATTTTAATATCAAAATAAACTGTCCCTTATATGGTTGTTTGAAAACTTTTATGAACGAAAAAAACTTGCAATTCAAGCCCTGTGATGTTGGAACGAATAGAAAATTCCAATTTAAATAACACACAAGAATGTATTGATAGAAATTCTATGACAAATGTTAAAAGCATCACATGTGACATATTATTAAAACTCAAAAGTGAATTTAATGTTCCCGGACGTATCATATCTGTAATTGCCAATAAATTATCTTATTATACAGAAGTGTTAACGACGCAAGATATTAAGTTTGTTGAACAACATTTTACTGAATTTGAAGATAAAACTGGTTTGAAGAATAAACATTTAGTTTCCACTCTACCCAAATTTGGTGTCCTGCAACGCATAGTCAACTTACAAAAAAAATCATGACACTTCGACCCAATCTATGGTTATGCTTTTAAAAATAAATCTAGTTTGAAATAATTACCAAAAACCTTGTTTTTATTATTATATTCCTATATTGGAAACATTAAAATCAATTTTAATAGGTCCACAAATAAAATAAAATTCTACTTCAAATCAGGAAAAAAGTTATTGTACACTTCAAGATTACAAGGATGGATTAGTTTATAAAAATAATGGATTCTTTTATAACAAAGCTTTTATAGTGAGGAGATAACTTAGGTTTACACCAAATTAGATTTTTTTTTTTAGAAAATTTTAATTCTGCTGAATATATTTGTATAGATATTGCCATTTGACGTTACCAGAATTTAAAAATAATTGTCAAACTCGTCGCGATTTACAACCAAATCATCCTGCAGCCACTACTATAGTAGAGGAATTAAAAGCGAGTCTTGTATTAATAAAACCACTTCCATTGCACATGACTTATACGAAGGAGTAATTCTCCAAGATTTGTGTTTGGCCATTCATTATTTCGTGGATCCAAGAATGGTTTACATATGACTATTTTAATATTAAATGTAATAGGTTATCTAAATTACTTAAATATAATGTTACTTTTTCTGAAATAAAATATAATAATAAAAAACTTACTGGTCATGCGTTGCAAAATCAACTTACTTTACTGCCAGTCATTGGGAAAATTAAAGATCGAAATGACAGAGTTCGTGAAATGATTATATTACTTTTAGAAATAACGCATACTGTATCGTCACATAGTATAACATATAGTGAAATTAACTGTTTGGATTGATTACTTGATAGGTACCTCGCACTCAGAATTGATTTATTTCAATATTTTAAGCAAATTGCGTGCAAAAGTGGAAATTTTATTAGTTTAACAAAAATTTTATCCCACAGGCATCAAACTTTACTATCAACTCTTTATGGAAAACGATTTTCGACCCAGGTTGTGGTCACAAAAATACTAAAAACAATCTTTATATCTGCTGCAAAACAGTTTCCTAATGTAACAAGGAAAGTGACATATAAAAATACTCAGTACTTATTGGGGCAGTCGCTCAGAAAAACTAATAGCGTTGACGGAATAGTTAAATGTCTAACAAACAGTTCCAACTTAGTTTATCATAGAAATGTATTTTCTATTATGTACAACTACATGCTAGGATTATAAGAGGTAAACCACAATTACCTTAAAGAAATAATAGTTGCTATTTCTGCTTTATTCTCTACTTTTCCTTTTATAATCATTAAAATCGGATAAATCGAGTATGCAACATTAACGTGGGCGGTGCTTAATTTTTGGTGAAGTTGGATTTTGTTTTTTTAATAATGAAGTTGTTGGTGCCGACGTATTTCAATATTTTGCGGAAAGAAATGAAGTTATCCAACTTCTATCGGAACATATTACAAGGACGATGCTTGCCTCAACTCCCACTTATCTTATTGAAGCAACCGTTACAGAACAGCCCAACACGACAAACGTTGGTTCCGATCCATCATAAACTGGGTAAATTCATCATCAAACTATTAACAAATTTCCTCTGCGCAGTATGTTAAAATTCCGAATGCCCCATTAAGTACGACGATTTCGATGTCAAGCGGGCTAATTTCTTCTAAAAATTCAGAAAACTCTGAAAACTTTGGCACTAAAAGTGTTTTAAAACTATAGCAGATTATACAATTTCATTAAATAAAATGCCAGAGGACTTGATTGGTTTGCTATACGAACAAAAGCATTTGGGGTAATGCTATACTGACTTCGTGCACTCTATTGTAATGGATATTTGAAAAAATTTAGTTTTACATTCCTCAAGCCATATTTAGAAAAATCGCAGATCAGCTTTTACTGGCATTTCCCAAAAGCCTTGGAGTAGTGAACAGTATTGAGGAGCTGGTTTCCAAGGATTCGGTGGGCCTAGCAACAAAGCTACTAAATCATAATAGTTATATTAATAGAACGTCCATTGACAAACGCAATAGCTTAAATAAGGCAACTAAACGACGTGCAAAAATATCGCAGGGCATACCAAATTTTTATAAATATAATATTGAAATTTATTCTGAGGCAAGTGAGTTACATCGAATATGGTTTAAAGAACATTTGAAAATGGATGTAACTAACGATAAATTGAAGCAAGAAATTAGAACAGTTTTTAAAAATACGTTTACTGCCCAACGGATTTTTTAATAACAACCCAAGCATCACTGAAGTGCAGCAATGCTGGTCTTGTTATAGCCGGATCTTTTATTTTCACATTTCGATAGAAGAAAACGATTCTTGACCGATGGTAAAATTTAAAAATAAAAACTAAGTTTTTCATCTCAAAATAAAGGCAACAGAAACCTTACGCATTCGCCGGATGATGACTTAAAAATTCTCGAGATAATTACACAGCATTTCAAAGAAAAATTAGAAATGATGATACGTACCACGGTAATTAAATTATACATAAGTAAATCTACTTATAGGCAATGAACTAATTGGATTTTTGAATTGCATTTTATTTTCAAGAAGAAACTAAACAAACTGATATTGAAATAATAACTGCCACTCCTTTCCTTGCAATTATAGGTAAGCATTTCTAATTATCACCTACAAAGCCCTTCTAAATTTTTGGAGAAATTATATAAATGACCCAACTCAAACATATATAAAAACGCTTGCACATTTAGAAATGGGTCAACTCACTTGAACAGAATCTAATGCCAATATTGTCAATATTGTTAAACATAACTCAAAGACATTTTTTCTTTTTTTTTTCTTTGTTTTGTTGGATTTGACTCCGTTCCGAATAGCATAATAACTTTTAAAACATTGGAAAAATTCAACAACAAAAAAATTATCAATAAAATTCATTTTCTCATACATTTAGTACATTTTGTTTTTTTTTTATTTTGTTCGGCTCAAAACGTGGTTTAGGAAAAAAGAAAAGTCGGAAAAAATCAAAAGGGAAGCCCCAAAATAAAAAAAAAAAAACCTTTTTTTATATGAATTTTGTAGGTGTAGTTTGTATGTGACGAGTGGTGCAGTGGTTAAAGCTTCGGCGCTTGGACCGCAACGTACTGGATACGAATCCGAGCAGGCTGCATGTACATTTCTATTTTATTTTTTATCCAATTTTTTTTATTTTATCTACTTAGCTATATAATTCATGATGGAAATGGTGGATTATTTTTGTTCGATGCGCCCGGTGGAACTGGGAAGGCATTCCTTATATCATTGATTTTGCCACTGTTCGTGCGAGATCCAATATTGCTGTAGCAGTCGCTCAGCGTTGTTATTGTCGTTAGACCTTCAATCGGCTGAAAACCCGACTTGCAACATTGCGAAACATTCAGCAATGGCGAAAGTTTTGGTAGCAAGTAAAATCATCATCGATTATGAATGTACAATGGCGCACAAATGCACATTTGAAACATTCAATCGAACTATGAAAGATCTACGCAATGACTCAAGATGTTTTGGAGGCAAAATGATTCAACTGTCCGGCGATTTCCGTCAAAAAATACCAGTGATTCCAAGATTGACCGCTGTCGATGAAATAAACGCTTGCCTCAAATCATTGACTCTGCGTGGCGCTATGTGATGAAACTTCAGCTGACGACAAACATGCGAGTTGCATTGTTAAACCAGAGACAACCTAACAGCGATATGTCATCCTATGTAAACGTAAAAATTTAAACTGCGAGTTCATTTTCTGTAAATAGCCGCAAACTACCAAAAATATTTTGTTTTTTTGCGTAAACGTATACGCATTTTAACTTAAAATGACAGATACCACGATGACATTGGAATTGTCAGAAATATATTTTGTTTTCATTTTTTAGCTCGAACGAAAAAATTAATTTGATTTTCTGTGGTTAAACGATCCATCTGCCGAAAATTTCTACAAGCAATTGCTGACTATCGGTAATGGCCGTGTTCCGGTCGACGAATCAAACAGATTGATTTCGTTTCCTCAGAACTTTTGTAATTTTGTCTCAAGGAAGGACGAGCTCATCAACAAAGTGTTCCCGAACAATATTACTAACCACAAAAATCCCAACTGCGTGAGTGAACGAGTAATTCTTGCGGCAAAGAACAAAAATGGGGATCATTTAAATTTCATAATTCAAAATCTAATCGTCGGTCCACTTCATTCCTTGAAATCTATCGACTGTGTGACAAACAAAGACGAATCAACCAACTGTCTCACTGAATTTTTAAACTCATTGGATCTGGCTGGCTTGCCCCCGCACAATTTACAACTGAGAGTTGGTGTGTTGCCGGTAATCATCTTGCTTCGAAACCTGAATCAACCAAAACTATATATATAACGGAACGCCTTTTATTTTGAGAAATATCAAGGAAAGTTCAAAGGTGAGGAAGTTCTCATTCCGAGAATTCTGATGATCCCAACCGATATGCCATTCGAGTTTAAACGAATTCAATTTCCGATTCGTCTTGCATTCGACATGACGATCAACAAATCACAAGGCCCATCGTTGAGTGTTTGTGGCCTGAATCTAGAAAATGAATGTTTCTCTCACGGCCATTTGTACCTAGCATGTTCACGTGTCGCCAACCCTCCGCTTTGTACGTTCTCGCACCTGACAATAAAACAAAAAATGTCGTATATCACAAGATGCTGAAGGGAATCGACCCTATTGCAACCCACCCAGTAAATAGTTTAAAAAAAAGTAGTGCAACAATGCTACGCGAATCATTTCGAAATCAATTCAATAAAACGAAATCCTTGCTGCCACGTTTATCTTAATAAAAAACTTAGTTTAATTAAGCTTTAATAACTTTAAACATTATTTATCGATTTTGAGGCGGTGCGAAGTTCGCCTGGTCAGCTAGTATATAATAAACATTTTGAATTGGAATTGATTTTTTTTTTATTTTGAATCCCATAGTCCGTAATTTTAATTGGAAATTCATTCTTTACGAGTTTTGGCACGTCAACATCTGTTTTCTGCAATTAAATTTTATTGATATTGTTTATTAAATCACATAAATAATTGGACTGTAATTTTAGAACTGAAATTTTGGTCAAAAAATTTGCATTTAGAATACTGTAATTATGCGGGTGAAGTTCAATATTAGTATATTCGAAGATATTTTATTGCGGCCTTTTGCTCTTAAAACCCAGTTAGAACTTGAATTTAAATGTACATAACTATAAATTTAATTTTAATATACCAATAGTAGGCAATTTTGCCCACTGTTAAAAAAGTGTAAATTTCAATGAAATTTTTTACTGTGAATGCATGGTTCTCGTTGGCTTTGATCCACAGTGCGCAATGATCCACAATTAATTGTACTACTTGTGCAATAGTTAGTATGGCTGTAGAGGGTATCGTTCAAACTTGAATTATAAGGTTTTTTTATCGAAAAATCATATAGTGCTGGATTATGTAGTATACATAAAATTATGTAGTATATACTTAATGTTGTAAAATGCATCGTGCTACTTGTGACATACTTGGTTTGGTTCCGGCTGATATATTAAATTTTTGGTATATTAAATTTTACTAGTATACAGTATTAAACATTCATTTCTTTCTTAACACATTTTCAGCCGCTGGTCGATTTTTCGACCAGCAACTTTGTAATTGTTTTAACTAGCTAAAATAATTTTGTTTCCCAAATGTTTCTTTATCAAAATTAAAATAAATCTTTCGGAACTTAAATAAAATATAAATTCTTAAAAAAGAACCGTAGGTCGTTTTTATCACAGTCAGATTTTAAAAAAACACACTGTTTTGGAGATTATTTCAAATACACAAAAAGCGAAATATCTTGCAAATGGGTAAAATCGTTAATAATAAAAATAACAACGAAGATCTAAATAAAGGAAAAATAAAAACACCAGTTTATTAAAATAAAAAGGGAAACCACAAATTAAATGAAAAAATTCATGGTTCTCCCGGATTTACCCACGATTTCCCCAAGATTTCACCCCGATTTCCGTCAGAATTTTCTAACTTTCCTGGGATTTCCCCAGATTTATCCCGTATTTTCACAAAATTTTCCCCAAATTTTCTCCATTTTTCCTAGGATTTCCAAAGATTTATCAGGAATTCCAACAGATTTCCCCGAATTTCCCCTTTCAGATTTCCCACGAATTCCCTCAAATTCCACCGGATATAACCAAGATTTTCTTCGGATTTCCATCGGATTCACCCTCCTAGGCTTCCCTCAGTGTTCCACCAGATTTCCTCCAGATTTTTCTAAAATTTCCGCCGGATTTCTCTCGGATTTGCCTCGAATTTCTCTTGCAATTCCCCCACTAGATTTGGCCCTGTTTTCCGTAGATTTCCGCCAGATTTAACCAAGTTTTCCGCCAGATATCCCTCAAATTTTCCCCAGGATTTACCTCGGATTACCCCAGGATTTTCCCCACATATCATACAGAATTCAACAGGATTTTCCCTAGATTTACCCGGATTTTCACCAGGTTTCATTAGGATTCCCTCCATATTTTCCCCGTTACCCAGAGTTTCTCCATGATTTCCCCTAGATTTCTCCCAGGTTTCCCTCGGATTTCTTCCAGACTTCCCCTACTACCCCAGATTTCCCCCCAGATTTTCACCGGGTTTCTCCCAGATTTTCTCCAGCTTTCCTTCAGAGTTCCCCGGTTTTCCTCAGATTTCCGCCGGATATAACTAGATTTCCCAGGATTTTCCCCGAAATTTTCCAGGATTTCCCCCGGATTCGGCCCAGATTTTCACCGGTTATTCCCCAGCGTCAGTTTTAACCAAGATTTTCCCCGGACTTCCCCAGAATTCTACAAGGTTTTCCCCAAATTTCATCCGGATTTCCACCTGATTTCCCTTAGATTTCTCTTATATTTTTACTAGATTTCAAAAGATTTCCCTAGATTTCCCAAAATTTTCCCAGATCTCCCATATCCTCTGTTTTACCCGGATTTACCTTGAATTTCTCCCCAGGTTTTCCGAGAAATTCCCTTAGATCTCCCCAGGATTTCTTCCAGATTTTCAAGAATTTCCCTGGATTTCTTTATCCCGATTTTCCTCGGATTTTCCCCGAATTTTCCCATTTCCCTCCGATTTTTCCCATTGATTTCCTTCGGTTTTCCCACAGATTTCGCTCGACAGTGGGTTTAGCTTTGGCTATTGGATCGGAAGTACCGGGTTCGAATCCCGATAGGGGCTGGATGCAAAAGGGAATTTTCATCAACAGATTATGATCTGTGATGAAATCGAACACAACTATTATCACCTGTCAGAGTGCAAAGCTCAAGGGCCGACCCATCCTCCATTCCAGTATAGAGTGGTATGGAGCTATGCAATGTGCCGTTGGTGATAAAATCGGACCTACAGCCGTACGTCCTTGATTTGGTAAGCAATGCGTAAAGTAGGACTTGAAAAGCGAACAGAGAAAGAGTTGAAAGTGCTTCGGCCCCAGAACAGATTGCATAGATTAAAACATAAAAAAAACATTTCGCAGGGATTTCTCCCGTATTTTCTCAAGATTTCCCCCGGATTTCTCCAGGACTTCCCCCACATTTCTTCCCATTTTCCTAGGATTTCCCCCAGATTTATCGAATTCTCGAATTTCTGCAATTTTTATACGTATTCGCCCAATGGTCGATTTTTCCACCACTGTTTTTCTTGGGAACAGGGACTTGGAAGTTTTTTCCTTTTTTTATTTATCAAAAGAGTGATCTTAGTAATCCCTGATTAAAACGGTTTGAAAAATTCTAACGAATTCTAATACCGGCCGGAAATGGGTTAAGATAAAACTATGGCGCTTCAAACTCCAGGCGAGATGCTTATGAATGCTAGAAATACTTTTAACTAAATCATAATAAATTTTTGGCTGAGTTTTTTGTTTTCAAAGCTCAAACCCGAGAAGAGAAATGAAAAATCTATACATTTAGTATAAATAGTAGTAAATTATTTACTCCAGACTGCTTGAAAATATTAATTAAAAATTTAAATTCGTTATATAACATTGATAATATATACTTTTTAATTTAGTTTATCAAACGTTTCTTTTTCAGTCATTCAACTTAAATTCCTTTATAGTTGAAGGTAAAATAGGTAAAATTGCATGATCCTTTTTCGTTGCACGATAATTAAAAAACTATTTACCTGTTTTCATGATATGCAATAGTAAAAAAGCGAATTACATCTATAATGTACGAACATATATCCTATACCGTATACAAACCAAACATAAAAATCCAATCACTGCATGCATCCTAAAATTATTGCTTAGCCTCTGGCATATTTCTTTATACGAGTACGTTTTATGGTATACAAGGGTCGGTTATATGTGTTCTTGTCAATCGTGACAGAAGCCACTCCACATGAAATGTTATACCTTACTGTATTATTACTAACTATACATACTTACATATATCTGCACTCATAAAATATTTTTCCGTTTTTTTTTTGAAACACCAAAATTTTTTGAATGATTTATTACTACGCTAAAATTTAATTTTCTTTTGTCTGCCTGTTTACCTTAAACAAAAAAAAAAAATTCGTGAATATTAAAATTATTACATTTTATATTTGGTGTTTTTTAGTAGTTATAATATAAAGTCATATCGTGATTGTAATAACTTTTAATGGAGTTAATGATGAAATCTAAAACAAAACAAACAAAAAAAAAAATAGCAGCAGCATTTTTTTTGTAGTTAAGTTTTTCCGGTTGGCTATACCATAACTGCAAAAAGCTTGTGTATAATATTTACCACGGTTATTTATTTTTATTAGTTTTACTAATTAAAACAAAAGCTCTAAATAAACAAATGAAAAGATTTATGTGTAGTTTTTACTTATTTTTATTTTAAATATTGGATAACATTTTTGTTGAAATATAATGGAAAATTATGATCAAATTTACTCAAATGACAATAGTAATTTATTGAATTTCCGTTTAAAATAAATAAATAAATATGTGTGTATATAATAATATATAAATATTTATGTATATAGTTTTTACCAGGATAAAATAGAAACACATTACATTTTTATGTACACAAAGTGTACGAATACTTTTTTATAAAAAAAAAAATTAAATAAATAAAAATTAACAAATATTATAGATGGGAATACAAAAATAAAATAAAATTTATGATTTTTTTGTTAAAGCAAAATTGAAAAATTTTCTTTGGATATTTTCCAAAATCATTTTCTCTGGTTATCCATTTCGCGTACGTTATGTTGCTACTTTGCTGGATTTCATGCCACCACCATACACACAAGGAGGCGAACCCGAAAAGACCATCATCCTTAAATTTATGTGTATATAGCGATGTTATCCACTTTCTTCGTATGATTTCTTATTTTATGACCTTGAATGCTCTCCTATAAGCCGTATTTTATATATATATTTTTTTGTACACCAAATCCACTAAAAAATATTGCTGGACCATTGCAAATGCTATATACAAACTCGTACGGTATTGATTGTTGAACTATAAAATATATAAATTAAAAAAGATCAAAAAAATAAATTTTAAAATTGAGTTTGCACAATATTGTGTCGTATATATGCATTAAATGCATTTATGTATATACAAAATAATAAATGGTGAAAATAATTTATTGATGCTTTTTCACTGGCAGATATAAACATGCATTAAAGCTATTTTAGTTTAACTTTACGTGTATAATGCGACTGTTTATAATTTATCCAAAAAATTGGTTAAATTTACACAAAATATAAATATATTTATATAATATGGTTTAAATAAATAAGTGTAAATAAATACCGGAAACATAAATCGTATGCCCGATAAATTTATGGGAATATTTCGGTGGCAATTACCCAAACGTACATAACTCATAAAGCTTTTGAGATTAATTCAGTAGAATCTTTAAAACCTATATCTAAGAAATTATAGTTACTTAATTCTATTAAATTATTTCTTATGTGGTTATTTTTAGTGTCCGTAACGCCAGTCGGAGCCATATCAGCCGGTACCAAACCAAGTAAGGCGCCAAAATCACAATTTAGTATTTCTCAATTATCGACATGTCGGTGTCGAAATTAACCCATTAACGTCCGCCGTACTCAAGCGAGTACACATTTTTTTTACGGTAGTACTTCTTTTTTGCAATGTAACATAATTTTTTTTTCTCAACAACAAATTTCTAATAGTGTAAAGTGACATAACCTATTTCTCTTTTAAGTTTCTCGGTGAATAAACGTGTTTTATTAATTAATTGTTTTGCAAATAAATAAAGGTAAGTTGTAGCTTATTATATTATCTCTAACGGTAAAATGTAATTATGAATTTTATTTTGTACATATGGAACTATTTTTATATATAATAAACTTCGTTTTCTAATTCAATTTGTAAAAATAAATAATCTTGAATTGATAATTAACAAAATATTTGACTGTACTCGGATGAGTACAATGGGATCTTCTGTAAAATATAATAATTGTTTAAAAAAAAAATTATTTAGAAAATATGAATTCGAACTTTGCGGAAATTATCACTAGAAGCTTTTATGGCCGAAAGCTGTTCAATACGTTTTCCGAAGCTTTGGATGCGCTTAGTTATAATGAAAATGAAGAAGATATTGTTTTGTTGTCACCTCGGAGCCTAATTATTTGACAGACGAAGAGGAATACGACGACAACGATTTGAAGTGTATAGAAATCCCAAATGATGTGCCAGGTTAAGTTGAAATTATTTCCGCTACCTTAGAAGATGACGTTTTTTCATTAAGCAACGAAAAAGTAAAAAAACCAATCCAAAATACAGCACATTCGAAGCTTCAATTATAATACATGCACAGTTCAATTTATCTAGGGAATAAAAGAATTAACGCCCACAGAAATTCGAAATTTCGAAAAATTTGTTGATGAATCAGTCATCCAGCATATTATCGACCAAACTTATTTATGTGCTCAGTCGAAGAACAACCACAATTTTTCGCTGTCGCCTTTAGAAGCTAAACCGTTTATTGGGATTTTATTATTCACAGGATATCATAAGCTACCACAAGAGAGAATGTACTGGACTCTCAAAGAGCACCTAAGAATTGAACTGGTCGCGAAATGAATGAGCAGAAATAGATATTTGGAAATATAAA
The DNA here is from genome assembly GCA_947310385.1 of Nephrotoma appendiculata. Taxonomy (NCBI): domain Eukaryota; kingdom Metazoa; phylum Arthropoda; class Insecta; order Diptera; family Tipulidae; genus Nephrotoma; species Nephrotoma appendiculata. Next base: position 311,802,244 of record OX371224.1, read on the forward strand.
TATATTTACATCTAGCCGATAACGAACTGTTGAATAAGGATGATAAAATGTTTAAAATTCTTCCTTTGATGAATATTTTAAATAGCAAATTTATGCAGTGGGGAATTTTTGAGACTAAGCTATCAATAGACGAGGCCATGATTAAATATTTTAGTCACCATCCAGCCATACAGTATATTAGAGGAAAGCCTGTAAAATTTAGCTACAAAGACTGGATGCCTTGCAGCTCTTCTGGATATTGCTTGTACTACGTTTGACACATATTGTGGAGAAAATAATAATAAGTACAGTATAACTGAAACTCTTTGAGCAATAGTGGTTCTATATTTGTTAGAAAAGTTGGAATTTCCCGAAGAACATGTGGTTTACTTCGACAATTATTTTACCCTCTTAGAACTAATGAAGTTTCTTAGAGAGAAGAAAATCCGAGCAACCGGTACTATTAGAGAGAACCGTATAAAAAAATGTCCAATTGAGGACAAAAAAATATTGAAGAAAACTTCAAGAGGTTATTTCGATTTTCAGTTTGCTGAAATTAACAAAATACTGATTGTGAAATGGGTGGTCAATAGTATTTGCACAATGGCGTCAAATTATAACACAATTGAGCCTGTTTTTAAAGTCAGAAGGAGATCAAAAATCCAGAAATCTGTTATCGATGTACAATAACCACGTATCTTTAAAAACTATAATCGAGGAAGGGGCGGTGTAGATTTAAATTATCAGATTGTCAATATCTACCGCATTTGTATTAGAGGAAAAAAATGGTGGTGGGTTTTATTTACACATAAATGATAAATGTCTGTATGACTAACGCTTGGAAAATCTCTCGAGTGGCGTCGGAAATAAAAATGACCCAGTTGGAGTTCACGCGATACGTTACACAGTCTTACCTAATCTCTGGTCGAAGTTCGACATCAAAAAAACTACTACATGTCTCTGTTGTTTAAAATAATAGTGGTCATTATCCAAAAACGTTAGAGAAATAATTAAGATGTGTGATGCCAAAATTTGTTGGTGCTGCAAGAAATGTTATACAACACTTTGTATCGAACGGGATTGTTTCGAAGTATATCATACAAAACGGACCTCCAATGTGCCCATTGTACTCGCTTGTAGCTTTAATTACGATCAAAAAATTAATTATAGACTTATTTAATTTAACTATAATTGAACTGAATTTTAATAAAAATATTATACTAATGCTTTTAGTTTTCATTTGGGCGTTAATGGGTTAAGGTAGGCAATTAATATTTGCGTTTGTTCAGTGTGAGCATATCATCTTATAGTTTTCCTATTCAGAATGGTGTTTTCGGAAGTTAAAATTCACTTTTAAAAAACAAACGAGTGAAATTAATACGTTAAGGGATAATGCAAGATATTACAAATATTTTCAAGTTTTTTACTCAAAATCTAGCACTTGTGAGGTTTTAGCAGATTAAAATATATATGGAGGGTGTCTTAAAAATGGCAAATCAAACGAAACAGATTGTTAAGAGAGCTCATTTCCAAGAAAAACAGCCAAGTAAAGTTTTTTCGAATTGTTGATGGTGCAAAAGTTATTCCACTTTTAGTGTGTTGTAATGAAATCGCATGCGTTCCCACCAAAAAATTAGTTTGAACATAATCAGATAGTGCTTTTGTTTAAATTTCTCTTTAAGTACGAGTTAGAAGGGTGTGCCTTTCCAGTAAAACCATTTTTATAAACTGCATTTTCTGCCGTCAGATAAAAACAATGGTTTTGTAGAGACTTTTGTTTCTCAAAATTTTTTGTTCATGTTTAGGTGACGCCAGCGGGAAAAGAATGTACTACAGAAAACTGACCCACTATTAAAAAAATATGCGACACTAATGCAGATTTTAAAATGGTATCACACACCGGGCTATTCACAATGCATATAATGTTTTTTTATCAATTTTTTTCACATTGTAAGTCGTGTTTATTAAAAAAACGCACTTAACTAAATTTCGAGTTCTAAAATAGATGCTTTGTCAGAAATAAAACAAAATGAATAAAATAATTTTTTTTGTTATTAGTTTTAAATATTATTATTCGAATTTCCCCGATTTTCCCGGATCTCTCCCAAATTTCCTCCAGATTTCACGGATTGTTCCGGATTTCCCTTATTTTCTGCCAGATTTCACCCAGATTTCTCGAACGTCCCCCAATTTTCCCAGGATTTCCTCCGGTTTTCTCGGGTTTCTTCCAGATTTTGTTTGGATTTCTCACAGATTTCGAGAATTTCTCTCGGATTATTCCGGATTTACCGGTTTTTTCCGGTTTTTCCGGATTCCTTGGGAGAACCGGTGGAAAACCAGTCGATATCCGGAAGAAATCCAAATCCAGGGAAAAAATCGGAAAATTCAATGGAAATCCGAATAATAATATTTAAAATTAATAAAAAACATTATTTTATATTGATTTTGTTTTATTTCTGACAAAGCATCTATTTGAGAACTCGAAATTTGGTTAAGTGCGTTTTTTGCAAAACATGACTTACTTTGTGAAAAAATTGATAAAAAACATTATATGCATTGTGAATAGCCCGGTGTGTGATACCATTTTAAAATATGCATTCGTGTCGCATATTTATCTGATAGTGGATCAACTTTCTGTAGTACATTGTTTTCCCGCTGGCGACATTTAAACAAACACAAAAAATTTTGAGGAACAAAAACAGTTTACAAAATCAAAGTTTTCATTTGACAGAAGATAATGCACCTTATAAAAATGATTTTATTGGAAAGTAACACTCTTCGAGATCGTACTAAAAAAAAAGTTAAACAAAAGAACTCTTGCTTTTTTAATTCGTTTTTTGGTGGGTGCGCTTGCGATTTCACTTCAACAATCCGAAAAAACTTCACTTAACTGTTTTTTTGGGAAATGAGCTCCTTTATCACTCTGTTTCGTTTGATCAGCCAATTTTGGGACACCCTGTATATATAGAATTATGTGATGCGATATACAACGAAAAATTTCGTTTCGGTGACATTTTCTTCAGGCCATTTGGGTGAGAGATTCACTATCAGCAATGTGCGGTATTATTTACACCGAGTAGATAGTTAATACTACACAATGATGAAAATTATTGTTTCTGTTACCAATAAGACTTAATTTCTACCTCATATTAAAAATTCGTTCCTATGTTTTGAAATGGCAATGACATTTGATTTGAATTCACAAAATTGAATAACCAGAGGCAGGTGAAGCTGGTGTGGTTTTTGATTTGCTAGTAATTCTGATTTTCCAAGTGACGTTGACAATTTCAAAATAAACTTTTAACAGTTTAGTTTACTATTTTTTCGAAATTATTATGTTTTCGAAAAGAAATGTCCAAATGTTGACACCTAACTAAAACTTTTGAAAATGATTTGGATTTTACAATCCGCTAACTATACAATTTTCTTAAAATCGATTTCTTCCGTTCACATTGTAATAATGCAGCGCACATGTTGTCGAAACCTGCTTACTGCAAAATAATGAATGATTATGTTATGTATTTCACTCAAACAAACGCTGCTAAATCTAAATTGTTTTCCCACAGTAGAGACAATGAGCGCTTTCAGATCTCTTATCAGAATTAGTGAAATTATCGCTAATTTGATTTGGAAATTTCATAGTTCTATACGTTTTCTTAAGTTGGTCGCGACTTTATTCAACGTGTTCCCAACTGATCCAACAGCATATTGGACAGGCTCCCTGAGCAAAGGGCAGTACATGCGGAAGGAATGATTTGAAATTTAGAAAAAAAATGAAAAACACCAACCATTTCTCGAGTCAAATCCTATGTCCAAATAAAGTTTCCCATTATGTAAGAAATGACAAACTAATTAAACCTTGATCCAAATTCCGTGACTTTCAATCAATTACATATGGATGTTATAAGAAATGTGCAATAACCAGAAGCAATGTCTTGGAATTAAGGCTTTCACAGAATTTTTCTAGCACAAAAATCTGAGCCTATTCACTCCTAAGTTCGATGCAACATAATATGTATTGAGTATGAAAATAATAGCGCACACAAGGAGCATTTAAATTATTGTTGTTGACATTACTTCACAATTTACAACAGTGCAAATTGATTGTAAATTAATGAAATTGATTAGGAACTATCAATCTAAATCTATCAGTCTTACACACCATCTGGGAAGCTTTACAAAAAATTTGCCAATATTTCAGATGGCTGCTCTCTCTCTCTTTCAGATAAATGCTCTACTAAACTTCGCTAGCATGCGCTCCATTCCAATAACACAAATATGTTTTACAAAAAAGTAAACTGAAATGGTATGAAGTTCCGTAAATAGTTGCATTAAAAGGAACTTTAAAATAGAATTCTGGAAATTCTAAGCGATTATGTTAAAGCATCCAAGCAGATTTTCATGTGACATTCATAAATGCAATTTTGTATGATCCTGCGACAAAAGGGTTAAACTTTATTTTAATGATTCATTTCAATTCATCCCAACGAGTTCCAAAACCGTGGCCTCTATTTCAATTTATCCACAGTTTATTACCCAAAAAATAGAATCATCTCTATGATTTAAAATCTGTAACATTATTGAATGGCTACTCGTTTTATATTTACTTTCACATACTCGGAAAAGTAATGTTGAAAGAGATGAAGGATCGGACATGATTGAACCTCCCGTGAAAATTTTAAACAAAAAAACCTGTAATTTTCAGTACTCTTTTAAAATAATTTCAGAATAATACTTTTATAGTTTTTTAGTAAGATTATATGAAATAAAATGTTCCTAGCTTATATCTGCTTTTTCTTGAAAACAAAAACTTTTTTTGAAAAATATAACTAAAATTGGTATATTTTCCATAATAATAACCTATCGATTTGGCGAATTATATCACCAAATCAGAAACTTCTGGAAATGTTCACTATAATGTTCACCAAGCCAATACATATAATTAAGAAGTTATTTTAGAATCGTCCGTGATATTAGTTTATTTGAGATTTTTTCGGCTTTTCGGAAGAAAAGATCTTCAAAATTAGGGCCAGTTATTCTCAGTATATGTGAAATTGTTCAGATTTTTTAGATACAGAGAAATAAACTGCTACACCTCGTCCGAAATTCAGATGAGGTAATATTTCATTGTGATAGCTGGTTTATGATTTGCCAAAATAAGCAATAGTTGAATTGAGTGTTCAAAGCGATCCACAATTGCCTGTAGCGCCACTCTTTCCAGTCCTAAGTTCCAGGATTAATGATAACATTTAATGAGATTACGGTAAGATCTTTAACGTAAAGCAATCAGAAGATTTCACAACCAACGAGCAATTCGGGTCTACGACAGCAAACATATGATATGATTGCAGTAGTAGGACCGGGAAAGCGAATAATCCAGTTTCAAGAAAAATTAGGCGTTACGATCTTAATGGTTTTTGTTAAAAATCGTTCAAAAATAACATTAATGGATGAAATCTCACTGCCTGTCAAATAAAAAATTGTTCCTAGTTAAATAATCCTTTTAAAATGACGTTGCTCATGGTTTACTTTAAAATAAATCCGTATACAATTCAAATTACCCAAAATAACGACAATTTTGTAAGAATTTTTTGATATTGATATTTTTTGATATGGGGATTGAAAACGTCTTTAGTTAAAACATTTATCAAATAAATAATCGTAGCAGTTATATGTATTTGTAATTATCACATTTTTTGTTTAAACTTTAGAATTTTTGGAATGATAACCTTGAAAACATTTGTCATGCAGTGGACTCTTACTTGCTAAGCACATTTTAGTTGATTTAAGTCCTAATTCAGCACATGCTTTTCTCGTCGAACCAGTTGTACTTAAATGTTACCCACTTTGACGAGCTAGACCGTTTCTTATTCATTTGGGGCATGGCCCTGGATTAAGATCACGTTTTACATATGTATTACACAGCGACTTTGATATTAGGCGTAGAATTTGAAACCCTTAGATTTTGCTAAAACCCACGAGTTAGTTATTGCCTCGTCGACGATCTAGAGGGCAATTGGCATATATCATGTTTTTCCGGTAATGCCAATTTGATAATTTTCCACGTGCTTAATTCCTGCCATAAATTTATTAGACATTTGTACAACCTTTGGCTGAGCTACAGTCGCAGAATAACGCACGCAAATTTCAGTTGGACTTACACCAAATTCATTCCATAAAATCGTAACCACATTTATGTCCATCCAGCGAAGGGCAACCATTCTATTCACCTTGTCGATCCCCGATTTAAACATTTCAACACTTCTTTGAGACATAGCTTCCTCCTCCATTTTTAATTGTTCGCGGTGTTTTATATTATCCTTAATAAAGATTGCTGACCCGCCTCTAGCTCTTTATCACGCATTTTGGCATACGAAGTTCTGATAAGATGACTTTCTGAGATTAGACATATATCATTTTTTTTGTGCGTAAAAATACTTCTAATTCTAAAATGCGTTGCGTTAGGCCATTTGCATTCCAAGTAGCAATTCTAAAATAGTTAGTCATTATTTTTTCTTGTTAAGTTTGTATGAACTACAATGAAGGTATAGTCAATAACTTCTCAAGTTTTACTTGACGCATCCGTTATTCTTTTATCTTGGCTCATCGATGTATTTACCAGTGTTCCTAGCTTCGGTTTTTTCGCCCAGAGATTCTACTCTTTCGTCCTGCCCAGCCAGATGTGAATTGATAGCTTCTGAAGTATTTCTTGCAAGACATGGGTTTCCTGATTCGGAACGTTCCTGATATTTTCGTTATGCTTAGCCATTTGTGCATATGTTATGCCTTCCCTTACTTTGGCACTATTTAGGGGGATTTGTTTTGAGTAGCATTGCATTCTAGGTTGAGAACTCTTACTTGTTTGATTTCTCTTGTTGTTTCTCCTTCTTCGCTTCCTCGCATGCTCTGTAATTTGGTAGGTGATGATTACCACAGTGTATGCATTTCACTGGTTCGTTCTTACTTTTGTTGCATTCTTTTGTTAGCGCATCTTACTCATCTCGGCTCCTTAATACAGTATTTGAGTGTGTGGTTATACGCCTGATAATTGTAGCATTGTGGCATTCTATAGTGTTTTTAATGTCTCAATCTTAACTTTCATGTTAAGGATTATGCTTTGATTCCATATACCCTATCCAATACTCTCAGCGTTGTCAACTTTAGTGACCTTTTTCTTTAATAAATTCACAGCGTTTTGGACTTGGAATCCTTTCTGTCGAAGTTCCTCAATTATTTATTCGTTTAAGATGTAGCCCTCTCGCCATGACAATAATTGGTTGCTCAGCTTTGTTTTCTTGTGTGATTGCATTTGATAATATCCTGTAGGTTTTTGGGTCAAGTGCATTCACTTTCCAAACGTTATTATTCAGTGCAGTGGCTTTATATTTATCGTTTGGAACTATCTTCACTATTTTTCCCAAAATGGTATCAATCTTCGGACGAGCACCTTTTTATGTGGTTTTGTATGAGTCTGCTTTCATTATACCTGTTTTATAAATTGAAATTCGAAGGTCCCATAATAAGTAATTGCATCCCATATCAAAACACCCACTAATTTTGATGTGTCCATTCGACAAAACTCGTTCCTCCTTTCTCAAATCATAAAAGTATACTTAGTTGAATCCACCCGGACCATCAAAATTACTTTTTGCAAATTTTTCGACCAACTCATTACTTCTTTTGCAAATATTAAACGACGTTCTCGATGCTTGCCATTTAAGAGGCGATTTTTAATGATTTTTCGCCTGGATAGGTAAAGACATTGTTTGATGACCCTTCGAACCATCGAAATGCAGGCGGAACGACCTACACTACTTGCAATTTTTACAGCTGATATAGTGGCATTGGAGGCTTAACCGATTTTCCCGTTCTGTTGTCGCTCTAAAAGTTTTCTCTTTCATGCGTTCCAATAATTTTCTTTGCCATTTATATACGAGTTGGCGACATTGAAACTACGACCTATTTTGGTTCCAATACTTCGACCAGAATATCCTTCTTCTTGCTTCTTCCTCATTTTTTGATTTTTCTGCCCATTTTATTGCCACAATGAATTTTCTGTAATTAATTGGAAGTATTTCATAAATTTTTGAATTTATAAAAAAATGAAGTTAAAATATAACGTATTGTTTAAATTGACGCATATTTTATTGATAATTTTTTTTAAAATCTAAAACAAAAGCTGACGGGTCTCTCAAAATATCAAATTTTGTTCTTAAACTACGTAACCATATGGCACGCATTGATTGATAATTGAAAAAACCGTTCGTTTTTCCGTTGAACCTATTGATATATGATTGGAAGTGTAATTTCAGTTTAAATCTTACATCTAAGAAATTTAAGGTAAACTGACACAGCGAACTTTATTCCTCCCCAAATCAATTGGAGAAAATTGATTTTGACGAGAGAAAAAAAATCAAACAACTCCACTCAATTCTCAATAGACGATTGAGTTAAATAGACGTTTCATTCACTTTTCATCGAATTCAACACTATAGTATTGAAAAGTGAATGAATTGTCGATTCAAACTCAAATCTATTGAAAATTGAGTTGTTCTTTAATTTTTTCTCCAAGTGTGGAAATGAATGAATTTGAGTCAGTTGGGAATTTAATAGAACTCAATGTAGTGTATTCGAGTGGAATTTAATCGAATGCAGACGCAAATCAATACAATGCATTGTGGTAAACTATATTTTTTATTTTGTTTTCCGCCGCGTAAATGAACAACGATGATGGTCTGAAAACTCTCGAACACGCGACGTACAAACGGACCAAGAGAAAAATACGGAAACTCGAGGTTTATTCCACACACGTCCAACGATTGACCTTGCAATTTGTTAATCGTCATAGCAAACACCAAACGAACGGGGAACTGAACGCGCTTGAAGTCAACCGGAATGTCAGTTGAAATCAGACGAATTCTTCTAATTAGAACATCCTCTCAGTTTCTTCACAGCTAATCGCGTTCCGTCACACAGACTCGGATGGTTCGGACCTTGAACATCAAGTTATTCTGTGGTTTTCCCGGCAAATCAAGTTTATTCAAAAACTCGGTCAGATAGTGAGTGGCTTCATCTTGATTGGTCACCCAGTCAACGGATTTGTAACAGTGCATTTCCCCAGCGACTTGGTTTCGAATCAAGTGATTCAGACCGTCAACATCCGTTCTTCGCTACCAAAATCGCTCGTTCGCTGAGCCAAATGTGATTTATATAATTTTGACGTCGTGAACATGCAAAAATTCGAGGAAAATGAAATGAATCCGGTCAAAAAATCAACAGGAATTTGACCAGTGTCAAGCGCCGACAGTTGTTTGCGGCAAAATCAGCAATTGATGAGTCGTTCTGTAACGCGACGCTCATGCTCGTGGTCAACTGCAACTTCTTCACAAACCGCTATTGAGTTCATCTGCAACTGACGATCTTGAAATGACAGGTAGCGTTTGATGGAAATCGCCGGCCAGCAGAATCATCGCTGGACCAAAACGTCTTGAATAACTTCTTGAATCCTTCATCGTTCGATTGAACTTAATTTCAATGCAGAATGTGACGTCAAGCCGTCCAGCAAACATATTTGAGATCTCGAGCGAATTGTTGCCAAAAGCAATGAAATCAGAAAGGTTTTGCCTGTACCACCAGAAACATTGAGGAAGAATATTCCACCGTTTCCCTCGTCAACTGCCTTCTTCAGTGCATCGTACACGTTCGTCTTTCTCATTCGGTCGTAATATTTGACTCATTGAATCTCGGTCATACACTTGCGCTCGTTGCAATTCACTATTAAATGCATTAAGTGCATCGAACGAATTTGTCAAATTGGACAAAATAGCTTCCGCACATATAGGCACGCACATGTCTTCGATCATGATTCAAGCTTCGTTGTGTATCTCATCGTTCATTTCAAGCTCATAATTCGATGTTGTTGTACCACCTTGTTTGTTACACAATTCCAATACGTTCGATGGTTGAAACATCGCTATGGTGATCGCAAAAACTGTACAAATATGATTTGTCGGTGCAGAAATAGTGACATCAACGGGTATTGGGTCTCAATGTGAGTCGTTTACCAGCAAATTCAGACGTTGGCAAGCCACTTGATAAGTGGCGCATAACACACCATCTATAGTAAGAAGCGATTTTAACGAAATAGGGCCACGAACATGCAACAAAAGCAAACGAAGATAGATGCATTCATCTTGTCGTGGATCAACGGTGTACACATGGCCAAACGCATCAGTCGAAGCATTTCACAGTAAAGTAATGTTCGTACGAACGGATCGCTTTGGAAAATTTCGAAGAAAGTAATGAGTTTTGTAGCTGGTGGTCGTTCTGTTCGTTTTGTGGTCAATCAAGAAAATGACTCTGTTGATGATTCTGTAAGCAATCAGCAAAGTTCGATGATTTCCTTATTGATAAATCCATGTAGGGCTCCATGGAGCTTCATATCTACCTTAGATTTGAAAAATTCGAATTAATTCTAAAAATTTCAAAAGCTGGCATTAAAAAATTTGAAGTTTATACACAGTTAAATTTTTAAACCAAATACAGAGCTTTCAAACTAAACTACTAATTCGAGCCATAGTACTTAATGAACAAAGTCATCATCACGCAATAAAATGTTAAAGCACAAATTTATGAAAAGATTAATTACAGCTATCAGACAGTATACATTTTATGGCTCAAACCCTAATACATATTTACTTGAAGCTTTTAAATCGAATCGTTAATACGTTCGCTTCAACACAGAACTCATTCGTGTGGCCACCGTATCTGTATACCCCTCTTTTGTTTAAGGTTGAACTTGTGTAAAGAAGGTGAATACATTATTCGTTTTGAAGATGTTTTTAACAGACTGCATGGCATAGATATTTTTTCTCATAGCTGCGAATTTAGCCTCGTACGGCATTATTTAAGAAGATTAATAGAACTTGTTGGGTAGAACGCTAAAAATGTTGACGAGGAAACTTTTATCACAATGTTGGATTAGGGCCTAGTGGGTGAGAAGATATCAAAGCAAGTTAAAATAAGGAATGTGCGACTAGGGCCGGTTACCTAGCAATGCCTAGAAGAGTTGTAGGTAACCAACCGCCTTGTTACTACTGTGACGATGAAATATCGAAGTTGCGAAATAAAGGACACAGACATTTGACATACTTCAGCGTAAATTTTAGAATTTTCGGTTCAAACAAATCTGAAGCTTTATAGCTACCAAACGCACCAAGCGCTAAGCGTTTTAAGACCTTTGTAATGATGTTGAGCATGATCCATTTGGCAGGCCATACCGGACAGCAAAATCGAAACTCAAAATTACAGAAATAACACCGCCAACAACTCAAATAATGATGCATATTATTGTCCCAACCTTATTTCTGGTACAGTGGGATTATAAATACAGCATGGGCGGACCTGTACTGCTCGAAATGGCCACACCAATTACGATGAAGGAATTTGTGAAAACTTGTAAAAAAGTTAAATTTTGCAACGAGCCGGGCTTAGATAACATCCCAAACACAGCACTAAACCAACAGTTCTTACAAAACTTGCAGTTTCTCTTGAACTGTTAAACTCCTGCCTAAAACGTTCCATCTCGGCCAGACTTCAGAACGCCATCAAGAGCACCACCAATATGGGTTCAGCCAAGTGAATTCAATGATCGATGTTATAAAATCTAAGGTCGAAAGGAAATAGTACATGTAATGCGCCAGCATTGCCTTAAAGATTGTCTCCGTGCCTTGTATCTAATATTTATGTATCATGATTTATGCAAGGCTTTCATTCAAGGAGAAGACTTTACATTGAAGACTTTATCACTAAAGTCGTGTAGTAAATTCTGGCCTTGCATGTTAAATGCCCATACTTTTGAGGGACCTAAACAAAGTCACCGGTGATAGTTTGCCAGTATCGTCACACCCATTATATTTTACGGAGCTGCAATTTGAGCAGCAACGTGACTTTGACAGGTTATTGATAATTTTCCGAAACATCTTAGGGCGGTTTATTCATCAACCTACGCTGGAATTGGTCACCGCGTGGAAATGTCAGCCTTCGGTTTGGATGTCTGTAAAATTCAAAAAATTTACGACAGCCTTGACGAGATCTGTGATTATTAATTTTGGCTCGTTGTAAACTAAATTCTGTGTCTTTTCTTTAACGCAGGTGGTTTGTCCGCTCAGAAGGATGCATCACACTGAGCTTAATTTTTGGCAGAAATTAGTGCACCGGAAGTGGCAGATTCCATAAGAGCTTTATAGGTTTCTGTAAATGTTTTGAAACGTAACATTTACGAAAAAAACGATTATGAATTTACAGGTTTTAAATTAAATTTGCAGCAATATCTGTCCAGATCAATTTACCAAAATTTTACCGGAAATCACATTTCTTGACAAAAGCTGTTTATCAAGAAAAATTTGGCCCTGTTCAGGCCAGACGGTTTGATTTATCGGAATTAAACCGCATAGTTAAGTTTTTTTCCACAAATTGGAAGACCCCAGTTGGAAAAAATAGTCTACTGGAAGTTACAGCGTCCAAAGAAGCTTTTCCATTTTTCACAAAAAATTTTAAAAGTTTATAGCACTTTCGAACAATTGGTGAGTGAATATGTTGCGGGCAACACAAAAATTTCGTTTACCATACATATACGTATGTACACTGAGAAAAATTTTGGTTTGTAAAATTTTTAAGAACTTTTTCTAAAAGTTATAAATTTTTTTGAATTTAAAAAGTTTTTTTGAAATTAAATGGAATTTTTGCAAACTAATAAACAGCTTTTTCATTTTAATAACATATTTTGTAAAATGATTCATAAAATGTTTATATTATTGTTTTGCCGGAAATCCCGTTGATTTATTTTTCAATTCGCTATATTTTATATTTTATTTTAAAGTTTTTTCGGCTATTTAAATAATTCGCCAAATCGATATGTTCTTGTGTTATACTAAAGGTTTGAAGGTTTGTATTTTTGCAGTTTGGTCTTTGGTCCGGTCGTTGCAACCTGATTAGTACTGAGTAGAACAACTTTTTATCAGTACGAATTACGAAACCAAATCCAAACTGCCAAGAAAGAACTTGAGGAGGTTTTCAATATATTTTTTTAAAGGCCGTGTGTATTTTTATACAATGACCCTGGGGGTCAAAAATTGGGGAGTGGGAGTTTATTTTCTACTTTTTGTGATAGATACATTATGTTATGACTTATATGGGTAGGTAGATCACCTCTTTGGTTCTGCTGACTTGAATAATCGCAAACATTGTGAATGTAATTGTATTAGTAAAGTGTATTATGTTACGGATTACTTTGATTTTATAAAATTTGTGTAACATTTGTTCAAAAATAATTATTTAAAAATTAAAATAAATCTTTTAAAACTAACCAATAGCTTTGTTATTCTTAAAAAACAATCTCTTAAAATTTAAGAAAACTATTTTGGCTAAGTAAAGAAAGTATTTTTGAAAATAAAAACAATTTATTTATTTTTATAAACAAATTTGGCTAAAAAATTTATTTTAAAAATAAAAAGATTATCCTTTTGATTTTAAAAATGAGACTTTTCGCCCAAAAAATAAATGTATATATTTTGATTTTATATGTATATTTTTTTATTTTTACTGTTTTTTTTCTCAGTGTATATAATCTATAAAGTTCCGTTCATCGCTTCAAAAATAAAAATGTGGTGTATTCGAGATCTGAATACACCACATTTAACTTATAAAGTGAGACAGTTGCGAAACGAAAGCTGTCTCGCCTAATCTTTTGATTAGCACTGCCTAAATTTTAGAAAACGAACAATGTTAGTGTTCATTAAAAATTTAATCTTTAAAATTATTCGAAGTTTTTAATTCTTGGTTTTGATTTTTGAGTGTTCAACATCATGCCAAAAAACCTTCGGAAGCTGAAACTTTCATTATACAGATTTCCACCACATTTCGCATTCCAATTTATGAAAAAAGTTTAGTATGTAATTCATCCAAAATAAATCAAGCCGCCTTGACTCTAAAGATGTCGAATTTTTGTAATTCAATCTTTTTTATGAAAACTTATCATTTCAATTTAATTTATAGTCTTTTTGATTTTAAAATGTCTTTCCGTCATATTTCGTTTTGCTAATAATTTCAAAAAAGAAAAGCTCCTAGGACCTACCATGCTACTAATAGTTGGATCCCGTATTTATAATTTGTCGTGTTAGGGGGCTATGAATTTGAGTTATGACACGAACAGTGTAACCTGTTTAGTGGTAATTTTTACTGGGTGCGAAGTTAAAAATTAATGGTTTAGTTTCATGATAAAGCAGCATTTGTGTGGCTTAGATGATTTTTGAAAATGGCAGAAATTTGGTATGCTTCATGCGCACATTTTGCTTTGGTTCCTCAAAAAATCAGATCGGGTTAAATTGATTCCATCATTCCAACCGAAATCCCGGATTAAGCTGTTGATACGAAATTGGATGCAGTGGTGTCTAATAATATGATCCATGGAGCTTGCATAGTTTTAAACAACGACTCACACTATATGATCGATGGCAAGTGTATCAAGCGATACCTAAGCGACCTGATTGCCGACACTGTCACATGCAATAAAGGAACAATAAGTTATCTTCAGTTGTGAAGGGAATTATACGGAACATTTGTACTAACCGGGGGGAAGAGGGACTGAAAAAACATTCCTAATTTGATTTATTTTGGCATTAAAGTTGCCTTGGCATTAGCTTTATCTGAAATAGCAGCCATTTTGTTGGAAGGCAAACGAACTGTACATTATACACTGAAATTGGCACTGAACATGCGTCGAGCTTTTAATTTATTTCATTATGATGCTACATAAAATATGGCCTGATTTTTTGCGCAGGTGTTTCTGTTAGTGCCACAACTCAAATTCATAGCCCCCTAACACGACAAAATATAAATACGGGATCCAGCTATTTACGAATTGGTCTAACTTCACTCAGTTCATATTACATTTAACATTTGAATTGTGTTATCTTGATTTTTCAAGTACTTTTCGGCGAAAATTTACTGCTCTAACTTCAATAACATGTAATTTTTGGCTAATATCAACAGAATTTTGTACTACCCCCTGATACAAAATATTACGATAATGCAAGTTTTTTCGGCTGAAGTTTTCGCCTAACTTTAGCAGCATAACAAAAAAATTTAAAAATAAAAAGTATTTTCGAGAGTATTTTGAAAGCTCGAAAGATTATCAGAGTTTACTGCATCTTGCTAAAGAGTATTATATTGAAAATCGTGTAGGTACGATACAAGACAAATAGATCAGAAAAATTTAAATGTAACTAAATCCCTCGACAACACTATTAATCAATTCACAATCAACAATTTCTCGACTCGAATGATAACGCCGCTCTAGATAATTACGATAGTTAAATGAAAATTTCTCCACAAGCTTGACGAAATGTTAAAATCTCGATATGGATTGGAATTCAACTATATACAAGTTGCTCCAGTAGAGAACCAAACCAGAGAACCAGGCTCAGAATAAAAACAACAATAACAGTTTTTAGTCGACACCTTTAAATCGTAACGAGGATGATTCAAAAATCGATTACGTTCTCCTTGGTTTTCAAAATCATATACTGAATTTAGTGTTCCAGAAGATCATTAGAAATCAAATTCTAATGTTTATTGCAAATGTTATAGTTATTTATCGGTGACCGCTAAATGCACAGAAACTGGGTGCTTCAATTTCGCAATGATATGACTTCGAATTGCACGGTGAAATTCAGTCTACGTATATTCAG
Source organism: Nephrotoma appendiculata (assembly GCA_947310385.1). Taxonomy (NCBI): domain Eukaryota; kingdom Metazoa; phylum Arthropoda; class Insecta; order Diptera; family Tipulidae; genus Nephrotoma; species Nephrotoma appendiculata. Next base: position 311,817,972 of record OX371224.1, read on the forward strand.
TTCCGGAATATTTACATAATGTATCCACAGCAGTTTGTCAGACTATATGCAGGCGGTTGATAATGATGCATTTTGGGCACACCATTCTGGAATACAGAAAGAATCTCCCCACTCTACGAGAGAACACAAAATATTTATGGTCAAATTTTTTATTCGGTCTATGTTACATAACTTTAGTAGTACGTTGGCCTCACTCAAGATAATAAATAATCGTTCAATTGATGCTCAAATAGTACCGAATAATACAACGGTAGGATTTGGGATTACACAAGAGATAATTAATTAAAATTATGTTGTATAAATTTTTCCCGCTGGTGATTATAATTTTGATATTTAATATACATGGACAATTTTCGCATCCAGTGCTAATCACTTTCATGGAATCATTAAATATTTCATATGCTCGTTTTCTAATAACTTATAATTAAGGTTTGGTAGAACAATTCTTACGTAGCGCAGCCATGGAGTTATTTCTTGAAAGTATATAATTCCAATTTGATACATGGAAATTAGTTGGACGGTGACTTCCTGCTCTCGCTTGGTGATGGACACATAAAAGATGTATAGTATACGAGAGCAATGCACGATATCAGATACCGTGGTTATAAGACCAAATTATCAAATAGTCGATTTTAATTAGTTTATTTGAAAAGTTCTTAAGTTTTTATTTCAATGAGAGTGTGGACATGGAAACATAATATCCCATTATTTTTGGCATAGTGTTCCCTCAATTTCATCAAAGGCACGACGAATCTTGACTTTCAGTTCAGGTATTGTTCATCATCATATTTAAACTCAGGCCATCAAATAGCAAATCACATTGTCGTGGCGCGATACAACTCTCCATTCATTCGTGTGGCAGATTTCGCCGTTCTGTTGAAACCGCATGTCTTCGGGATCCATTTCAGTAATTTAAGACGAGGAGAAATTACAGGCGGGTTCAAATAAGACATGACAATCCGCATAATCAAGATGCGTTTTGTTTATTATTCATTAAACAAAGTGTAGCGAGTGCATAACATCTCCAGGAGCACCAAACGTTAAATTGGTCATTTTATATGAATGTGAGACTTGGAAAGTAACAATCACCATTTCTCAAAAACCAAAAAGTATTTATCATCAAGAGTGTACGGCGAATCTGTTGAATGTATTGGCCAAAAACGTCTTCAAACATGGATCTACTTGCTCTAACAAATAATCAGCCAATCACCACCGAAATTTAACGTAGGAAATGGCAATGGGTGATCAATCGTTTACAATAAACCTGAACGTTTAGAAATGACACCTGCAAAATACGCCGTATTAGCGACTCAAAAATAATGGCAATAAATTCTAAATTTAGGAGGTCTTAATGGGACACTCTTTAAAAGAGCATATGCCTCTTTACCTTTTTCCGCTTTTTTCGGTAAGGCTTAATATCAGTTCATTTTTTGTAATATATAACTCTTCCAATGAAATGCCTTTTCGATTCGATCATTCTTCCCAATTGTTTGAGTAATCTCGTTATAATTTAAATATTCACCAGATGAAAGAGCTTTTAATACCCACAAATGTTTTTGATTATACAAGGGTTTTGCCAAAAGTCCGGTTAATTAATTTTTCCCGTTAGAAATAAAGTGTGGTGTTTTCGAGGAGGTAGTCGGGTACAAACTACAACATATTCACCCAACCATTTTTTGTATTGTGAAAAAAATTTCAAAAAAGAATACAAAATTACCGCTGGTTTTAAAATAACAAACGAAATTCTCTGTTGTGACAGTCGTGCCACTTGCGTTGAGTAACGTAATCTTTTATTTTCCGCTAATATAACATAATTAAGCTTTTTGGGATTTAAATTCTCGTTGTCATGAATTTTTGACGAACGTGAATATACAATCCACCCCCACAAGATTATCGGTATCATGCACATTGCACATTGCAACATCGAAAACAGTTAACGTCATACGTAAGCTGGTGGGTATAGAATATTTTTTCACCTTCTTTGACCCATTTTGCATTTCATCTTTACCAGTTTCAGTTCAGTAAAGTATTTGATAGTTTAAAATAATTTTTTTACCAAATCAAAATACGACTATGGTCGCATCTCTGTAAAAATTTAATTTAAAAAGTGGCCACAACCCTGTTAACCTTGACAACACAAAATCAATTAATAATCAGTTTCCGTTGTGAATCGCAACAAGTGTGATGCAAATACGACGCTAGTGTATGAGTTTAAATGTAGTGAAAGTGATGTGTAGTGTTTTGAGTAGTGTATTTTGATTAAATAAAATTAAATAAAATATAAATTAAATTACCGAGTAGTTAAAATATTTAATAAATATTTAATTATTGTGTGTGAGTGTTTGCGTTATTATTTGTGGTATTGTGTTTTTTGTGTTTTTCATGGACAAATTTTTGTGTTAAACGATTTACCGTACGCAAAACCCGATTCATGTGGGGTACGAACTTTTTTTCATCATTACAGTAATTGGTAAGTGTTTCATTTGATTTTATTGTATGTATTGCATTTATTCAGGCGGTAGAACTTTATTTTACCGTATTTTTGGAATTAATCAAAAGTTGTATAAATTCGTTGATGCGAAATGGTCTGGGGCTTTTGAATGTACACGAAATTCCAAAACCAAAGCACTTAATTAGATTAGTGGCATCGTATTTTAGCATCGTAATACCACTCCTACTCTATTATTTTCTGGAACTACGATCGCCTTCGTTATATGATACACCACCTTCTAGTTTTCTTTCTTAAGGTTCAAACACAATTATCCGTTGCGCCCGTCTCGTTTAATTCAAGGTATAAATTTGTAAAAACGAATTTATTGTGTACGAACCTATAGATTATGATACCAAGAGGCTATGATAAAACTCAAACACATGTAACCGTCCAGCCGCCTCCAGTTTTTCGAAATGTCATTACGAACGAAAACCAGAAATAATTTTTTTCCCGTTTATGAAAGAAATAAAATGAAAATAAAACAAAAATAAAATCAATTATCAAAAATAATTTTATCGTTAATTAGATTGTTAATTAAATATTTCGTACAGTTAGAAACTTAAAGGAATTGTATGAGTCAGACGGTTGTACTAACGGTTTCAACTTGCCTCTTCCAAACATTTGTTGGAGATGAATTTAATTGTTAAAAAAGAACCTTGATGACCTTTTTCTATATTTTTTTATTTTTTGTACTGGGACCGAAGCGCTCACAACTCTTTCGCGATTTGTTTTTGCCGTCCTACTTTATGCAGTTATGCCAAATCGAAGACTATATAGCCGGTCCGAGCACGTTACCATCAAAATAATTGTATGGGTCAGACGGTAGTACTAATGTTTCAATATGTATTTTTCATGTATTTTTCATACAAATTCTTGGAAGTGGCGAATCAGTAGTACTATTCCGCCTGACCCAAACGATTATTTTGAAATTTGACTAAGAGTTTCATGATGGATTCTTCTAAAATAAAAAATTATATTCATTTCCTACAAATGATTGAAAGAAAAAAATTCGAACTTTTATTAAAATCATCTGACTATATTGTACATTGCTTTAAAATTTGTCTAACAAGTTCATCTAGGATTCTATTTTAATAAAACATTAAATTCATGTCCGACAAATGCTTGGATGAGGCTATCGTGAACCATTAGCACTATCGTCTAACCCATAAAAATGTTTTCAAATTTAGCTAAGAAAATCTCCATGAATTGTACTACAGTGAAAAATTAAAAATTCATTTCCGACAAATGTTTGGAAGAGGCCAGCTTAAACTTTTAGTAGTATCGTCTGATCCATACGATGGTTTTGAAATTTTTCTAAGACTGGGGTCTAATTCGAGACTTTTTTTGTGTTGGATCGGTTCAAAGTCCCGAATCACAAAACACCGAATTATCAAAATCCCGATTTTCAAAATCCCGACTTTTAAAATCCCGACTTTTAAATTCCCGACTTTTATAATCCCAACTTTCAAAATTACCACTTTTAAAATCCCGTTTTTCAAAATCCCGATTCTCGAAATCCCGATTTTGCTAAAACCTTAAAAATTAAGCTAAAACAACACAAAACCCGATTTTCAAAATCCCGAATTTTAAAATTCCAACTCTCAAAATGCCGATTTTAAAAATCCCGACTTTAAAAATCCCGACTTTCAAAACACCGATTTAAAAAAAAATATGGATTCGGGCACCCGCCGATTTTTTTTTAATCGGGCTTTTGAAAATCGATCTTTTGAAAATCGGGATTTTGAAAATCAGGATTTTGAAAATCGGGATTATGAAATTCGGGATTTTTTGAAAGTCGGGATTGTGAAATCCGGAATTTTGAGCGTAGGAATTTTGATTTCGGGATTTTTTAATTCAAAAAAATGAGCCCAACTCATTTAATATTTTTTATAACTATACCAACTAGAATATAGGTGTCATTAATAGATTTGCGACATGTTTGCTGATCTCGGCTCCTACGTCCCCCGAAGTTCAAATCTTAAGCCCCTCAGAGTGTTATCGAAACCGTTACCTTTTACAATTATTGTATTTCAAAATGCCAGAAAACAAGCCTAACCTATTTTGTGAAGACGGACTTATTTGAAAGTCTACAATAAACCTCCTGTCGGCTAGACTTATTGTAGGCTTCTTTGATTTTTACTCGACGCTTGGGCCCCAACTGGAAACTTCAAAACAATTCAAGCAAGTTTCCTCTAGTTAGTCTACACAAAATATACTACGATTACTGTTCATTAGGAGTTCAATAAAAAATTAAAATGAAGTCTGACCAATATTAGGAAGAGCCCAGCTCGAACTATTGGTAGTATCGTCTGATCCATACGATTGTTTTGAAATTTGTCCAATAAGTTCACTAGAGGTTCTACAACAATATAGAATTAAATTCAAGTCCGACAATTGCAGGCCAGTCGAACCATTACTACTACTGGTTGACCCATATGAATGTTTCGAAATTTGCCTAAACAATTCTAAAAGTGTTCTACTACAATAAAAAAAAAAAAATTCTTGTTCGACAAATGCTTGATAGCGGCCAGCTCGAACCATCAGTATTTCCACCTGACTCACATACAGTTATTCAAAAAAAAATTCAGTTGAAGTTTATCTTGAATTCCTTTTCAATAAAAATTTAAATTGATGCTCGTCAAATGCATGGAAGAGCCCATAACAAGCCATTAATACTACCGTCTGCCCCATACGATCATTTTGAAATTTGTTTAAGAAGTTACCAATTTTTTAAATTTGATCATTGTAAATGATCCCAAGACCAATTTATTAAAATTCAACACATATGAGTATTTCTTGTTATAACGATGTTATTGCAACCAACGATATATTATTTTATAGTAATTTTTCTGGTGGCCTTAATTCTAAGTTGAGCCTAATCATGATACGAATTAAAAATCGAGTGACATAGTCCGTCCGTCAAAAATATAAGGACCATTGGCACCTGTTGATGTCTCACATTAAATAGGCTTATTGAAACTATCACAAGCCACCTGCTTCAGCACCCGCTTGGAACCTGATGCACGAAACAGTTCAGTAATTTACCCAACAAATTATTCATCTAGTTCTTGATGTTTGATTAGGTTTTCTATGTCAAATCCAACTAATTGAGTAACATAATTCTCGCTAGGTCGTGATAAAGTATACACAACGCCATAAAATTACGATCAAACGCAGAGTGTTTGCGTTCAGTTGGCGTAAACTTTTCGAAAAGATCCCAACTGTTTCTCAAAACTGCATTTAAAGTTTTTCCAGATGAATAGGTTTTAATGGTATAATGGACATTCTCTTTCGGAATTGAGAGAAGAGTTGAGTTCAGCGCTGCCTTAAAATTCTCCATAGTCTGCTGTGATTCCGAAGTCCAAGCTTAATCGTTTTGTTTCTTCTACCCAACTCATTTCTTAATAATATTAAATTAACGAAAGTACTCCAAAAACGCATTTCGGTAATTTAATGTTAATTCTGAAACCTAATAATATATGTTTGATTCACTTCCCACTAAAATGTCGTCTAAGTAAAGAAACACATAAAGTAATCCATTTATCACATTACTCAAAAACCTTCGAAAATCTTAGCTGCATTACGTAGTCCGTAAGAGATACGTATGAACACGAAAAGTGCAAAAGGAACGGTTATGGTAGTTTTATACATATCCTCTGTAAGCTTGTAAGAAATTTGGTGATAAGCCCTTATTAAGTTCACCTGTATGTTAAGCCCGTCTAATAAAGTTACCTTATTTAATCGACGATAGTCTCCACAAGGTAGACAGTCAGTTTGTTCTTATTTTGGGACCAAATGTAATGGAGACGAAACAGGAGAGTGGGGCAAATGCCCATTTGTGTCATATACTGGAACTCATGTTGGTAATATTTAGTTTAATTTTATCTAGTATTCGCCGTCCTTAAAATGGTAGTTGACACTGCATGTGACTTTTCTATGTACCACTTTGTATTTGACAGGTTTACCATATCTAGGTTCGGTTATAAGAATTTGAAGTTCTTTGATCATGTCGCCATACATACCAGGCACTTCATTTTATGATAAACTAGCTGAGGTACCCGGCTTTAACCGGGTTATACAAAAGTAATTAATGCTTGCTTGTACACCACATTTTTGAACTTTCCTGCCGGAGCTAAAACATACAAATTCTTCGAAGTCCCTATTCTTGAGCATGCCACATACAATTGGCCATGACAAAACCAATGACTTTCGAAATTCATGCCTGCAAACTTAATGTAACAGCTTTGTTGATAGTTAAGGCAAACGAAAGTCTAACTGGGAACAGAACTCGTTTGAAGATGAATGGCTGGTTGGTTGGTCCTAACGGTATGCGAGGTATCAAAACGTCCTCTCTTTTTGCAATCCCGTCAATTCAGTGGCTCTGATGGCATTTCGCGAAAGACTGTGAATACGGAGTCGTACTCCATTGCATAGTTTTGGCGGGTCCAGATTCCGCAGAAGCCTTATTGATAATCCTTTCTTCAAACTGAAGATATGAGAAGGGATTCCAGGTGGCTCCGTCGTGTAATAAGTACTTTCGATATACAACAAATATTGATACATATAAAGTATTTGTTAGCACTCCCACGGTTTTTCTCGGCTACCAAAATGTATTCTTTTGAAATTTGGAAGCAATCGCTCGAGTTCATCAAAAGTGTTTGTGGAACAAATATAGTTACTTACATACTTTTCTTCTTTATTTTTTTAGATGTATGTGACACCCATCGATCAGTCGTTTTCTTGTAAGATAGAATACCCTCTACTATTTGTTTGTCAACCACACGTGACACGACGAATGCATGCCAAAATTGTCCCCGTTAACCTAAGTCTAGATTGTGAAGTTTTGACCCAAAACTTGTAATTAAGGTATTTTTTCAGCAGTAAGATTGTATGCTCGTCTTGCATTAGGTTTTTAAAATTGCTTACAGGAATAACTGACAAATCGGCTCCTGTGTCGATAACAAGAGTAATTTTTTTGTATCAATATTTTACGAAAAGACGGCGACAGCTATTAATTCCGATGTTTCCCGCATCAATGTCAGATGGATTTATTTTTCCATCTTTTTATCATTAGGCATGAGGTCTTCCTGGAGGTTTTCCTAGATCGGAGCCTAGTGTGGTAGTACCGGGCTCTTCACTAAAATTTGGACTATTTTTTGATGTGGATGTTATACTATAATTCATCGAAACACAAAATGGGTAAGTCGACGGATTTCGAAGTCGCCAAATATCATCGGCCGAATCAAACAATTTGCTCACACCATCAATTCCATCAGCCATACTTACAGCTATGATATGATTGCATATAGGTAAACGACTGATATTTTTATTAGCAGCTATTCCATATGAGTATTGATAGATCTTTCTAGTTAATTGTAGATTTTAAATTTATTTCAAATTTTTAATTTCAAGAATGCTGCTCAAAGTTAGAATTAAATTTAAGTAATTATTAATTTAATTTTGACGTGATCCACTAAAAGCTCAACGTAGTTCAGCCCAAGACTCATATAGTCAGTCCATATACTAACGAATAATTTATTGGATTTAATATTAAAATGTAAAATTATTTGATATCTATAGTGTATTTACATAAATAACTAATAGCTATAGACAGAAACTTTATGGCTACCTTTGCTTCTGGAATTATCAAAGACATTCAACATTACCACAAACAAAAAGTATAATTATGCGACTGGTAAACAAAATTTCAAAATTTATTTTCGTATAAATGTGTCACGAGGAATATTTTAATGCATCAATAAATTATTTTCCAATAAACCTTAAAAAAAAATATTTAACTTCAAAATAATTTACCTTTGTGTTCTTAATTAATTCATTCTAATGTTGTTTCCAACCAAGATCAACAAACAATTATTTCCAATACATTTTGTTTTCGTCAATTACAACAAAAAACAGTTGGGTTTAAAAAAACAAAATAATTAATTATAAACTTCGACTGTTTTAATTTATTGTTCATATTTCAATTTTTTATTTAAATTTTAAATTGTTCCTTTGCTTGTTTTTTTTGTACTTTTTATGCTTGTTTAACTACGAGTAAGTGTTTTGTTAGGTTTGCATCATTTTATCCACTTCCAATTCCATTTAATTAATAATTCATAAAAAATTCTAATTGAAAATATATCATCGACGTCATCCACCTTGAAAAATACAAAAAAAAAAAGAAAACGAATAACAATCATAATATTATAATAAAATATAAGCAGCAACAAAATATTGTTGTAAAATTAATAAAATTTAATTAAATTTGCATTTGGTATGGTTTTTAATTAATTTTATTATTATTTTACAAATTTTGTTTAATAAATATTTATATATTTGGAAATAACTTGAAATTCATGCTTTGAAAAAATAAAGCGGAAAAACATTTATAAAATTAAATCGTGAGAGAATAAAAGCTTAAACATAACTTTTAATTGTTATTTTGATAAAATTAATTGAATAAAATTTTAATTAATATTTTCAAAAAATTAATAATATTTGGAAAATAAAATAATTTATCATGCAAAGCAAAATGTAAGATAACATACGAATAATGTTGGTTATGTACGGCAACTATGGTATGGTGCAGTGATAGTTGATTTGGTTCAAAATGTACAAGAGTTTTGTTTGAAATTTCAATCCAGAAAAACTTTTATTTTCTTAGGTACATGGCCAACACCCGTCATTATTTCACCATGAATTTATACAATCATAGATTTTGCATACATCAAATGTTTATCAGTTTGTGTAATAATTCCCAGTTTATGGAAAAAGCTTCAGAAAAAGTTTCATTTTGAATATTCAATCCAAGAGGGAGTAGAGATTCCGAATGTTGGTGAAATAAGGTTTTTTCTATCAAACTACCGATAGTAATTTCTGAAAAAATTGAAAAATACTCTGATAAATTTTTTTTCTTAATTTTAAAGATGGTCTTAGCGGATTTAATCGTTTTCCAGAAAATGCTAAAGATTTTCCAAAATATTTGAGAAAAAAAACAAAAAGCTCCTATAGAAGGTACAGTTTTATTTTCTCATATGTAATGAAACCCCACTCGTGGTAATTTAATTAGATCATTGCGCAAGTCTAACAAATCTTATAGTTAACTAACTAAACATTAACTTGGTAGACTAACATTGGGCTGTTTTATAATTAAATGTTTAATACATATATATGTGCGTTAATAGCTGCGTTTTTTTGAAAAACAGTCGGGTTGTGTTCGCGATAGCTTTTTCCAATTTGTCCAATTTAAAAATAGAAATTTAATATTTTATAAATTTAAAAAGCTAGATTTAATGGTCATCTAAGTATAACATAAAAAATCCATTATAAAAGTTCTGTAGTGTTCTTGTAATATCGTTGCTCTGTATAGTTCTACACTACTCCGATTTTATGTAGAGTTATACAGAACAACGATGTTACAAGAAAACAATTCAACTTTTAGAATGGATTTTTTCTGCTATACTTAGATTGCCGTTAAATCTAGCTTTCTTATTTTAAAAAACATTAAATTTCTATTCTTAAATTGGACAAATTTTTAAAAAGCTATCGCGAACACAACCCGACTGTTTTTCAAAAAAACGCAGCTAATGTTTTATAATTGATATTTATGTTATGTGATTAAATGTTTATGATTTGTATGTAAAGATAAATGTTATTTATTCTCGCATGTTAATAAGGATGTTTTAATTGTTATATTATCCTTATATAATTGATCGCTTTAATTCGATCGATTATAATTTACGTCAATCTTTCCCTGAAGCAATAACCACCATGTATCGGGTCATGTATCTGCTGCGCACATCTATTGCAACTAGGCTAGATTGACGGGATAAATTTCCGATTTCTAATTAGGAGTTATTACTATTTATATTAGTTGACGGAGTCTTTGTCCGTGATCGGTTGGGCTAATGTGCACTTGGCACTTGTATTAGTATAAGAGGTTTTATTTTCGCTGAAGTTATGTTAACTTCAACGCCCTGGATTTGACTTATCCAAACAGCCGATACGTTAGAGGTAGTTGGCTGGTGCGTGTTAACCCGAATTTAATAAATATACTTACTCTTTTTTTTGTGGTTTCACTAAATGTTATTTCAAATAATTATTTTAACCTTTTAAAATTTTATTTATTATGCTATTATTTATTGTCTTGATTACAATTTTACACTCTGGTATTCTGGTTACTTATGATAACTGAATATACTTGATAATACTTGATAGCAACTGATAATACTTGATAATACTTGATAACAACTGATAATACAGGGTTATCCAATTCGAGGTTGATAAAGTAGAAATCTGTATACCGACATCTGTCAAAGATAAACGTCAAGTACGCTATTCTGCCATTTAAGAATATGGAGCATTTAACAATCGACCAACGCGTTAAAATTATTAAATCTGTTGATGCTGATTTTTCGAACAAAATTTTCTTCAGTGATGAAGCTCATTTTTCGCTTGGTGGATACGTTAATAAGCAAAACTGTAGAATTTGGGGCTCAGAAAATCCACAATTGATTGTAGAGAAGCCATTACACCCGGAAAAAGTCACTGTTTGGTGCGCATTGTGGTCTGGTGGTGTGATTGGGCCGTATTTTTTTGAGAACAACCATGGACGAACCGTTACCGTCAATTCTGAGCGCTATGGCCGCATGTTAACCGATTATTTTTTTACGAAAATCGAAGATTATGATCTTGACGATATGTGGTTCCAGCAGGATGGAGCAACCAGTCACGTAACACAAGCAAATCGAGATCTTTTGCAAGATAAATTTCCTGGACGTTTGATTTCGCGATTGGCTGATGTCAATTGGCCTCCAAGATCCTGTGATTTAACGCCTTTGGATTTCTTTTTGTGGGGCTACGCGAAAGATCGTGTTTACGCAAACAATCCTCAAACTCTTGACGAATTGAAAACTAATATTCGTAAGGTAATGGCCGAGATACCGCCCGAAATGTGCCGAAAAGTCATTGAAAATTACCTCAAAAGAATCAAGGCCTGTAAGAAGTCCCGTGGAGGACATTTGAATGATATCTTGTTTAACTAAAAATGGCAAGGATCAATCTGTAAAATGAAATAAAAATTACAATACATTCCGAATATTTTGTGTGTTTTTTTTAAGTTTACTTTATCAAGCTTGAATTGGATAACCCTTTACTTGATAATGCTTGATAAGAACTGATAATACTTGATAATGCTTTATAACAACTGATAATACTTGAATACAACTTTGGTAATAACTGACTTGTATCAACTCTTGTAAAAACTCTTGTAAAAATTCTGGTAACAACTCTTGTAACCTCCGGTAACAACTAACTTTAGTCGGAAAAAACTCACGGTATTTATATAATTAAATTTTTGATAATTTATTCATTATATATTTATTTTGATTTGGAGAATGGTGGGGCTTCTTATTATAGGACGAATTCTTATTGGTTTAGTTCGTAATTTTATTTCTTAATTAATATGTGTAATATAATTTAAGAATCGTTTTCTATTTTGATATTAAATATATCTATTATTTATTTCTTCCTCTGTTATCATAATATTTTTATTTTTAACTCTTTTTGATTTTATCTATAGTATTTCGATTTTAATTTTACTATTCCTTCCTGTTTGATCTTTCTTAATGGCACGTGGAGTGCTTCTATATGTTTGAGAAGGGTTCTTATATTTGTTTATCGCATCTTTATTTATTTACCGTGTAGTTTTTGTTTTTGGGATTCAGGTGTAAAGGATATGATATCTATAATTTCTTTACGGGTTTTATTGCTTCTTTTGTTCAATGAATGTCATAATTTATTTTATGCGTTATGTTTACGTGTAAAGTGTGTTATCCGTATTTTCTTAAAATTTTCATTGCCTCTTTGTTCAATACATTTTGTAATTTATTTTATGGTTCTATCTTTATTTTCGAGTGTAAATTTTAATGACAATTGAGTTGTATTTTATGATTTTTGGTCTTAATTGTAATTCATTCTTATATATATGTTTCCTAGAATTTTTTTTCGTTTGATTTCTTATCATGTACTTGATTTATTATGTAATTTCTTAATTTCTTATTTTGTATGGCGGTTGTGTGTTCATGACAATGATGGTTTGCGTGTGCTAAATGGCGCGGAATCGTTGTCTTGAAAACACAACAAGGCCATCGATATGGTCCAGCAATCTATGGATTCCTAGATTTTCTTCTGACATCGCACAAAAAAATCTACCGTCAGGATTTTGCGCTACGGCCCATAAAAGGTAAAAATGAGCCAAAAAAAAAAAAAAAGTTGGTGGCATTTTCGATTGTTTAAACCGCGAGAGGAAAATATTGCTTACAAAGACTGCCGCGTATTGGAATAAGCGAAAGCCGAAAATTAGTCTGCTTTTGACCATAATTCAGTCAAGATTTACTTTTCAAGATCTTTTGGCTTACGATTGCCGAATAACTTGTCGCGAATAGATTTTTCTGTGTGATTTATGTGTATATTGTATAGGCTCATTTTTACCTTTTATGGGCCGTAGTGCAAAATTCTGCCCATTAGCTTTTTTGTTCAGGATGTTGAGATCTACCTTTTCCACCAAAAATTAGATCTTGGGACTGAAACCATTTTTCCCTATAAAAAGTGCGGGGTTCTTTAATATGCCGACGACATTTATTGGTGGAGGTGGTTTCTCTTTTGGTTTAGCCGGTTGTTCTTTTAGAGCTAGTTGGTATTTGATGATTAACTCTGGAAACCTCTTTTGAAGTTGATATGGTAGTTTCTGCCATTTTTTGGTGAATGGTAAGATTTCCTTTTCTTATTTTGTCTTTTATTCTGGTTCAACATGCAATTTGTTTCTCTTTCTAATTCTTCTTCATCCATATGGATTGGATTAATGTCATCATCGATTGCAGTGCATGGTTTCGTCCCAAGTTCATAGTGACATGTCTTTTTTTTAAGTATTTATGTCTCCATTTTGCTATTTTTTAATAGAGCTAGTCATTATCAAACTAACAGTTTAGGTAAATCCTCGAGAACATCTGTGATTTGGTAAATCTCCAGTACAGTGAGTTTTTAAAAGATATACCAATTCATATAACTGTTTGATTAGTTATAATGATTTCAGTAGTTTATCGGACGAACTTTACGGGATTTACATCAGACTCATGCAGTCCAATCTTATAGCCGATCCTAGGAGTTTCTGGCGGTTTGTTAATTTGAAAAAAAAATCCGACGGATACCCTTCCACTCTGAATTATAAAGATCATTCCTCTAATGATCCTCAAATCATAACAAATCATTTTGCTAACTTTTTCAGTCTGGCTTTTGCAAACAGTGATTTTGAACCCGATGAAGATTACTTCATACACATGAATAACTGTGTTCAAACAACACTAACTTCGGTTCAAATCGATTACGAATCCGTGGTACAAAAGATTTCCAAACTTAAAGATGATTTTTCACCTGGTCCTGACGGCCCATCTATTTGGAAAAGTTCCTTTATAATTCCGACCCATAAGAACGGCTCCAAATCAGACATTTGTAATTACAGGCCGATTGCAAAGTTATCTTGTATTCCCAAGCTGTTCGAAAGTATTATATACGATTCATTGTACTTTTATTGTAAACCGTTGTTTTCCGACAATCAGCATGGTTTTCTCAAAGCTCGCTCCACGACCACAAACCTTGTGGAATTCACTTCACAAACATTAAATATGATTGAAGCAGGGAATGAGGTCGATGTTATCTTGACCGATTTCAGCAAGGCGTTTGACAGGATTTCCCATAAAGTTATTTTGTTTAAGCTCAGGGCTCTTGGATTTCCCCCACAATTTCTCCGTTGGGTGGGCTCTTATCTTAAAGACCGTATTTATCAAGTTCTGTTTAGGACATCAGTATCAGCTCATTTATCAGCAACATCTGGAGTGCCCCAAGGCAGCCATCTGGGGCCGATTTTTTTCATTCTGTCTATTAACGACGTTGCATGTTTAATTAAAAATTCAACTATATCTATATACGCCGATGACATGAAGATTTACAAACAGATTTCAAACACCACCGATAGGATCCTATTACAATCCGACCTCAATACATTTTCCGTATGGTGTGTAAAGAACAACCTTGAGCTGAATGTGGGTAAATGCCAGACGGTCACCTACTCTCAGAAGCGTGCACAGTCCATTTCTCGTGACTATTATATTAACAACGATGCCGTTACCAGAGTTAGTTCTGTTCGTGATCTGGGGGTCGTTTGTGACAGCGAATTGAACTTCAGAAATCACGTAGATCGCATTGTCAATCAAGGTAACGCTGCGCTCGGTTTCATTAAGCGTTGGTCGAAAGAATTCGACGATCCTTATGTTACGAAGGCTCTCTATTTAACATTCGTTCGCCCCTGCTCAAGTATGCTTGCCAGGTGTGGTCGCCTTATCATGTGGTTCACATGAAAAGGATTGAAGCAGTTCAGCGTAGATTTCTTCGCTTTGCTTTACGCGGGCTACCGTGGGTGGACATGTTTCACCTACCTCCATACCTAGATCGCCTCAAGCTAATTGATTTACAACCACTTCGTAGGCGCAGGGTTGTTGCAGTCGTGGTTTTTATTCATCAATTGCTAACCGGCAGTACCGACTCTCCTTTCCTCTTAGGAAAAATCAATATAAATTTTAATTCACGAGCCTTGAGATCGGTACCTTTGTTTCGAATCGACCATCATAGGACTGACTATGGTAAAAATGAACCTGTATCTAGGATGCTTCACGAGGCTAACCAATACTCCCACTTCATTGATTTTAATATGACGAAACGCACTTTAAAACAACTTTTTTATTTAACTTGACTGGTTTGGCCTTTAATATTTTATAACTTTTATAACATTTTGTTTTGTTACATTTTATTTTGTTTTATTTATCAAATTTTATGAAATTTTATCAGTTGACTGCTATATTTTTCAATTTTAATCTGCTTGTACTAGGCAGACTCAACCTCTGTTCTCCTTCCGTCCGCGACGGGTATCGTTTTGCTTAGCTGTTCACCTAGTTTGCCTCTTAATAATCAGATTTGATTTTAATACTAATATAGATTTTCCCGCTTGCTACTTTTCTTTAATTTCACAGGTTAAGCAGTTCGATATCCATGTTTATAATCACTGGAATTATACTCAAAAAAATAATAATAATACAGATGGAGACTCCCCGCGCGCGGTTGGGAGGGGTAATAGGTCGTTGGGAATTATTATTATTATTATTATTATTTGTTATTCATAGTCAACAATAAAGCTACCTTGTCTCTGTGTAAATATGCATCTTGCGTTTTTATGGCATTCGCCTTATATCACTGACTGGTCTCTTTTGAGATTTTGAAATTCGAGATAATCCGACTTTCAAACTCTGGTGCAACTAATTATTTCAATTTTTTAAAAGTTTTGTAAAGAATGTCAGTTTATTAAACGATCAGTATTATGATATTGTCGACCATATTCGAATTTTGATTTTTTTATTGTCATTTGCAAAATTTTGTAATTTTGTACCATTTTTAACATGAAATTATTTGCCTACTGTATAATACAATACTACACATTTATAAATTTTTTGCTAATTTAGAAAGCTTCATATACGTCTTTTACTTGATGCCTTGCTAATGAACAAGTGTCATTAAGATGTATAATCACGATCACATCAGCACCAATCGTACAGCTACACCATTTCCCACTCTACATATACCCGTATTTTGGACTATTTGCAATATTTTTGAGGGCACTTAACTAATTACAAAACTAAAGCAGCAACACTAACAATTTTTATTTAACCTCTTTTGATATACACACACAACATTTTTGTAAAACTAAAAAGAATTTTTTAATCTTTTCATTTACGATGTAAAATTTTTGCTCTCCCATTCGAAACTAATTCCTTCCAAATAATTCACAACTATTCAATATTTTGTTAAAACCAATCGATCAATTTGAATTTTTATTAATCCAATATTTTAGTTATGGATTCTGTTGAAAAAGTATAGAAACAAAAAAGTGGTTTGTAATTGCCAGAGATAAATTTAGATAAACAGATAATAAATAAAAAAGGTTTTTCGTAAAATAAAATCATTTTCAATATATCTATATGAAAACGAAACTTGCAATCCAAAAATTTTTAAAAATTAAATCGCTATATTGATGTAAAAATGGTTGGATTTATTACTGTATTGAATGAGATTTATTGGATGGATTAGAACAGTATTTTTTCTCGTAATTTTTATGTTTTGTTGTTGTTATTGTGCTTTTCTAGTTTTGTGCTAAAGCTTTGGTGTTTAAGTGATAATGTTTTATTTTGTAAATGATAATATTGTCAATGGTATTACTCCACATTTTAAGTGCAATGACCGAAATTAAAGTGATAAATTATAGTTTTAGTGCAGACATGGTTTATTTCATTTCGAAACAAACCATAGAATTCGTGTAGTATCATTTTAATTCCATTCTTATAAATTATCGGTAGACCGTAAATTAGAAGATATACATTTAGCGACTACAGAGTTCTTTAATAATTTAAAGTGTATATGCTTTGAAAAAATTAAAAATTTTCATGTTTGCGAATAATAACGAAAAAAATGTGTGACATGCTTTTATAACCAGAGGCAACCAGAGCAAATAGGAAAATGCAAATTTGATTACAAGCCGCGAGGAGTTGATTTTGAGACTTGTGTATTTTTTGTTATCATTATTGAGATAGTTTTTGTTACCTAAAATATTGTGATAAAGGAAGCGTGTTAGCTATCAAAGAGTTTCATCCTAGGTAAAATGAAAATGTCCATCAGGTATTCATTTCATCAAATCCCATAATTTTTAAAATCATTCCATCGATTTTTGAATCATACAATTAATAAGGAATTTTACACTTTTTTAAGAACGCAACAATTTTATTGTAGTTAGCTACCACTATGCATGATGTGCCTTCAACATTTTATTCAGAGTTAGTGGACATCATGACAAATCAAAATCAAAAGTCAAATTTTTAGCAACACTGTATAGGTTCCTGAAAATTATTAATTTTTTATTGGGAATTTTTTAAAATTTCATATGGTAGGTCATGTGCTAATGAACCTATAGAGTTAGTGGATATCACAAGGCAAAATCAAGAGTCAAACTTTTAGACATTTTATAGATTTCAGATAAGTATTAATTTTTAAATTGAGTATTTTCTTTAAATTTCATATATGAAAGTCTCAATATGTAACTTAGCATTCACTAATTTATTTTTTGATATGAAATCATTAATCATTAAATTTAGAAGTCTGCCTATAGTGGTATAAACTAAAATTTTCGCGATCTTTGCAAGTATAATATTCCTAATTATTTGTTATATTTAAAAATCTTGGGATGGGAAAACTTTAAAAATGGAATGATGAGGTAGACCCCGATGAGGTAGACCCATTTGCTATTGATCCCGAACTTGATCAACTTTTCCAAATTTGAAATAAATGGACCAATTTACTCATTCACTGTATCGATTATTGGCCTGTACCCAGAGATTTCCAACGGACATGGTATATATGTGTAGTTAGCTTAAGGCATCCTCAACAAATAAAAATTATCCTTATTTTAATACGATGAGGTAGAGCCGTTTTTATTGACTCCGAACTTGATCAATTTTTGCAAATTGAAATAAATGGACGAATTTACACATTTATTCTATCGAGGATTGGCCGGTACCCAGAGAAGGGAATGATTTTAAAAATCCTGGGATAGGTTGAAATTAGTATCACCTGATTAACATTTTTATTTTTCCTGAGATGAAAAACTGCGATAACTTCATACACTTAGAATATAAATAAAAATTACAACAACTAGATAAAAAAGGTTTGCAAGATTATTTTCGCTACAGTCTACTTCTTTTAGCCTTAATCGTCCAGGATTCTCGTGTTCCGGTTAATAAAAGTATCCGTATATTCGGTACTAACATGAAAATCGATTTAATTAATATTTTATTTATTCAAGTATAAACAAACATATTTTTTGTATCGATTTTGTATGTCAATTGAGTGGTTGTAATATTTTAACAACGTTGTATTTAATTTGTGCGTTATAAATATAACGTTGTTAAAATATTACAACCATTCAACCGTCAGCCTCGATCGTGTATCGGCAATAATAGATTTTAGGCTGCTAGGAATAGTTAAAGATTTGAAATATGAAAAGGAGTTCAACCTGGTATTACAATCAAAATGAAAATGTAAATTCAAAATAACATCAAATATGGCCCCTTGGTATTCTTGAAATCGGTAGAAATTTTCCCAATCGGAACACTTGCTTTGAAATTTTCTATTGTTATTCGAATTTTCCTCCGGCAACTATAATCATTTTTTTCAAATTTGTTTTAGCTAATATTTGTCTCCATACTAAGTGAATAATTTTGAATCGATTTACCCAGTCGTAATTTTTCTCTTAGTTGGCTGAAAAAATTATGTTTCTTTGTTTAAAAAAATAAAAAAAATCTAAAAATAAAAATGTTTAAAGTAGCCGTTGAATAATATCGCGAATTTCGTAGCAAACTGTATTCCAATTGGAGAAATTTTCGCTAATTTTAAGAATACAGCAATCATAAATGATTGAATATTGCCTTTTCATCGAGCACTAAATTGTTTTGTAAATTTTAGTATTCTAGCGAGTCAAGAAATTTTTGAAAATTCGGTTGCAAATATATCGTTCAATACGACAAGAAACTGGAGGCCGATTATGGTATTTTCGATATCGTTTATTTTCGACAAAAATCGATCGTTTCGATAACGTCGAAAATGGCTATTATGAAATTTTCGATTGTTTCGAAAATATAAAATCTCAATAAAATTGTATTACGAAAACTTTTTATAATTAAACTCATTAAATTTTAATAATTAAAATTATTTAACCGAAAATTTTATATTTTAAGTATAATTTAAGTATTCGTAAAGATATTCGACACCTTAGGACGTGTCGTAAATTTTTCGATAATATCGAAAACAAACGCTGTCGAAAATTTCATAATAGCGCTTTTTCGATAGTATCGAATAAAAAACGCTATCGAAAATACCATAATAGGCCCAGCTTTTGAGTGCGGTAACGCTACCTAGTGCCCTTTGCATTAATTGTGGATGCAACCCTTGTAGACGTTGGTGTAATATTAATCCAATAGTTGGTACCGCTAGGTACTTTCCGATAAAAGTATGGCCGTATTCTTAAGTCATACATGAAACACAATCGTAGATTTAATCGACCATTTTACAAAGAAATTCGTTTTTTATATACGAAAAGGAAATTTTTTAAGCCAAATATCAATTTTATGGTAAGTGCGCTCTCCCGTTTGAGTAAAACGTCATGGATCGTGAATCTCTTAATTGGAACTCATAATCATGGAGTGCAATTTAAACCATCCTTTGAGCTGTACAAGATCACTTTGTATATTATCTCTAATATCTGGCCAATTATTAAATACTGAAAACGCAATTAAAAGAATTGGTCCAAAAACCGACGCCAATAGCCACTGGGCCACTAAAAACATCGTTCAATTTTACTGATTGAGTTGTAAAACCGAAATATGAAACTTAAGCTTTTTTCATAAAAACTGTTAGCTTGGACTTTGTTAGGACGTTTTTATCATTTTTTGCGAATGGGAGATCTGCAAAAATTTCGGGGTTAACATTTTTCATGATAACTAAATGTATAAGACGTTATGGTGTTTTCCGTATGATTAGGTTGTTACATACACTTTATTTTACTACTAAACGGAAGTAATAAAGTATAGTGACCATGCACAATTTTGAACAAATTTGAAATTTGACGAAATTACGGCTGCATATTCCACCATTCGATATACTTATTCATTTCTACGATGCCTTGTCATTGACGATCGAAGCGCCACTACACTTTCTACTATACAAAAACTAAAATCAAGTAAAATCTATGACTGCTCCACTGCATAAATTTGTTGGCTTCTAGAAAACATAAAGAATGGTTATGGTACACGGTTATGGCTAAATTAGCTTGCTTTGTGAACTATTTTTTTAACAATTTATTTCGTTTTGCACAACAATTTTTTTTTAAATGTAGATTTACACTTTTTGGGTTTTTTTTTTATTGGTAACTATGCGATCTGTTTTGGGGCTCAAGACTCACCCAGCTCTTCCGCGGTTATGCTTTATACGTCCTTACTTTACGTGTCGCGGCCAACTCGAGGACGTACGGCTATATGACCGATTCTGCACATTGCAAGCTCCATGCCAGCCCATACTGGCCTGGAAGATGGGTCGGCCCGTGGGTTTTGCACACCGACAGGGGGTCATAGATGTGTTACATTTCACCACAGATCGTAATCTGTCGATGAAATTTCACTTTGCATCCTGCCCTATCGGGATTCGAACCCGGTACCTCCCAATCCAAACGCCAAAGCTTTAACCACTGTGCCATTTGGTCGGTCTTTTTGGGCTGTTGTAGTTTTTGGTTATTTTTAGTTTGTTAGAAACTTCACTATAGTGTTTTTAGATGATACGTTATTAGGTGAGTGTTGGCCAAGTTACAAAATCTCGGAAGAATTTAAATAAAAACTTGTATCTCTTAGAAACTTGAAAGGCCGAAAATTGTTCTTTATGTTTTGAGTTAGTAGTGATAGAAGCAAACTATGGTGAGCCAACCGAAAATGTTCAAAACATAAAGAAGCTTTCCGGCCTAGAATATTCTTAGGAGAAACAAATGTTTAATTAACCTAACCTGAGATTTTGGAACTTGTGATTCACTCAAATATGAACAAACGACTAGTGCCGATGTCTTGCTTAGAATTCACTCGACAAATAACAATAGCTTCTCCGGCCAGGAAGGTTTTTGAAATTATAGACGATTTTCGTATAAATTCATATGGGGCCATATTGAAGCTGGAAGATTGTGTCAGTCCTTGCAAATGCAGCTGGTACTTGGGAGCTCACAGTAGTTTGCTCTTACAATTACTAACATGATACTTAAAGAACCCTTTCTTTAACCCATAAATAGATACAAATTTGCCTTGGAACCGTGGTCCTGGAAGATATGGATGTTTTTCCTATTAGTTTATAAGGAGTCATAAATAAGCTAGAAGATTGTGTTAATCCTTTTCATATGGCTAGCACTGTCTCTGGCATTTGATCGATCTAGCATAAAAACAGGATGAGATCGATGATCAGCTCGCAAAATCTCGATTAGTATTCCGATAAAGCCGTAAAAACTATTTAAAAATAATGGCATGCTTGTGGGCCATGTTTAGACATTCCAAAACTATGACGAAATTCTTAAAATCGCTATGGATATGGGCAATGATAGATGTATCATCAAAGCAGAGTGAGATCGATGATCACTTCGTAAAATCTTGACTAGTACTCCAATGAAACCAAAATACCTCTTTAAAAATTATTATGTGCTTTCTGGCCATGTTTGGCCATTGCACAACTAAGACAAATTACTGAAAATTATCACCAATGTGAGAATTTTATAAATTCAACATAAAACAAAATGAGATCCATGATCGCCTCGCAAAATCTCGATCAGTATTCCGATAAAGTAAAAAATACTATTTAAAAATAATGATAATCTTCTTGGGCATGTTTGGCCATTCCACAACTAAGACAAAATTTCGACTAGTATTCCGAGGAATTCGTAAAAAACTTTTCAAATCATATTTTGATTTTATTATTAATTTCATAACGAACATTAAATATATATTATATTATAAATTTTAAAATATAATTTAAATCATATTTGTAATTTGATTATTGATTAATAATATAACACATATTTTAATCTTTTTACATTTTGAATTAAGTTTCGCCTACATGTTTTCTTTTTTAGTGTATAATCACTAATACAAACACACAATTCTTACTTAGGATTTTTTTAAAGAAATATTTCACTCTTTTATTTATTTAATTATTTATTCATTAACATTCCAAATTAGATTTGAACCAGACAACGCATATTGAGCTTTCAAGCTCATTCTTTATGGGATGTGCAATCCATAAAGGTTCTAATTTTGGCCTTAACCTCCATGTCATGGGTTTTCTCCTTTTATCCTGTGTAGCGGCGTCCTTTATACGAATAGAAAGGTTTCTCTCTGTCCCGTTTTGCTACTTTTTTATTATAATTCTACTCATTTTCAAAAATGATTGAAATTTTCTTAAGAAAACTGTAAAGGGTTGTTGATTCTGAAAAACCACTTGTGATGTAGGGATCAATTGTAGACCAAAGCTTGTCCAACACCAACACAAACATCAACAAATGCAAACTTAAATATTTAGAATGAAATTCAAATTGGTTATTACCACGATTTCTGATCATACCGAGCAACTTGCCGTTTCAATACAAGCGGCTGCAATTCCCGTTAAAATTTTCAATTTATAGAACCATAAATAAACTAGAAGATCAAAACATAAAAGGAGGAGAGATTTGTTTTGACACGCTGTGCTTCTCACATTGGCAACCTGAAGAGTTTATAAATTTCAATGAATATTATGTTTTTTGACAAAATTCCACGAAAACGGTATAAAAAGTAATAATTCGGGTTTATTTCGTTTGAACCATAGGTTACCACATATTTAGGATAAAGGTGCTACAATACATAAATCCAATGTGCTTGTGGTGCAAAATAAAATATCTATAACATGTATTTGATACATAACCTGCCATATAGGTAAAGATTTATATAATGTTAATAACATGTCCAAAGCCTAAGTCCCCTCAGATTTAACTTTGTTCAACCCACTTTTTTTATATACTTTTGGTTTATATACGTTTTTTTATGTTGGACGATTCTTATTCAAAATGCCATAGGAAATTGATTTACAATATTTTTGCTCTTTTGATTATTCCAATAAATGAAGAGGAATAACTTTTTTTTAATAACCTTTGGCAAATTTCCCACTCTCAAATTAATTTGTTGTTGTTTTTTTGCCAACACAAAATGTATTCAAAATATGTAAAACCAAAATAAATACCAGCTTTTCGGAGGATTTCACTTTTTTATTGCCCGCTACCATTTTACAGTGTATGTGTGTTTTGATTTTGTTTCTCTATTCAAAATAATTTATTAGTTCGAAGAATTGGGCCTTTTATACATGTTTCCAGATACTGCGGTAAGCAAAATAGAAAATCCAGGCAAGGAAATTGAAAATGTATATATACAAACGGTATATTATTATTGATAAACAAAATAAGAAAATACGAACTTGTTATAAGAAGCAACAAATAATGCTTCTAATAAGAAATTGAACATGGAAAAAAGAAACATTACAAAAAAAAAAATTAAATCTGAACCGCGTGTATTGCTGAGGGCGGAATAACATTTTTTTGTTCCTCCTATTTTCCGTTATGATTAATAAAATTACTAGTATTTTTGTTGCCGTACATATCTGATGTATGTTTTTAACATTTTAATAGGAAAAAAATACGACAACAACCATCATTATATTTTAAAACAAAGAAAATATTATTTGATGTTACCTTTGTACAAAAAACATACATAAGTTGGTATAAAAAGAACGCGATTTTGTTGGAGATCTAACAAAATTTTTCTTAATGATGCATAACCTTAGTTGAACATTTACTAATTGCTATATAGAAACATAATATTTTAAGAAGAGTTAACAAGAGTTTCACTCACCCTATTTGAGAACGATCACAAGGTAAGATGAGTTAAGTAGGGTTAACAGTAGACATTTTTAATAAATTTAACATAAATTAGAATTTTACGTGCAGAATACGAACTTAATATCTGGTGGCAGAAGCCACTAAAATTTTTCGGGGATTTAAAATGTTTTAGCTAATCGCGGAAGAAAAATAAAACGTGTATTCTTTTATAATTTTCAAAATATTTGGAAAACACGAAAAAAGCTCCTGTGCAAACCGGTGTGAAGTTTTTGGACACTTTTATAATTTGGACAGAAATTTACGCGAGTGTCCAAAAATAATTTTTTTAGACACAATTTTGGTTTGGGGTAAATATTTGCACACGAGAAGAATTCTAAAAAATGTAAATACAAAAAAAATAAAAGCCCAAATTTTTGTATTTCATATATGTACATAAATATTAAACTTTTAAGAAAGGAATTACTTTAATCTTCAGGCATATATATGAATTTTTGTATGAAAGGATGTCGTTGTAGGTTATGGTAAATTACACAAATCTCAGAGATTGGCTCCCAAAGTGACTATATAGGTTCGAAAGGGGATACATTACGGAATTGAAATCACCTAATGCCATTTCGAAATGAGCCGTAGGGCTCTCGTATATAATTTTTGAACATTCACGCTTTCCGCGATTTTCATATGAAAAATGTCGTTGTAGCTTATGGTAAATTACACAAATCTCAGAGATTGTCTCCCATATTGACTATATAAGGTTGATAGGGGCTACATTATGGAATTGAAATAACCTAATGCCATTTCAGAATGAGCCGTAGGTCATTTCGACCTTTTGGACAGTTTCTGCTTCAACAACCCATAAGTCCGCTTTCTTCAGATTCCGAATATGTACTCGGACAACAAAAATCAATTCCGCCATTGTAAAGATGAGATTTCAATCTATACCTACGCTATCCGTACAGATTTTCGACGCAGAAAATGACCAATTTTCCTCATTATCGATTACACCAAAAGCGTGAGCCAAAATGCAAAAATCTTAAGTAGTAGTCCGATTTTCATCGCTATCCGTACAGATTTTCGACCCAGATTCCGAATATGTAGTCGGATTTGCGCTAAGTCTATTTTTGCGGATGTTCGCTGTTCAGCCATTTCGACCTTTTGGACAGTTTCTGCTTCAACAACCCATAAGTCCGTCAAAGTCGTATACAACAAAAATCAATTACGCCACTGTAAAGATGAGATTTCATTAATTTAAAATGAAATGAACGAATTTTTTTGAAAAGTACCGCAAAGGATGAAACACACCATGACACCATGCAGCAGCAGCGAGCAGCAAACTTAAATTTTGGCTTATTTGCTTATGTAATCATTCAAAATCATAGCGTTCATTAAGGACCAATATCTCCTATCATCCATTTTGGTCAAAAATGAGTTGAGATATCTATTACGTCCATTTTTTACGACAAATCGAATGCACTGAACGAAAAATGTCTTGAAAATATTCTAGTACGTCTTTTTATTTAATTCTAAAACCTCGTAACATATTGACATGCGCAACAACTTCTATTCGCCAACAAAAGTGACAGGCAATAATTGTTCTGGTAAGTTTGTTAGTTTTATTAATTTTATTTAATTAATTGATTTCTAAAATAATTTTAAAAATATAGTTTAACTTATTTTTAATTGTATTAACAATTTAAATTAAGTTTTATTGAGTTTTTATCATTGAAATGTCGATTTAAATATGGTGGTAGATATGGTCGATATGGTCTTAGCCAAAGCAAAAACTAATATAGAAGTGGTTCCAAATATTATTCAATGTGTGCGAAATGCATTCGAACCTATTAAATGCTATGATAAAGAACAAATCTCAAATGATCACGAAGGATATTCGAATGAACCGGTTATCATTGCTCAAGGAAACGAAAATGGTGCTCCCATTGTAATCAATTTATTCATGGAAACAAAGTCTGTCGGCGCAGATACAAGTTTACCGGCAGTTGACGAATTCTCAATTATTTGTGAGTTGGAGACCGAATCAGCCAATAGTATATGTTTACCACCTCCAACAGAATTACAGGATCCTTGCAATGATGATTCCGATGGACTTGCTTCCATGGACAATGATATATCTAATTCAAAGCAAATTGATCCACTATTGTGTTTGGATGAAATTGATATAGAATCTGTTGTTGTTCCAATTTATGGAAACATGGATGAGCGACGAAAGAGGCGTCGCATTGTTGATGCCAGCAGATGGAAAAAGAACAAAAATAGACTGCTACGATTAGAGGGAAAAGCTTACTTGCGCTACTCTAGAAAAGATGGGAAGATCAAACAAGACACCCCGAGAAACCAACGAAAACTAGGACCCACATGCAGTTCATCCAAATGTGTCATTTCGAAAGAGAGTCAGTGTGGATTGTTTGATGAAATCGCAAGAAAATCTATATTTGATACCTTCTGGTCTATCATTGATTTTACTCAACGTAAGATATTTGTAAGTAGCCACACAGAACTTAAAACGGCAAAGAAAATACAGACTGAAGGTGACTCACGCAGAAAAAATTCGATATTTTATTTTTTACCAATTAATGGAGGCAGGAAGCCCGTCTACAAGAATATGTTCCTTAGTACGTTGTCGCTAGGTTCTTACACAGTCCAAAGTTGGGTCAAATCAAGCAAACCAAAACATAATTTGTCAACCTCTACTTTAGTAGCCAACACAAGCAAAAAAGCTGCCACGTCATTTAGACGAAATACGTCACAAAAAATCGTATTTCTAAAATCGCACTACAGTCGGCAGAACTCGTCAAAAGTATTTCTTGAGCATATAGTTTCGACTCAATGCAAGATGTATACAATTGTTATATTCAGGAATGCCGAGCTAAAAACAAGTTATCTGTATCAGTAACGGTGTTTAAACAGGAAATGGATATACGTAACATCGCTCTGTTCACTTTGAGAAAAGAACGATGTGACACCTGCTGGCAATTTGAAATAAAACAAATTCCATTGGAAAATTATGAGGAGCATCTTCGAAAAAAGAACAGGGCCCAGGAACACAAGTTCGAGGATAAAGAATTGGCAAAAAAAGACTCGTCCATAGTGCTCACGATGGACTTACAGTCTGTAAAAGTATGTCCCGCATTACAAGTCAGCTCCGTTTTTTATAAAACGAAATTAACTAATCACAATTTTACTATGTATAATTTACAATCATTGCAAGCTACGTGTTATTGGTTTACGGGAATTGATTCCCCACTAGATTCATCAACATTTGTTTCTTGTATAGTTGATTATTTGGAAAGACATTGTCTAGGAAAAAGTTTACCTATAATTATATATTCAGATGGCTGCATATATCAAAATCGAAACGCCATTTTATCAAACGCTTTACTTCATTTCTCTAAGAAGCACGAGATTGCAGTCACACAGAAGTTTTTAGAAAATGGTCACACGCAAATGGAGTGTGACTCTGTTCACAGCACGATCGAACGCAAACTTAAAAATAAAGATATATTTCTTCCTTATGAATATATCCATACATTCACAGATCCATATATCTCGATTATACATTTTTTAAAGATTTTACTAGAAATATGGTATACCAATGGTATGATATCAAAGGCCCGAATGTCGAAGGGAGGAATTTCGAAGGGCCGAATTTCAAAGGGCCAAATGTGTCGAAGGGCCGAATGTCGAAGGGCCGAATGTCGAAGGGCCGAATGTGTCGAAGGGCCGAATTGTCGAAGGGCTGAATGTCGAAGGGCCGAATGTCGAAGGGCCGAATGTGTCGAAGGGCCGAATGGGTCGAAGGGCCGATTTTTTTTTTATTTTTATTTATTTTTAGAAATATATTTTTTTTGGCTAGCCTTTAGTAATGCAGTCAAAATTGACTATCGCGACTTTTTTTCAAAATGGTTATAATTTTAACTAAAAATGTAAACATATCACACGCCATTTTAGATAAATTTCAATTTTTTATATATTATTTATAATTTTTTCCGCTTTTGGATTAAATTTTTCTACACTTTTTTTTGGTGGTTATAATTTTAACTAAAAAATTGTTAATTAAATTGACTGCCATCTTAGACATATTTTTATAAATAAAATAAATTTGAATTTGTAACATATGAACTGTTTTTAAATGTTTAGTAAAATAAATAATTTTAAATGATTAATTTAAAATCAAAATGTAAATATATGGTTTATAAACATAAAAAATTTTATTAAGTCGCTTGCGATTATTATTAAATATTCGTAATTTAAATTCGCCATTTTTGAGATGGTTCACCCTTCACCCCAAGAAATTTTTGTATGCTGTTGATGCAAAATAATTTGAAATAGTATAGGGACTTACACGACGAATTAAGCTAACATTTGTGGTACATCTATCAGAAGAAGCGATACGAGCGATACTATCTATTTGATCTGTGTCTGCAAGGTTGACGAAGCATAAACAAATTCAAATCAAATATACGGTAATTTCAATATTGTCAAGCAGAGATTTGCCTTGTTTAATTTATTAAAAATTATTTTATCACGGCTTAACGTAAAATTTTAAATTTTGGTTCATTTTTATTCCGATAGATGGAGTTAGCTTGAGACACAAAAAGTGCTAGGCAAAGACACACTTTTTAAGTTATTAAAATCCGCTTTTGATCAAAGTGGCGCCACCGTCGCTCAGACTGTCAAAAAATTTGACTGCGATACTAAAGCTGTTCCTTTTTTTATTATTTTTTGTACCATATACCTATTATCAGAAGGCTGACACATAGGGCCGAATTTCTCTGGTGGCGCATGACATAATTTTCCTTCACCAAAATGTATCGCTGACTGGATACGAGGAATTTCATAAATATTCAAAGAAGAAAAATATTAAAATACATAAATTCATAAGAAATTCATTTATGTTTAATAAAAAAAAATTTACAAAATATTCTATAAAAAAAATATGAAAAATAAAAAAATATAAAAATATTCTAATATGTATTCCTAAAATATTTTATTTTGTTGAAAAACAACAAATTTAAAAAATTATATTTCTAAAAAGAAATCAAAATCGGCCCTTCGACCCATTCGGCCCTTCGACACATTCGGCCCTTCGACACATTCGGCCCTTCGACATTCGGCCCTTCGACATTCGGCCCTTCGACACATTCGGTACTTTGATACATTCGGCCCTTCGACATTCGGCCCTTCGACATTCGGCCCTTCGACATTCGGCCCTTCGACATTCGGCCCTTCGAAATTCGGCCCTTCGACATTCGGCCCTTCGAAATTCGGCCCTTTGTACCTATTCCATACCAATCTATACGACCAGGTCGGAAAGCAGGAGATTATGTTGTAACTGATATTCGTTGTTTGCATTATGAGGATGGTATTATCCAGTACAAATTCGATTATGATGAAGCCTGCAAAATGCTTCCAGCACAACTACAACCACTAAATAACAAGCCAATTCCACTATCACTTGCAAAGTGGAGACATTTACAGGAACTGAAAGCTATGATTCCAAAAGAGTGCCATTCTTTTTATGACAACATAGTTCATGAATAATTTAAATATTATAATTAACTAGTTAATAAGATGATGATTAGAACAATGATCTTAGAACAATAACTTACAATATAACTGCTATAAGTGCAATAGAGTTTTGTCCTAAGGTCAGTGTGATGCTATAAAAGATTGAATCAATTTGTGGTGCGACTATACAAGACTTATTGGGCGCTTTCGGGCCAACCAACAGTTGACAACATGTTGAGTAAAATCATCGCCAACGGTATGAATATTTTGAATTTTATGAGCGATGATTTCACTAATCATGATGCCAACAGTTGGCGGACTTGAATGCGCCCATTGTTATTGAATTTTAAAATATATTATTTTTAACTAAATGTTTTTAAATAAACTATTATTTAATTGATAAATAGAATAAATTACTTAACAATTACATATAAATTCGCATTTTATTATAAACAAATATGGTTTTGTAAAAAAATCCTATCATCCCCATATTTCGCCTGATAACTACCTCCTATCAGCTAGATTTCCACTATAATCACAAATTTTCAAGATTTTCTTTTTCAGTTAAGCAAATCAAATAAAATCTAACACTTCGTAGAAAAACTTTTATCATTAAACGAAATATTTCAAAAGATATTAAATTTTTAGTGCCTCCCGTAAAATTCTAATTTTGGATGATTGGAGGTATTGGTCCTTAATGAACGATAGGTTGAGTATAAATATTGGTATTTCTACTAAAAGAAATTGAGTATTTTGTAATTAGTTATAATTGAAAAATTTAAATTTAAAGAAATTATATTGAATGAAGTTGCATCAATATGTTCCACACCCAGCAGTTTTAATTTGCTGCTCTTTGCTGCTACTCATAACCTCGACAAAATTGGCATAATACAATTTTACTACTAAAACAAAACAATGTGCTGCGTTGCTTGATGTGCACGTCCATACGCAGACGTTTGTGTGGATTCATTTCTATTTTGAAATGGTATCGAATTCGGTTGAATTGTACTAAAGTACTTGTAGGAAATAATTGTATTGAAAAAATTATAATTGTAACGAAAATTTCAACACTGAGTCGGCCCGTCAATAAACCAAACTGCCAAGAAAGAACTTGAGGAGGTTCTCATTATATTTGTTTAAGGGTGGTGTTTGTGTGTATGTTTACACAATGGCCCTGGGGGTTTAAAATTGGGAAGGGGATACTAACTAAGTTTTGGCGTTATATCATTAATTTTTACACATTCATGTTGGTTGCACATCCATTATAACGAATCCGTATAAAGAGTTTGTTTTTCAAACCATTGATTACAAATGGAACATGTTTCCCTTTGAAATTGTACAACTTCCTGTAAGTTTTTAAAGCTTCTTTCTGAATATTTTTTAAAATGGATAGGGATGAAAAACATCTTTAGCTTGAATGTTATGACAATTAGAACATGTGAAGCCGATAAAAATTGTCCATTTGAAAAGAACTATTGCTTTCCATGCTCATATCTATGTCAAACGGAATGTCATTAATGTTATAACATTTTAAAAGCAAATGTGTTCTTCTTCAAAATGTCGAATGAATTGCTCCATTTATAACAAAGTAAGATGTATAATCGAAAAAATCAGTATTAGTGGCCTTAAATAGATCCATAATATGATCAATACATAGAACTCTAATAATATGGGTCAAAGCATCGAAAGCGCACGTATTATAAATTTAAACTTAAAACAATTTCCTAGGCGTCAGATTGATT
This sequence comes from Nephrotoma appendiculata, assembly GCA_947310385.1. Classification (NCBI taxonomy): domain Eukaryota; kingdom Metazoa; phylum Arthropoda; class Insecta; order Diptera; family Tipulidae; genus Nephrotoma; species Nephrotoma appendiculata. The sequence continues at coordinate 311,849,332 of OX371224.1, forward strand.
TTCAATAACTTTGTTAATTTTATTTTTTGCTGAACATAATCTGACTAAGACTCGATTCCCCATGCAATAGGGTCAAGATGCGTTAGGGTCAGTACTACACGATAGCAAATATTTCGATCTAGTTAGACATCTTTGCGATGCCTTGTCAATGGTCTTTGAATGGTTGAATTTAAGATTATAATTCAAAACATAAACATTTATTTTCTTATTTTTGATTTTAATGACGTTCCTATCTGCAAATTACATTTCCATATCCTTATCAAATTTTCTGTTCTCTCGAACCGATAGTACCATTACGGATGTTATTGTACAACAAAGACCCATAAAGTAGTTTATAACCCAATTTATATTTGAATATAACCTTTCATTAAAATTACCCATCAATCCTTTAAGTCAAGATAAAATCTGTTTGCAATATCCAAGCCCTATATAGTAAACCACCTCATTATATACATATGCATCAAAAATCTTTCTATACGCTCTCAAACAGATTTCGACCAGTGATATTTACTATTCACCACCAAAACAAAAAAGCACACAAATCATTCTTTTCTGACATGAAATTATTTATGAACTAGCAAAAAATAAAAAATCCTAAAAAAATAAAATATATTTATGTTTAGATCCGCAATGAACTTTTTATTCTATATATATATATATTCAGGAAGTCAACAAGTTTAAATCCTGCCTATCCAATATTTTAAAATTATTTGATTTGAAAATAATCCTTATCAAACACTTGTTTCATAAAAAATTTCCCTTATACATCATATATTTTCACCATAAAACAAACAGCATTCCCCAAAAATAAAAAATAAAATATTTTTGTGTGCTCTACACAAAACTCTCTGTATATTTTATATATTATCATGAATAATTTAAATTTTCATACATCAAAAATATTTTGTTGTTATAAATTTTAATTTCAAAAAAAAACCAACCAACCCCTTTTAACCCCTATTTAAGCTTAGAAAAAATAAAAACTATTTCTTAACATTTTTAATGTTTAAAATATATAAACTTGTATGTTGTTATATAGAAAATTTATTCAAAGAATAATTTTTTACTTATGTATTCCTTATTTATTTCAGTTTCGAGCTTTTTAGACATTTCTGATATTGGTGTTGTTTGTTGCTGTATTTTTTGTTTTATTTTTCCTTGAATAAATTTCCAAATAGTTTTGTAATAGGATTGTCCGTTTTTTATTTCTTTCAATTTACAACTATTTAAACACCCTTTTTATAGTGGTATTTTGATTATAAATTTAAATTTTCATTAATGTATTTCCATTTTTAACTTTTTAAATTGTTTTTGGTACAGTTGCTTGGGCTTATAAAACCAAATTGAGTGTATAGTTTGGTTATGTTTTAACTTTTCAACATTAAGGGCTAATAAATATTTGCATTGCTGAACATTTTTATTTGATTATTTAAATTATTTATTTGCTTGTTTGTGTGTTATGTTATGTTGTGTCGTGTGGTGTTGGAACATTGGTAAGCCTTGAATAGAAAACTTTATTGTAACAACTAATTAATACAAATTTGTTATATGCTAAAGGGAAAAGGGTTTAAATTATAAAAATTTGAAAATTAGAATTTATTATTAGAAATATCAATTTTTTGACGAATTTTGTGAAAAAATTATTTATTAAAGGCAAATACTATTGCATTTGATGTATGTGTCACAATATGCTTATTAGATTAAAAAATGAAAAATTAATCTGATCCGTAGCTAAAACCTCGTTCTCATTAGTCAAGTTACTTGATTTCAAGTACTTGAATTCAAGTAACTTGAATTCAAGTTTGCGTTCAAATATTTTAAAGTTAATTTAATCAAGTAGTTGTTTAAAATGTCATCGAATGAGTTGGTGCATGATTTAATTTCATTAATAAAAACTGAATTATTAGAAACTGCAAATAAACGGTCAAAATGGGTAAGAATGTGGATTTACAAAAAAAAAAAAAATAACCCATATAATAACCCAAAATTTTTACTGAAAAATATTTTTAACAAAAATAGTTATTTCCTTTTAGATTGTGGAACATTGATCTGGACTGGTATAGTGTGGTTGCAAAAATAATTTAAAATCTGTTAGGAGCTGTCACCGGTGGTAAACCGAAAAAGCTCCAATGGAAGCTGTCACTTCCGGTTGACCGATTTCGACCAAAATTCATTGAAATTTCCCAGTTTGTGGAAAAAGTTTAGATATGAAGTTTTATCCCGATCAATTAGTCCACCTGGTCTTTACAGGAGCAGATTTTTGGTTGAAAATGGTTGCTTGTCAAAAAACGTCACTTTCGCCTAAATTTTTAGAAAATTGGTCTAGAACGGCGTGGTTACAAAAATTAATTTAGAATTTTTATGTGGTCTCTAAATGTTTTCTTGTGTCTAATTTTATTTGAAATTTGCGGTAGTCTAGGTTCCTTCTTATCACCCCAAACTTCACGACTAATCCCTCTCCAATTGAGATACGAGAATCATAAAGCAGCAAAGAGCGAAGAAATGGGTAGAGACAATATCAATAACGTTTAGGGTGTAATGGCTTAAGTCAGTTTCATCCGTTGGTTACAACGACGCCTAAACTTCCGCACTTAGTCACTCACAATTTTTTAGGAATTAAATTTTGCGAAAAATTATATTTTAAGACCGACGGCGATTTTTGTTACCGTGCACTCTTCGGTGTGAGTGCGGCCGCGGTCATACCGTGCATATACCTGGCCAAATATGCCTTGGGTTGCACACTCACATTTGTCGTTTTTAATAAGTTTTGGCGATCTAGGTTTGTTAGTAGGTTAATACCCGTATGTCGATTTTTATTATTTGTGACGGATAATCAACATTGCCACTCGAATTTGATTGGATGAGATGTCTGGATATTTTGATGGATTTCGCAAAGTTCAAATTCAATAAATATCGAACTTATCCAACAAGTTCTAATTAAAACGTAATTATTTAGAAGTTGGTGGATAAGTACGACATTTAACCTCGTGATTGCTTTGGTTTGTATTTTCACTATTAATGTTCTACAATTTTTATTAGAGAACATAAAATCGTAATCGACAGGTTCTTATAATTTGAAAAGACTGATGATTTTATTAATCGGATCGTACACTATATCTGAAGTGTTTCCCGTTCTGGCCTACATATTACATTTACTCTTTTGAAATCTGAAAATGCGATTTCCGCAAGTCGGGAATTATATAGGAGATGCGGTGGGCGATCATAATTTATCATCGTGGTTGACCTCGTCAGCCAATTCAAATGTTGGAATCTATCCTTAGCAAGATCGATTTGATTTACAGGTTGAATAGGTCGACGGTCTGCTTGGTAAGAAGGTTTGACTATATCTTGCTTTCATGGGCAAGCTTACTTGCATTAGCGGGGTTTTCTTTAATATGATTTAATCCTTGCTCGGTGTAGATTATTGCGTAGAGCACAGCTGCGTAAAGCGATTTGCTGAAATCCCAAAATGGGTGAATATTGATTGCTGATACCATTGGTGTGTTTGTAATTCTTTCTATAACAAGTAACAAAAGCTGCACCGAGTTCGTCAAAATTTTTGTATTTTGCAATCGATTCCCAAATTAATACGGATGGAGAAAAATTAAGAACATCAGTTACAGACGACTAATATGAAAACGAATATCTGCGAAGGGTCGTTCACATTGTATGTCCGGTTACTGAAAGAACGCAGTTAATATATAACTTTGTTCCACATTCTATTAACTTGTTAGCGCTAATTAACGAAATACCCACACATTGTTAAATTTTTGAAGAGCAAATAATAAACAAGAAAAACCTGTTAGATAATGGCACGACAGGTACATAAGGCATGTCGTACTAGAAAACTTTTTCTAGCGATTTCATAAAATCAAGATGGATTAGAATTTGAGCATAGAATATTCTTCGGAAACAAAATCAAATAAACTCAATCAACAAAGCAATCCAGGAACGTCGAATAAAAATAGAGTAATTGAGATATACGTATATCTTCTATACCGCAAGGAACCAGAAATATCTGGAGACGGAAGAAAACCAAAAACATTTCTCGAATCTCAAATAACCGCATTAAAATCATTTTATGTTGATTACTTAACCAACAACAACAAAATTTGAGCTAATACACCAACTCTAAAGCTTGCACGCCAATAATCCATATCCGAGTTTATAGCCTTTTCTCGTTCATTTTATATCTGGTTTCCATGCAGAGTTGAAAGCGGCTTGAGTTGGAGTTAGCGTTCATGGAAACAGAGTAGAGTTGAGTTTTCGTTAAATTATTTTGAACTCGATGAAACTAATGGGATTGAGTAGAGTTGAAATTCAAAATGGCGGCAATGAAAAATTTTCATTTTTAATGTCAAGGGAATTTATATTAAAAATTTTGAGCCACAAATATTTATATATTTAAAACAAAAAAGTATTTTAAAATAATTTTCAGGGCATGTACTTAGAGTATAAGTATACCTAGAGAATTATTAGGCACGAATTAAATTAACTTTATCAAGAGGTTATCAAAATTTCAACTCAACCTAACTCTACTCCATGGAAACGATTAACGCCATTTTGGAATTAACGAAAACCTAATTTCAACTCAACCTAACTCCAACCTGGTTCATGGAAACATGGTATTAGTTAATAAATTTTTAAAATTTTCATCTCGGGCATTTCGGTCATGATATACAGTTAAATCAATGTTCCACAGACCGACACTTCTCAGAAGGATTGGTAATTTTCCAAAAAAATTCTAATTTCTGCATAACCCCACTAATTATCAATTCTTTCGTTTATTTATTATATTTTTTATTTGATATACCTATGAGTTATCATAGATATATCTATTTATTTATAATTTTTATTATTTATTACAAGTGTATTAATATTAAATTATTATTTGTATTTTATTAATATATTTATTTATATATTACAATAGTTGTTAGTAGTTTTAAGTATGATAACAAAATGACACTGAGTAATAAATGGGTGTCCTTTATATAGTTAATTATTAGTTTGTTATGAATACGATATGTATTCTAATTTGTGTTTAGTCCACATTTTGCCAGGTGTGGTTTATGGTGTGATTTCTTGGTAATCGATATATGTATTATTGATGATAATCGATATATATTTATATATCGTATTGATTATGCTTTGTGCATAAATAATGCATATGTAAGCATTTTGCCCGATGTGGTTGTTTGTATTTGATATGTTGCCAAGCAAGAGAACGGGAAGCCTATTTATAGCTTCGTTGTATTCGTTTCGTTACTTCGCTTATGTTCGGGTGGAACAGTCATACATAACTCCTCCCCTGTAAGATTGGAGCGTGGATTTCTCTGGAATTTGTGCGGGAGCCATTTGATTAGCTTAAATAAAATGCAAATGGTTATTGCTGGAAATATGATGCCTAAAGCTCCATATTGAATGATTTTGTGTTTTTCTTGATTTTTATTATGAATGTGAATTTCATTTATATTGTCCAGGGTCCAGTTGTGAATTTTTCGTATATTAAATTCTGGTATTACGTTTTGTTCTTTTACGTCGTTCCACGGAAGTTCTGATAGTTTGATTGTAAATGTTATATTTGCGTTATTTACTATGCTGTGATGTCCGATGTTTAGATAACAATTTGAGATTGTTACTAGTGATGGTTCTCTTATTTTATTTGTATTCCTACTACAATTTGATTAAAATTCAGTAGGTTGCTTTCCAGGTGTTATGAAGATAGTGTTGTCATTAATTGGAATGACTTGCTCTTTTTCCGATATTTGTGTATAATGGCATGTTGCAATTTGTTGGTTTATTATTCCTGGTATACAGGTGTTTTTTACTTCTTGTAATTGTGATTTTTCACAATAATATATTTCATATATTTCTTGACATTGGTTTTCATAGAAATCAGTATATTTTTGATTATTGGATATTATGTAAGTTGGAGGTTTTGGCTATATTATTTTGTTATTTATAGGAATAGGGATTATTTTATATAATTGAAAACTCTCGTTCCTGAATTTAGAAATTTCTATTAAGAATATTAATTCGTAATTAGTTGTTATTAAACCTTTTATCGTTAACAAGTTCAAAATTGCAAGTTCATGTGGTATTGTTACATGTTGTTCATGTAATTTTAAAATTATATAATTCATTTCTTCTTCGTTTATTAAATGTCTTGAAATTATTTTGTTTTTTGAAAATGTTATTATGTCCAGTAAACTGCGTGTAAGTGAAAATTTAAGTTAGTTAATACATAATCTAATTTGTATATCTGTTGATCCCGTAATATTGTTTCTGTAAAACTCGTGATTTTATCATTAAATATTTTCATTGTATTATTTATATGTCCTAAATTTTCTTCCAGGTTGTCTTTGATTGCGTCTAGTCTGATTGCGAATTGTTGATTGATAATGATTTGTTTATTATTATTGGTTGCTAATTGGGCTAAAGAATTTTGAATGTCTTCTAAATCTTCGTTATCTAAATTGCCTGTTATGTCTTTTATTATTGAGCCTATAAAGTTTAGTGCTCCTCGTTTTATTCTTTTGGGTATGATGTTATTGAATTTATTCTGGTTTTCTAAAATTTTGTTTTGAATTATTTTTATTTTGTTTTGCAATATGTTTTTTGTTTCGTCGCTCATTTTGTCTTGAGCTTCTTTGAGTAAATTGTCCGAATGAGTTATTATATCTTGATATTGGGTTAATGGGATAATATGAATTAATTTATAACTATTTTCTTAGATGAATACTTGTCCTAAGTTTACGGGGATTATGCCTTTATTTTCCTTAACTGGTATTATGTTTAATTCCTGGCCCATTATGAAGTGGAACCTGAAATAAATTCTTTATTTTATTTAGGTGTGCTTTACCTTTGTTTGTTATTACTACTGGGAATTGGGTGTTATTTTTTACTTTCTCTTTTCCAAATAGAGGATTCAATTTTCCTCGTCTGATATGTTTTCTGAAAATGGTTGTATGGATTGGTATTGTAATTCTAGGTTTACGTTTAGTATTTATTTTATTTATTAATTGTCTCTTATCATATAGACTCTTTATGATATTGGGCATATTCTAATTCTGTTCCGAATTTTGAGGGAGATTTTTGAGATAGTGTCCGTTTAGGAGTTGGAATGGCGTCATTTTAGTAGTACTGTGTATTGTATTATTATATGCAATAATTGCAGTGGACATGACACTTTTTATAGTGTCTTCAGGGTTATTTAGTGCTATTATTCCACATAATTCATGTATAGTGGAATGAAATCGCTCAACAGGGGAACTCCCAGTTGAATTATACGGTGTAGCTGCATGAAAAACTACGTTGTATTTTGTCAACATATTTTGAATTTCTTGACTACTTGCTAATTACTTTTTACACTATTGGCCGTAGGCACTTGGCGAAACACACTAATACTTAATAAAGACATTTTTATTAATCACTTGTTTTTTGTTTCGCAGTTATTTTGAATAATTTTCAAAAAGTTTAAAAAATCACTCGATCGATTTCGACTTGTTAGGTCATCATCAGGAGTATCTACTGATTTGTGTTAGTAAAAAATTTTGTTATATAGTAGAAAAAAGCAAAATATAAATAAAAGAAGGAGGGCAAAAAATAAAAAATAAGCAATAAAAGCAAAATATAAATAAAAGAAGGAGGGCAAAAAAAAAAAAAATAAAAAATAAGCAATAAAAATTAATCTACGGATCGCGCAGGTGTGCGATGAGTCATAGGCTGAGTAACAAAATTCAAGGTATATTATTGCGTACGTGAGTATAGAAAAGGGCGGGATCTGTAATTGGTGAGAACCGGATTTCTCTCTGTTCGTTAAGGATATTTTGGTTAAGAAATATTGATTTTCTAATTTCGTAAGATTCTAAGGTATCTAAACGTCTGCCTTTGGGTTGTATATGTAATATATCTAAATTGTTCAAGCTAGCTGTATGATTTTCTGACGTTAAATGATTATGGAAAGTTGATTGGTTGCAACCAGATAAATGTTCCTTAGCTCTAACTCCAAAATTGCGCCCAGTCTGACCAATATAGGAGAAACTACAATCATTGCAATTGATCCTATAGACACCAGATTTGGAAAGGCGATCAACTCTAGGTTTATTGTTAAAAATCATTTTCTTTATTGTGTTATTATTATAAAAAGCAAAACTAATATTGGTATAATTGGTCGCTTAGGTAACCAAAGGTTCTTAACCAAAATATCCTTAACGAACAGAGAGAAATCCGGTTCTCACCAATTACAGATCCCGCCCTTTTCTATACTCACGTACGCAATAATATACCTTGAATTTTGTTACTCAGCCTATGACTCATCGCACACCTGCGCGATCCGTAGATTAATTTTTATTGCTTATTTTTTATTTTTTTTTTTTTGCCCTCCTTCTTTTATTTATATTTTGCTTTTATTGCTTATTTTTTATTTTTTGCCCTCCTTCTTTTATTTATATTTTGCTTTTTTCTACTATATAACAAAATTTTTTACTAACACAAATCAGTAGATACTCCTGATGATGACCTAACAAGTCGAAATCGATCGAGTGATTTTTTAAACTTTTTGAAAATTATTCAAAATAACTGCGAAACAAAAAACAAGTGATTAATAAAAATGTCTTTATTAAGTATTAGTGTGTTTCGCCAAGTGCCTACGGCCAATAGTGTAAAAAGTATTAAGTTGGCAGATTTGGCCACCCTCGCCGTAATTTATCGTCGTTTGTTGGTAAGAATTTGTTATAATAATAATCTAATATGGTTTAACAGTAGTTGTAAAAAATTAAAATTGCTTCCTAACTATACTAACATTAAATGCAATAGTAAATCTTTGGAGGGAAGAAGAGCTATCAATCTAGCGCGTTGTAGCTGGAGGGATAACGAGCTGCGTAAAGGGTATGCTACCAGGAACAACTTATATCTCCATCTTAAAGTTGTTCACACTGAGTTAGCAATTCGTTTGCACTCTGTTGAGTTCGATTGGCTGGACAAAAAAGTTCGTGCAGAGGTAGCTGAAATTTCACATATTCAATATGTGAAACAAAAAGCTAAACTGGATGTGTTGCGAGATAAGGCTTATCCATTTAACCGTAGAGGTAATAGTGGTTCGTCTGATTTCCAATTTCATCCACGTTTTAAGAACTTGTCCTCAGTCGTTTTCCGTGATACAGAGGTGCAAATGCTTAGCAACGGAGTGAATTTTGCCCCTACGCCAAATAAAATCGACCTTCGATCATTCGAGAATCTTGCTGTAGATGCCGAAACTGCCTTATCTGGCGAGATAACCCAAATAAAATCAGTGTGTGCGTTACAAATAAAGAAAGGTATTGATAACTCTTCTTCTCCGACAAACTTTTCTTCTTCTGCTGCTTCTAATACTAACCTCAAAGTGATTGGTGCGATAAAGAAAAAACTACGTGACCATGACCTGATAGCGTGTAAAGCGGATAAAGGCAATACAATTACCGTGCTCACAAAAGTCGATTACTGCAATAAAATCTCTGATTTTATTACAGAAAGCAAAGCAATAGAGCTTGGCAGAGATCCAACTAAGTCTTTTAAGACTGCGGTTAGTAAGTGTATCAACCAATGCCAGAAGTTATTTGATGGAACTGGTTGGAAGTACTCTGTCATGAATCCGTCTGCCCCGATCCTTTATGGTTTACCAAAAATCCATAAGGAAGGCATTCCGATTAGACCAATAGTAGCGTATTGCAATGCTCCCGCCTACAAGCTATGTAAGGGTTTCATAAATTTTTTCAATTGTCATACTAATTTCTTTTCAGCTTACTCGGTTAAGAACTCGGTAGAATTGATTAACAAAATTCAAGACGTCGACATTCCTTTACATTCAAAACTAGTTTCATTTGACGTTGCCAGTCTTTTCACTTCTATTCCGATTAATACTTTGTCCCAAATAGTTTGTAATTACTTAGATAGGGATGTTGTAGATGAGAGCTTACGTCGTGAACTGAAGTTAGTTTTTGAGACTTGTATTAAACAAAATTATTTCTGTTTTGATAATACATATTTCAAATTCGCTGATGGTCTACCCATGGGCTCCCCTCTGTCACCTTTGTTGGCTGAAATTTTCATGAATTTCTTCGAACAAATGATCATATCAAACAACAATCCTTATTTTCGTCATATAATCTTTTGGTATAGATATGTTGATGACATATTATGTCTATGGAATGGAACTGATAGACTGTTAGACTCTTTCCTAACTTGGTTAAATTCTCAATATCCCACCATTGATTTTACGTTAGAAAAAGAAGAAAATAAATGTATTAATTTTCTAGATATAACAATAACCAGGATTAATTCTACTTTAGACTTCAAAATTTATCGGAAACCCACGTATACAGACGCTGTTATCCCTAGTTCTTCAAACCATCCCCATAATATTAAAATGTCAGCTTTCCACTCACTCATAGATAGACTAATAAACATCCCTCTGTCAAATTCAAATTATAACACTGAGCTTAACATAATTCTTCAAATAGCAACGAATAACGGATATGCAACTAGGACTATATTAAAGTTATTGAATAAAAAGCTAAAGCGTAAAACTCTAACGGGTATTTATCCACCGGATAGTCCACCGCGGGAAAATTGGCGTCGCTTAGAGTATATAGGAAAAACGAGCCAACGGATTAGCAACATCGTGTCCAATTATACCAATATTAGTTTTGCTTTTTATAATAATAACACAATAAAGAAAATGATTTTTAACAATAAACCTAGAGTTGATCGCCTTTCCAAATCTGGTGTCTATAGGATCAATTGCAATGATTGTAGTTTCTCCTATATTGGTCAGACTGGGCGCAATTTTGGAGTTAGAGCTAAGGAACATTTATCTGGTTGCAACCAATCAACTTTCCATAATCATTTAACGTCAGAAAATCATACAGCTAGCTTGAACAATTTAGATATATTACATATACAACCCAAAGGCAGACGTTTAGATACCTTAGAATCTTACGAAATTAGAAAATCAATATTTCTTAACCAAAATATCCTTAACGAACAGAGAGAAATCCGGTTCTCACCAATTACAGATCCCGCCCTTTTCTATACTCACGTACGCAATAATATACCTTGAATTTTGTTACTCAGCCTATGACTCATCGCACACCTGCGCGATCCGTAGATTAATTTTTATTGCTTATTTTTTATTTTTTTTTTTTGCCCTCCTTCTTTTATTTATATTTTGCTTTTATTGCTTATTTTTTATTTTTTGCCCTCCTTCTTTTATTTATATTTTGCTTTTTTCTACTATATAACAAAATTTTTTACTAACACAAATCAGTAGATACTCCTGATGATGACCTAACAAGTCGAAATCGATCGAGCGATTTTTTAAACTTTTTGAAAATTATTCAAAATAACTGCGAAACAAAAAACAAGTGATTAATAAAAATGTCTTTATTAAGTACTTGCTAATTCGTTGTCAGCTATTAATTTTCCAGGTATGCCGTGTGAGGCAAAGAATCTTTTGAGTCCTTCTTTCATTTTTTCACCTGTTTTTCGTTTAAGTTTATACGCTGCGCCAAATTTGGAAAATTTGTCTATTATTGTTAAGAATGGTGTACCGTTTAGGTGATATACATCCGCATGTATTATTTGAAGTGGGCTTTCTGGTGTTTTTGTTTCTTGAAATTGAATATTGGGTTCTATATTTTTTCTATCATATTTTATTATTTGACAAGTGTCACATTTTTTTATGTGTTCATTTAGTGCTTCTTTCAGATATGGGAAATAGATAATTCTCTTTATTTGTTCGTAATTTTCGATTACTCCTCGATGTTCATTTCCTAAATGTATTTGTTTTATTTTCTCTAGTTGTTCTTCTTTAGTTCTTAAGTCTGTTAAAACTATTTTTGACCTAACTAAATTTACTTTGGGTTCTGTTACTCTACCCTTATTGTTTTTTATTTTACAAAAGGTATTTTTAATTAGTTCGAACCCTTCATGTGATGTGTACACGCATAATAAATTCCTTTTTAGTCCTATCAGGTTTTGTATACAAAGTTTGAGTTTAGATAATGCACCGGTTTTTGATATGTACATTGTTATTCTTTTCTTGTCTTCGAATAATATTTCTTCTTTTGTAGTACAATATTTTGTTACGTCAGGTTTTATATATATAATTAATTGATGTCTAAAGTGTTTACGCTTTTTGGTTCTGGAATGGATATCGATTCTGTAGATATCATACTTCGAGTATCCTCAGAAGATGATTTGGATATTGAAGAATGGTTGATTTAAATTCTTGATAATGCATCTGCATTAGAATTCAAAATTCCTTTTTTGTATTGAATTTTGTAATCAAATTCCTCTAACTTTAATCTCCATCTCATTAATTTAGAGTTTGGTTCTTTTAAAGAAAATAACCAGGTTAGGGGTTTATGATCTGTGAGAATTAAGAATTTTCGACAGTAAAGATATAGTCTAAAGTATTTGGTTGCCCAAACGATGGCTAGGAGCTCTTTTTCTATTGTAGAATAGTTTTGCTCTGTTTGTGATAAGGTTCGGCTTGCATAGCAAATGGGTAAGTTCTTTTTTTTGGGACCTTGTGATAGAACAGCGCCTAAATGTGTTACTTGTATCTGTGGTTAAGGTAAATTCTTGTGTAAAGTCTGCATATTGCAATATTGGTTCTTGTGTTAAAATTTGTTTTGCTTTTTCAAAGCTATCTGTGTATTCCTGGTTTTGTGTATTGATTTTTTCTCCTTTTCTTAAGAATTTAGTCATAGGCTTTGTTAGTGTTGCAAAATTTGGTATACATTTTCTGTAATAACCCAATAGTCCTAAAAAACGTTTGATTTGTTTTTCGGTTTGAGGTAATAAATACTTAGTTATTGCCTTAATTTTATGGGGATTAGGTTTAACTCCTTCAGGTGTAATTACATGTCCTAAAAACGCTACTTCTTTATGTAAAAATTCTGATTTATCTAGCTGAATTTTTAGATTGGCGTTTTCTAATTTTTTGAAAACTTTATCAAGGCTTTCGATATGTTCTTGTAGGCTTGTAGAGAATATTATTATGTCATCCATGTAACATAAACATATGTTTCATTGTAATTCGCCTAAAACGTTGTCCATGACCCGTTGAAAGGTACTAGGAGCGTTTTTAAGACCGAAAAGCATTTGTATGAGTTCGTAATGACCGAATTCAACTGAAAATGCTGTTTTTTCTTGGTCTTTGGGATTCACTTCAATTTGGTGAAATCCTGATGCGAGATCTAAAGTCGTAAAATATAGGCATTTGCCTAATTTATCGAGAATGTCTGTAATGTTTGGAATGGGGTATTTGTCATCTATCGTTTTTTCATTGAGTTTACGATAATCTATGACCATCCTCCATTTTACTTTCCAGAGGCATCTGCCTTCTTAGGTACTATCCAAACGGGGCTACTCCAAGGTGAATAAGATTTTTTTATTATTCCTTGAATGAGCATTTTAGAAACTTGATCTTCTACTTCTTTTTTATGAACAAAAGGGTAGCGATAAGTTTTGGTAAACGTTGGTTTGTTATCGGATAATTCGATATTATGTTTGACTCTATTTGTGAAGGAAAGATCTTGATCTTCCTTCTGAAATATATGCTCATATGATCGGCATAGTTTTCTAATAGCTTTTTCTTCCTCGTAGTTAAGATGTTGGGTCCTGATTAATTCATCTATACTTTCTATGGATGATTTAGTAGAATGGCAAAAATGTATTTCGTGTACGCGTTCTACATACTCGTCTAATTTTTTGCTTTGAAGTGGTTCTTCTTAAAGAAATTGTTTGATTTGTGGGGAATAATTAATTACTTCTGTAATGATGTAGTTGTTTCTTCTATGGTAAATACCTTCTGGAATAAGTAATCCATTTGGTAATTGTGTGGGTCGTATATATACGTCACCATTTTTTGTTATTACCGGTATTTGAAGAGTGGTTTTACTTCTTGGTGGGCAGGTGTGTTGTTTGGACTCAAAATTGAATTTGTATTTAATTAAGAGTTGATCATTTTTTGTAATTAGTAGAGATTAAGATAAACAAAGATCTGCTTTCATTTGATTTATTATATCGATTCCGATTAATACATCAAAGTATGTGTGAAATTTGAATAAGAGGAATGACAAAGGTTGGTCATCTTCGAATTCCATTATGGGTGATGTAGCTTCTTCATTGTGGTTTATGGTCTGATTTCTTGGTAATCGATATATTATTGATGATAATCGATATATATATTTATATATCGTATTGATTATGCGTTGTGCATAAATAATGCATATGTAAGCATTTTGCCCGATGTGGTTGTTTGTATTTGATATGTTGCCAAGCAAGAGAACTGGAAGTCTATTTATAGCTTCGTTGTATTCGTTTCGTTACTTCGCTTATGTTCGGCTGGAACAGTCATACATAACTCACTTCATTTGTATCTTCAATTTTAACCTGACTTTTTTTATAAAGTACTTTCTACACTACTAAATTGTATAATGAAGCTCATCTCAGACGGCTCAACTTGAATACAAAGGTTTAAACGGTCTCGACTTTACTTGATACGATCACATAAGTAAAATTAATTTGAATTTAAGTAAAATATCACGTTCATATTGGTCAAGTAGATTCAAGTTGAATTCAAGTACTTGAAATCATGTAACTTGACTAATGAGAACAAGGCTTAAGCCAATTACAATATTTAATTTAAGTGCAATTTAAAAAATTTAGAATTGAAATGCAAAATGTTTCGTACCAAAGGCTAACCAAAATAATATTCGTACATATAATAGCATAAAACAAAAGTAATTTACAAAAAGTAAAAGAAGTAAAATATTAATTATTAAAATAAAATATTCAAATAAATTATAAGAAGAGAAATTTTGCTGTATGCAGATAAATTGTTGCTTATAACTCTGCAACCATACATTGTGCGAAAAATTGTGTATAAAGAAAAATAATTTGTTTATTTAGTTTTAACTATTTAACTGAAAAGTGCACTGACAAACTAATAACTTTCAAGGTCATTCAAGATCACCAATAAATGTCCCTATCGAGGATGAACAATTTTTATTAAAAGTATTTTTTTCTTATCTTGCAACGTTTTCCATATACAACCATGGAATTTATTAAACAACTCACCCTGTATTCTGAAAACAGTTACATTACTCGAATAATAATTCGATATGGAAAAATTATTCTCAATTTATAAATATTTACATCAAACTTTTCTCGTCAGTAGGCCGGAAAAAAATATTTGAACAGTAATTACTTATAAATTCTTTCCCAGTTCCCTATTCCTAATACCGTAGACAGACACAAACTAGATAATATCGTTATTTAGATTATTAAGTTATTTCTGCCTGTCTGCCTGTACACGATTTTTTCAAAACAGAATTATTAAGTTTTCATAACTAGATAAATGCAATCTATCCCGATAAATTATGCAAACTCGCAAAAATCGGGTTTCTATCTGTCACCACAATTTGTTTATTACGATTATTATAATTTAATTTTCAATCTAGATAAATGAAAATCGCGATAAATTTTGTGTCTGTCTACGGTTTAAGGAATTACTAATGCACTATTCTAGTTTTATCTTTTTTTTGTTGTAATAGAAAATTCGGAAAAATATTTTCATAGCATTTTTGTATAAATTGTATTTCTCCGGCTTACTGATGGATTCAATTTGGTGTAAATATTTTTGAAACAGCGATAAATTGGGAGTTATTTTCCCTAAAAAAATTGTGTACGACAAAATGTTTCCCAATTAACTATGTTTTGAAAATATTTCCACAAAACTAATTCCATCATTAGATCAGAGAAATACAGTTTAGATAAAAATGCTATGAACATATTTTTCCCTATTCCCGTCTGCGGATTATAATTTGCTTTAAAATTCTTTATTCGAATTTGTCGCCGGTTACTTTAATCGTTTTTTTTCCAAATTTGCTTGCAAGTCTTTATTATTTTTTATTTCACTACTAAAGAAAAATCGGTGAAAATTTCCGACTTAATAAATTGACGAAAAATTCGAATAATATAAAGAATTTTGATGCAAATTATAAACCGCATGCGGAAATATCCACAGATTTCCAGATACGCGCCTTAAATAGTGCTACAGGGCACACTTTTTTTAAATCGGAAGAAATTTTCACATTTGGAATATAATTTGGTTTGCAATTTTTTATTTTATTCGAATTTTTCGCCGGCTACTTTAATCATTTTTTCAAATTTGTGTGCTACTTTTCTATTATTTATTTTCCTACTAAGGCTGCGGGCCAATAGTCGGGTAAATCGTTTACTATGGTAAAAGCCGAATTTAGAACAGATTTTTCGTTCAGTTAGCAAAAGAATCTTTGAAAAATAAATGAATTTACTGAAAAATTTATTTAAAATTAACTTTTTCCCGAGTATTGGCCCGCAGCCTAAGGGAATAATTATGCATCAATTTACCCTGGCGATTTTCATCAAATGTAGATAGCGTTGGTTTCTACGTCTACAAGGGGGACGAGAATTGTCAAATCCATTGTTATGACAGTTTTAATCCCCCTTGGTTCATAGCAAACTATGATTCAAATTTTGTTCAGCAGATGTCAGCTACTTTGTTGCAAATCGCGAATAGTAGAGAAATAAATAATAGACACTTGCAAACAAATTTGATAAAACGATTAAAGTAGAAGGCGAAAAATTCGAATAACTTAAACAATTTTAAAGCAAATTATATTCCAAACAACGGTGGACCGGTGTGTAGTTTCTATCGTTAATTAAAAGTGTAGCATACACAACAAATATTCTGCAGCGTATTCAACTTATCTATGCAGTGTATGCAACTTATTTAACATGTAAATAATTCTGTGGCCGCAAGGCAAAACGGAATAACTCGAGTTATTCCAAAAGTGAGTAGTTGTTTGAAAATGCTTTGGTTAGGTAAGAAGGATCATCTTAAATCTGATTATTCTAATTAACACCTAATAATATAATTCATTCAGTTTCAGAAAAGTCAACCCTTTTGTAAACAGGGTGTTTTTATAAACAAAAATAATTTTTTAAAAGTTCTACTTTCAAAAATGAAAAATTGAGTTATTCCGTTTTGCCTTGTGGCCACAGAATTTATAAGAAAAACCACAAAAACTAACATTAAATTAATAATTTCTAATTAAAAACAAACGAAAAATATATGTACAAATATGTATTAAAGTTTCCAAAGTTTTATCATGCACTAATATTTTCCAATTGAGGTTAAACACATAATTAACACTCCACCCTAGAGTTTCCGCAATATAGCCACTAGTATTCTCAAATAGTAGACATTCGAGCCTATTCAAATTTGTATAGCCCGTACATATAAAAAGGGTTGGGCTCTTCTGACAAAATTTCATATTCTGATAAAAAATTTATATGGAAGCTGTACCTACACTCCCAATTAACACTCCATCCTAGAATTTTCGCAATATAGCCATTATTATTATTGAATAAAAGACATACGAGCCTATTTAAATTTGTATAGCCCGTACATATAAAAAGGGTTGGGCTCCTCTGACAAAATTTCATATTTTGATAAAAAAATTATATGGAAGCTGTACCTACACTCCCAATTAATACTCCATCCTAGAGATTTCGCAATATAGCCACTATAATAGTGGCTATATTGCGAAAACTCTAGGATGGAGAGTTAATTGGGAGTGTAGGTGGAGAAAAAATTACTTCCATATAATTTTTTTTTATCAAAATATGAAATTTTGTCAGAAGAGCCCAACCCTTTCTATATGTACGGGCTATACAAATTTGAATAGGCTCGAATGCCCATAACCGTTAAGTTTGATGTTGCAACTCAATTATGCTTAACTTCATAGTAGTTTAGTGATCTATTAGCGATCATCTAATCAGGATTGTAAGGCTTACGCACATTCAATTACGCAAACGAGCATAAATCACCAAGTACAACGAAACAGACCGTTCAGTTATTAAAAAACTGTCAAGTTGAAAGCCACAATGTCGAATGCAATAGAATAATTAGACGGGATAACTCACTTTCTCTCTCTCTATCTCTCCCTCTCTCTCTCCGGTACTATATTCCATCAAGGTATTTGGCCGCCTCAAATGAGATTTCATAATCATATTTTATTTTCGGATAATGGGTGATTAAATCATTGATCCTGTGGAACTAACCTAATCATTTCTAACCGGGAATAGAACCCAGGACCTCCACTCGCTGGAGCAACTATGCTGACAACATTGCCACTGAGGTGGGATAACTGGTTGGCTTAAAAGTTCATGTATAAGATAAATCTGTAAACGAATTTATCGACATTAAAATATCACCGAGAGATGTGTCATATTGTATATACCGCTTTAAGTGATAACATTTATCCGGATTATGTTGTGGCCCCAAACTTTGCCAGAATATAGTAATCCGCACCACGTCACGGGGCGATAATAGACAAGCGCTACATAGACTAACATCAAATATTGTTCCGAGCACTAAATTGACATATCATTAGAGGTATAAATAAACGCGATTTTACAATAATGACCGCTAAATATGTATTACAGCGAGTACATTTTCCACATCCACAACATTCTTATCCAGCTTGGTTACTGGAACGAACACACTTTAAATTGAACCACAAACAAAAACCAATCGCAGTTCTGAACGGCAATGAATAATTTTGTTCCATATGTTTATTAATTTTTGTGGAGCAATGGAAGTGAACACTATATAAAATTTTGTTTAGGTATTTTCGGTTTTTATGATTCACTCGATCAACTAAAAATTGATAGTGTACTGAAAAATATGGTAGCAGTAACAAGTCTAGGATGAAGTTTGTAACTAAAGTAATTAAACAACAAATGCAATATGTTGATAAGCTCAAGAGAAGAGTGGCCAAAATAGTCAGTATTATCAGCAAAACCAGTAACGCTACCAGTGGCCCTACTCTGGTTTTCCCTGGGAGTAGGGAATTGGGAATTAGTGACGTATTTCTAGCAGTTGGGAATTTTTTATCCCCCAAAGTGTACTCTGGCGTTTGGGAATTTTTTTTATTGGGAAAAAATAATTCCATTTTATAGCAGTTTTGACGTTAATTATTCCCCATTATTTTTTGAGGGAATTGTAATTCGTATATTTTCAATATTTTAAACATTATTTTTTCTAATAAATATATATTTAAAAATTAATTAAATTTGTACCAAGGTCGTAATATGTGTTTTAGTTTATAAAAACCAAAATAAAATAATTTTCCCCGAAAAATTATTCCCAGTCTACCAGAATATACATTTGAGAACGGGAAATAAATA
This sequence comes from Nephrotoma appendiculata, assembly GCA_947310385.1. Lineage (NCBI taxonomy): Eukaryota > Metazoa > Arthropoda > Insecta > Diptera > Tipulidae > Nephrotoma > Nephrotoma appendiculata. The sequence continues at coordinate 311,868,616 of OX371224.1, forward strand.
TTTGGAAATTAGTGCAATTTGTAATTACAGCATAATATTTTCCCAATTCCCAATTCCCTGGGAAAGCCAGAATAGAGCCCCAGGGAACCGAATAGCTTAAAAACAGAATTAGTTAGTGAAAGTCAAAATGAGGGGAAGATCTTATTCTGAACCGTGTTCCACACCAATATCGAAAACTTAAAAAAAACAACTTAAAATTTCTTTGATTTTAACTTTATTTGATCATTTACTTAGGTAACAAAAAACTACTTGTTTGATATACAACAAAACGAATTAAGCACAAAATAGACAAAATAACATTGTAGCCAACTAAGAAGCGACACTAAATAGACGAAGGGACGACTTACCGTGATTTATTCCACCATTAATAACATTGATAAATTCTAATAAAGCCGACTTCGTACCTGTACCTTAGCTAAATCTATGCTGTTAGTGACAAAGAATATTCCTTTGATACAAAAATTAAATGACTATATATTAGCAATAATATAATTGTATTTTTCTATAGTTATAGAGATATTCGTTATCACGAAGAATTTAATTATTCGGCTAGAATTTAATTACTTTTAGTTATTTTTTTATTTAATTATTTTATTTAATTATTTTTTAATTTTCTCCTTATTTTTTTGTATGACTAATAAGATGAAAATAATTCCAAGGTTGCATAAATTTGGTTTTTTGTTGACTTAATGTGAATTATTGGTCTAATTCGCTCTACATAACATGAAGAAATTCATGAAGAGCCAAAGATGGGTTGTCAAAGTTCAACAAAATATTTTTTTTGTTGGTGTTTTTAAATTCCATATTATGGTGGGGCAGCAACACTTGAGGCCTTAAATAATATTTCAATAATACGATGATCAGAAATATTAAGTTCAACAGCTGTCCATATGTTTTTAAGTTTAACTTCACGACAAAGTGCGGAAGTTTTAAGTGCTATCACTATGAATACGAAATTTGACAACAATCATCTGAGGTTTATTAAACTTATGTGTAAGACTGAAAATGTTCACTATGTTTGTTCTATTTGAGTTTTAATTAATTTTGTTAATGTAAAATGCAAATATTCATGAAAACTTATAAAAAACTGTAATCTTCTGTTCAAAAATTGGGACAGCTCCTACGAAAAAATCATAAAAAGCTTTTTTTTTTGGATACAAGCTTCGAATTTTGGTCTGACCAATTACTGCGCTACAATAGTGGTAGCTTTCGTAAAAGTTTTTTTGATTTTCTGCAAATATTTTGAAAAAAGTACAATTTTCATCATAAATCCGACAGGTTCAATTTTTCGCCTTAGAAAATAGCTATGTATATATTTGTCATAAAAGAAAGTCAAGTGGTTGCCGCAACATATTCATTTCTCTGTTTTATAATAATTAACCCAGTGATACTAAACTCTATAAAAAAATTTTACCTTTACCAAGTAATATCTACGACTAGGAGGATGTGGCACTTTTATTCTTTAGTTGATTCCCAATTAAAATGTTTAAATTGGCACTATAGTCACTTGGATTTCGTTTCGTGTCACTGTATAGCTTTTTAGAAAATATGAAGTAAATAATTTCTTTTTGTTATTTATCAGACGTGGTATTCCTCATTTTTAATGGTTTCTATATTTTGCTCACCCACTATACAGCACTTACTCCTGAGAAAGTACCAAATACTTCAGATATACTTCACTCCCGAACAATCTGAAGTTTAAATGGATTGGCAGATATAGATATTTTGCTTTATTTTAATTACAAAAGCCTACGTAACCGATTAATTCTGTTAGACTGTTAGTTAAAACCAATAAACAGAAATAAAATTATAATTATACTTATTGGAATTGGCAAAAGTCGATTTCATGAACTGTTTTACTAAATATAACGTCTTCCATTAATAAGTGTAATCATAAAATTGTTCCACGTTCATATTTTTCCACCATAAATTAACTCGTTTTAACGATGTCAAAAAAGTAACCACGAAAACATATTTTATGGAAAAACATAAGAATCATTACCTTAATGTACGCATACATTATAAAGATAAAATTCCAACAAGAACAAAATAAATAAATATTGTAAATAAAAATCACTGACAATCTTTATCGTTTTGCAAGCAGACATTCCTCAGTATTTTGCTTTTAAGCAATTAATTAAATTAGTTATAGAAAATTAAACAAAATTTTCACTCGCATATCTCGGTACTCGCACCTACACATTAATCGTACATATAGTCGAGCTTTTGTTTTTCCGAATAATAAGGAAAAAACCTTTTTATTTTTATGACTTTTCCTACCAAAATATACACAATAATTTACCTCAATATTCAAAAATTTAACATGTAGTACAACAAGAATAAGAGAACTGTAACAAACTCAACTGTAAAGTGATAACAATAATATTGGCAACAACAAGAACCCTCCAATATGTGAACACCATATCAACATTATATTTAAAATTGTGCGTAAATTTTCACACGTAATCAAACAAAAATCAACCAACATACATGTACAGTACACAACCAACAAAATATTTTGGCAACATCATTAACATAAAAATAAATTTGTTTCATGTAATACATGTTTATATGCTATCGTATATGATGGGAACCCGTTTTAATGGCTACATTAGTAAATTGTTTAGAAATACATGAAAGTTATTTAGAATTTATATGAGTTTCGGAATTTTGGGGTATAAAAACTAAATTAATTGTTGATTGGATAACCTAAAATACTAAAGGCAGGTGGGTTATAGTGGCTGCCGGCGTACAACCATATTTACAACATCTTTCGATTCAAGTGCAAATAATCGCATTACATGTCCACATCAACTATACCGTAAGAGGTTAAATTTAATTTTGTTTTTACCATTTAGGTGAGCGAGACAACCATCAACATTTCCGAGGGCAATTGTTTTAAAGAGAAGCCTGTAAAATGTTGGTGGTCGACTTACTAAATTGTCTTAGAAAAGACTCTGAACCCCTACAATTTTATTTTAAAGTTTAAAAAAATGTTAGCCAATTGAGCTGATTTCGAGGAACATGATGTGTAATTTACCAAAGTTTTTATAATTCAAAAGATTAGGATTTTCATTCTATCTCAAAGTTCCGAGGGACCAACAAAAAAAATCGAGATAGAAAGAGGATATTTTACTATCAGGAAAGTTTGAGATATATAGGATAAATTTTGAAATAATAGGATAATTTTAATACCAAAACAAATTTGAAATTTGAATACCAACAATAAGCAGTTTGAGGTGACTCTGTCTATCTCGCAAGTGTTCAAAAAATTCGAGTAGAAACAGGATATTTTACAGAATGAAAAAAAAAAAATGTGCTGTAATTCATGTGTTATTATTTACTAAAAAATATTTCGGTACTGTACTCGTTCCAAACTACTGTTGCTAAAACAATTTCATCATCCGTAAGCATATTATGGTCTTGTGCCAAATCAATGTCAAACATCACAAAACTCTCAAAACACACATTTTTCACACCACACTCATAATTGTTTTTATTGAACAAATTTGCAAGTGAAATATAATCTTCACTATCCCATGGATCTACAATGTTTAAATGTCGAAATCAGTTTTTAATTGTTGCAGGAGTAATCATCATTCAACTTTTTGAAAGAAATTCATTGGCATCTAACAACTTAAAATTGGACGAACGATTGTTTTCCATTTCATCAATTCGTTTGATCACTATTTGCTACCGGTAAAATGTTTTCAAATTTTTTATTACAGCTGCATCCATTGGCTGAAGATGCGAAATTAAACTACGTAGATTTTAATTTTCCAGTAGTTGATTTGATATGTGCCGAAAAATTATCAATAAAAGCAAATCCTTTTGGTTTTCTACGGTAAATTGTTCATCAAGTTCAATTAACTATTTTTCGAAATTATTATACACGGTAAAAATTTGGACGTTTTGCCTTTTTGTGGGTTAAAATAAGGATAGTCAAACAATATGCAAAAAAACAATAGACGTTATTTTAAACTTTCTTCCAGTATTCCACATAATAATATTTTTTCTTAGTCAAATTCGAAAAATAGTTTTATTATGATAGCGTTTCACTACCGAAATATAAAATTGTAAAATATTAATTTAAGTTACGTTAATTATATTACCAAAATGTTACCGAGATCAACGTAAATACAAGTTTAAAATTTAACAAAAATAGTGAGTTGAATTCATGACCCAGTAAAACCAAGGATGTTAATTTTGAGTACTGATAAATATAAAATATTCTTTTTAACGATCAAAACACGCCATTTTTGTTGTCATTTTAAAATCATTTGTCTTTGAGGAGGAATTTTTTAGATTCTCTTGATTTCAATTGAGGAATTTTGTAGATTTTCTTGATTTTTGTTTTTATTTTTTCCATATAAGATTAAATGAGAATATAATTTTTTCAGTTGCAGTTAGAATTTAAAGTTAAAATAGCTAAACTCGTGCTAAAATTCATTTATAAAAGAAAAATGTGTAACTGATATTTATTGATATGCAGTGCTTTTTAGTGGATATAGTGGATTCAATTTGAACAAATGCGTGATAAAAATAAATACTACTTAGTAAAACTGAACCATCCTCAGCCTAATAGCCTAATTCAAAAACAGTCACGTCGACTATAGAATCCGCAGAAACAAATTGAATGCGGAGTTTAAAATGCATATAAAAAAAATTAAAAACACTTGCTAAAATCAAAGTAACCTGGAAAATATTATAATTTCCACAAAAATCCATTTTTATGATTCCCCACTAGGGAGTGCATTACCGTTTACCGATTTACCGTTTTTACCGTATAAAAAATATTTACGATTTATCGGTAAATTTTTACAAATTTACCGATTTTTCGGTAAAAATATAATTATAATTAATAGCGCACAATTCAGTGCTAGTATATAACAAGGCGCATTTCATTGGAAAAAATGGAGGGCACATTTTAAATTTAATTGAACAAAGGATTTATATACGGTATAGCAGGGTTGCAATGTTTTAAACAAAACGTTTAAAACGAATGTTTTAAACATGTTTTAAACAAAGCGGTATGTTTTAAACATTTTGTTTTAAACAAGTGTTTAAAACATGATTTTAATTAGACAAAAAAACAAAAGTTTTTTTTATCTAAATTAACTTTAGTAAATCTTATAAATATAATATCTGAAGTAACAGATAGAAATACTTATACAATAAAATTAAATAAATTTGATTGGCCACAAAACCCAAACTCATCAGTTAGATTCAGTTAGTATCATTTATATAAATGGCTTCAGTTTTCAATTTGGTTTTGATGATAATGATTTAAATACTGTAACTAACTTGGCAGCCTTTTATGATTAATTAAATTTGAAATGTTGGTTAAATAATATTTAACCAATGTTTGGCAATCCGAAGATTACATTCAAACCTCGCTTACCGTAGTATAAACCATTTCTGAATTTCAATTAATTCGTTTATTTATTGTTTCTAATGTAGTATTTTTTGAGTTTCTTCAGGGAAACAATAATTTCGCTTAGCAATTTCGCTGCATAAATCATATTTACAAAATAATTTGGTTAATTTACAATATATGTAATATCCTTAATTGATGCGTTATGGTCGGTATCTAGATCTTCAACTCATCCACAAGTGTGGTTAATTGCGTGCATTTTTTCAGGTGCTCTTTCATCCTAATCACTAAACCAGGAGCCCCACTTTTCGGTGGACATTTCTCAATCGGAACACGATTTGCTTTAGAATTCTCTGCATTATTCGAATACTTCGCGCCGCAGTGGGAATTTTTTCCTTATAAGTGGCAAAAATTTAGAAATATACAGAGAAAATTTAAAAAATAATCAGAGCACCCGGTGAAAAAATCAAATAATATAGAGAATTCCGAAGCAAACCATATTCCGATTGGCGAAACTTCCACTGTTTCAAGAACAAGACACCAGATAGTTCCTTTTTATATTTTTTGCATTTCGTTTATACTGTATGCCTGACACCGATTGTCTTGTCCCAATTTGTGGTCAACCAAATTGATTATTACTTCAAACCACTCGTTCGGAGGCACTACACAAATCTAGTCTGGTGTTTTTTAATTAAAATTTGCTAAATAAATTAAGATTTATTAATTTCTAAAGTATTTATAATCTAGAATTGACAAAATATCCAAACTAAATTTTAAGTTTACAACTAAATTTCAGGCATATTTTGGTTATGAACCTTACAGAGACATCTATCAATACTGGTATGAACAAACCATCAATTTAGTTAATCGGAAATTCAGACAATAAAAATCGGCATCAGGCACACAAGTATTAGAACTAAATGTTTCGATTTCAGTGAAGTAATGCCAAATACTGTTTTTGTGGGACGAGTTATTATTTTTAAATGATAATAATCAATACCGGACTCAGGATCAAAATAAGCTAAAAATTGGATTACAAAAAAAGATAAAACCGATTGGTAGAAAGGACTTCCCCAAAATTGTATTAAACGATTTAAGAACAGTTATGTAAAATAAAAAGGATCGACGAATTCTGTAAAACAAACGAAAATAGAGAAAAACGATTTAATTCAAAATTGATTTATGCAGATCCTGATACTATATAAATAACTACATACATAAAGAAATACAAATTACAGGCAATCCTCCAAGAACGCGGCATTCGAAGAACACGGTTTCGAAGAACATGGATACCCATTTTCTCAAACTACACGGTTTCAAACACGATTTTCTTTATTCTATTTTATTTTTTGTTTGTCATAACAAAAAATAAACAATAAAACGTAATGTCTTTTTTGTTTTATTTTTTGTAGTCTTCGAACAACACGGTTTTAAAGAACACGGAGCGAATTAATCGTGTTTTTGGAGGGTTTCCTGTATATTGTATTAGTATTTTATTAATTTGTATAATTATGTAACCAGAGCCATCTTCCACTATGGGACATTGAACATTGGTCTTTTGCTAATGACGTCACTTTATGTCTACAAGTTCTCTTTTACTATTTTTTAATACAGCAACACAAATAAATGATCGAGTTTATTTGTTGAAAATTGAGCACATTAAAATAGAAGAGAAAAATAAAATCCACGTGTAAGGCAACTTACGAAGAAAATGATCGTGCTGCTACTTCAATCGATTAAGAGAGACCGATTTTTTTTAAACCGTCGAAGTAGCGTTACGTTGGCTTTGGGTAAACGTGCTTCATACTTAGACCTGAGCTTGTATTTTGAACGTTCATTTAGTTCTCTTTTATTTTGTATCGAGAAATTACAAGAAAATGGACAAAAAGTTAACTTAATTCGTAATGAAAATATGTTTAAAACAACGTTTAAAACATGTTTTAAACATATTTTTTTTGGTTTGTTTTAAACATGTTTTAAACAAAAAAAACATGTTTTAAACAAATAAAACGTGTTTTTTGTTTTAAATTAAAAAAAACAGTTTTTTTGCAACCCTGCGGTATAGAATTCACTCATTAATTATTATGTAGAATAAAGTAGCTATACCTACTGAAGATTTATAAAATTTTTATTTAATGAAACGGAATGAACTTATACAGAGTGGGCGCGTGAACCGATAACATTTTTTGGCAGATTGGAGGGTTATGGGGTCATTTGGAAGCTTTAATCCCATGGAATCGATGTTCTAAGTATCCCGGTAAATGAAATATGATATTTTAAGTTTGTTTTAACCGTTTGAGTCCCAAGATCGCGCTTTTGAGATTTTATGTCGAGAAAACCCAACACATTTCGAACATTGTCGACAACTGACGGCGCGTTACTTATTGTCAGATTACTGAAGCAAATACATCACACAGCTCCTTTTAATGTAAATATTACATTTTATATTAGGTTTGTCTCAATAGATTGCCTTTTCATATCATTCATTTTATCTTCCTCTCTCATTTAGAGAAAGCGCGATTGCGCTATTTGGGATTCTTCGACAGTGTTTTTTCAATACCCCTGGGACTCAGACGGTTAAATAACACAAAATCTCGCCTTTAAATGGTTACTTTTGAGTTTGTAGTCGTAGAGGCACGAAATAACTTTTATTGTATTCTACAATTTAATGATTTTATTCTAAATATATCATTATTTAATACAATTGGTTTTAGAAAAACTACTTATGGGCTTCTAAAACCAAAAAAAATGTGTAGTATTATGAAAAACGTCACAATATAAATAAATTAAAAAAAAAAAAACGTATGGTTATTTTGAAATTAATTTTGCTTTAAAAAATTCTCTAGTTTATGCCAAGACATGTCATAGAAAACCCTCATTTTGTGGTCAAAATACGAGATATGTTTTGTCAGAGTTATGTGTGCCAGGGTTAAGAAAATGTTTTTTAAGTTATTGATAGATTTAAAAAAATAAGTAAACCGGGTGTTAATTGCCTTGTGCTGTTCAGTCAATATGTCCCTATCTGCTACTGGAAGTGCCCGTGTATTTCACTTTGTTCTTGTTAAATTGTTAATTGTTCTTGGTCACCACGAAAAGGGTGATAATGCTAGACGGCTGAAGTTTTGTAGATTTATGGATTTTGTGGACAAATGGGTCTAACTTCAATCTTGAGGGAATTGTGAATTTACATAATCTGCTTCATGGGGCAGTAAAGGCTAAAATCCACACAAGAAAAGGCAGGATTCCTTCCAAAGGAAATTCAGCGTTAATGTTTGGGCTGGTGTTATTGGTCGAAACCTTACCTGTCCATATTATGCGCCAGAACACCTTTCCGAAAATATTTATCTCGAATTTGTTCAGAATGAGCTATCTGAGCTGTTTTTACCAGTTTTGTAAGGCATGCTGATTGGTAGGGGTTTTCCTATTTATTATCACACCCTTGGATCTCTGGGGACGTGCTAAGGAATTTGTGTACGCAATAGGGGTACTTACAAGGGAATTTTCGATTGAAAGAATAAGCACCGCATTTGAAAAAAAAATGTAATGCAACTTCGCAAAACAACCGTATGGAGATTAAAAAAAGATGCCGTGCATTCATATACGGAATTGAGGAGGTCATTCTGAAATAAATCTATAATAAATGAAGTTGATTTCAAATTTATTAATATGTTAAAAGGTATTTTCTTAACCCTGATATTTTGTATTTTAGCACGAAATGAGATTTCTATGACATATCAGTATACATTGAAAAAGGCATAAACTAGAGATTTAAAAAAAAACTAATATAAAAATAACCATAAGTTTTTTTTAAATGAATTTAGATGGTGACATTTTCATACTTCTACAAAGTTTTTAAGGATTTGGAAGCCCATAAGCCACTTTTCTTAAACCAATTGTATAATGTATAATGATTTATTATACAATGATTAATATTGATTTATTGATCAAATTAATTGTATAATGATTTATTTAAAACAAAATCATGTTGCAGAATACAATAAAAGCAATTCCGTGCCTGTTCGACTGCAAACACAAAAGTGAAAATTTAAAGGCGAGATTTTGGGTTACTTGAAACAAACTTAAAATATTATATTTCATTTACCGGGCTACTTAGAACATCAATTCCATGGGATGAAAGCTTCCAAATGATAGCCCCGCACCCTCCCCCCTCCAATATGCCAAAAAATGTTGTCGGTCCACGCGCCAAACACAGCGTATATAAACAATTATTTTGTGATATGAATTTCATTTTATGTAATGAATTTTTTTTATTATTTTATTTTATAACGTACATTAATTTGTTTCAAGCACTGGTTTATTATTTTTTCACTGGTTTAATAGCTAGGCACAGTACCAAATTATTATTTAAATTCAATTTACCGGTAAATTTTCGATAAATTACCGACCTTACACAAAATTTACCGTTTACCGGTAAATTGAAAAATCGGTAAATTTGCACTCCCTATTCCCCACACAAACGCAATAAAATAGTTGCGGATGTAACACAAATTTTACTTTACTAAATATGAATACGTATGTCATTTTTGGCGTTACAGTAATCTGATAGAATAAAACAAAACCAAATTACTACCAATGGGAATCATATCAAATTTCTTTTCCATGTTCTATTGACATAAGAAAATTAACATTTTTTTAAAATTCAAAAGAACATCACATAAAAAATCTACATATATAAATTTCTAAGATCCGAAGTACATATAACAAAATGGAACTCATTTTGACAGTTCCAACTTTCGTTACATTTTTGAGATATTTCATGGAAGACATGGAACTCGCATAATATCCAGTTCTTTGAGTTACGGGTTTTTGTTCCACAATTCATAGTGAAACTTGTAATAAAATGGAACTTGACCGTGGAACTTAGTTCCAGCAATTGTTCCATAAAAATCGAAATAATTTGGAAGTAGCGATACTTGGGATACTATGATTTATAATTTGGTTTTGTATTTTTTATATGCAGTTTTCAATCCGCAATCGATTCGTTCCCGCGGATTCTATAATCGACGTAAGTGTGAGTGTGATATTTTTTGTCTAATTTTTTGTGCATTGCTGAATCAAGGAAGCTTTTTATGATACTGTTATAAAAGGGATGTGGATCGGTAACCGATTAAAAACGTTTAAAAAAGCTGCAGCTAAAGAGAACAAAATATTTTCGTGACATAATGGAAACTTTATTGCACCACGAACAAGTTCCGAATTAGACCCACCTATTACATTGGATGAACTAAGTAGTGGCATAATAATGATTTAGTATTTTACTTAAGAAAAATGTAACTAAATTTTGGATTTTAAAAATGTATTGTAAAATTATGTATTTTAAATACCTAAGTTCTCAAAATCCAATTCAAAATCAAATATTTTCATTTGTGAACTATTTTTATTAATACAAAATGATTTAAAACTTTACCTGTGATTTTTATATTTTAAATATATAAAATAAATTTTTCCTTTTTTTTCCAAAAACCACAACTATCAATTTGTATGTATCACGTTCTATTATATAGTATACTTGTTGATGGAATTGGTAACTGCTTTAAACTACTTTAATAGACCAAAATTGTTAACAGAAATATATTTAAAATGGCGATCAACTGAATTTATAACTAACGATCTTATTAGCACTAAATTTGATACTAAATAGATGTTTTGTTTAACTTTCAAAATAATTTGGTTTTAACGCAAAATAAAATTATTATTACGTATTTTATTGCTCTAACGGAGTTAATTTCGTGTTTAACCAACTACCTCATGTTAACAACGTTCTAAGTTCAATAGTTTTCTTATTTTAGGTAGTCAAGTTTCATTTAATTTACATTTTTACAATTTTTAGACAGTAATTTTAGCAACATATTATAGCTTAATAATTCTTCACGTCTCACATATCGTTACAATCTACCTATTCCAAACAAAAAAGGAAATTAAAAAAAGGGATTCCCCACTTTAAGTAAAATTATAGCAAACAAAAAAGAGTTAAAATTCAAGAAGTATTCACAAGAATTTATCTATGTGTATAGCCGGATAGCTACGTCAAAGTTCTATGTGTATGATTGATAAGATTTAATTATGATGATGTTTAACTTGTCCAGCTTCTAATAAAATTTTGTGGTATTGGATTTCATCTATTTACTAATTTATCAATTGCCGATTCTAGAAATGGTTACAGGTTCACGGGTGTATTTTAGGACAGCTTAAACAAAGCAGTAATTGTAAAATGAATGGAGTTCAGTTATAATGATATTTACTGTGCCATACACGACTTAAAAGTTTCATGGATTTAATTAAATTGATCGATCCCAGAGATATGCACGAGGTCTCACTTAAATGATTTGTTGACGTTTGGACGTGTTCGATTTCTGATTATTTCAAAACCTATAATAATTGTATGTAATTGTATATAGAAAATAGGGCTACTGCAGGTTAGCTTGTTGAATTCTTAAAAATAGCTATTTTTATTTCGCAATTCACAGTATGGTGCATTCATTTTAACAACGTGAACATAATATTATTCAAAAATTGTTTTGGTTGTGCCAAAAAGTATAACGCATAGATGCTGTAATAATTTGGTTGCATTCAGCACAATGTCGTTAAAGTAGAAATAATTATCACGGTACTCGAATGGGTAGGTTCCTTTATAGGAAATGTTTGCAGGTGCACATTTGTATATTCAAGTTGGTCAAGCAATGTCGAACAATTTAGAATTATTATTTTTCTCAAATGGAAATTTTAGTATTTTAGCCAAATTACCTTATTGATATTCCCAAATAAGCATCGAAACGATTTATTGTAAAAACAATCACATAACATGAATTTAAAGTTTGTCTTAATTACTACTAGATTTTCTACTAAATGTCTTAGTAAAAAAATGCTATGCTCTCAGATCCTGAGATATTTGCAATGGCTTGGAATGTTTAACATGACAAAAATAGTGGTCTAAATCTCTACCCGAGGTAAGCCCGCTATTCCTTAAGTCAATTGTTAACTATAGAAACTATTATTTATTCTAAATCACCAACAGAAATAGCAATAAAGTTCAAATATCGATATTGGTTTGTTGTTTTTCTAATAGCTAAAGTAATACTAAGACTACATGGGATATTTGGGAAAAAATTATCGGTTAGAATTTCCACTATAACTTTCGGATTTTCTTCAGAGTTCGTTTCAAGTAATTAATTGCATGAACTTAATTATTACAAAAACCATTAAATGTTTTTGAGATATATTGGCCGGAAACAGAAATTAACTTAAGTAGCTGCGGAAAATTCCTAAAATGATAGTCAAAATTCTAAGCGATACGTTTTTTACAAATTATCCATGTATAGTCTCAGTATGACCATAGCTATTATAAAAGACAACCGTAGGTATACATATTATTATTATTATTTAGCTAATTCTAAACTATAATCTCCTTTAATTTTTTTCTAGATTTGGAAATTTCCAATCCAAAATTTAAATGCAATCCTGACAACTAATTTTATATTAACTGGTAAAGAAATGAACGAGAATCACCAATCATTGATTATGTTCAGACCCTTTCTCAAAACACATTTTAAAATTACAATTGAATAAGAATAAGCCGATTTTTATCTATTATGGTCAAAATCGATTTTCTTCGTGTAGAATGAGTAGAAAAAAGAAATTCATCTAAAAATTTTGATTCACTCAAAAATCAGTCTAGAAACCAAATTTCGTTTAAGGATTGGCCTAGTTTAGTGCAGCAAGGACAGATCCAAAATAAATCCTCACAACTCACTTTAGAATCCTAACCAATACAACTAACCAAATTGCATCATAATTTGTTAAGAAATGATGGTGAAAAATGGAATAATGAAAAATTTCAAATACCAAGTTTCTTTACACCAAAAGCTAATCAATTTAATAATTTAAGGAACACTTTTAAATCAAACACAAAGAGGTCATCTACTTGTAATAGATGTACCACAAAATGTAGAAAATTAACTCCCCCCATTTCAACCCCCAGCGTTATTATAAAAACACACAATCCTTACAAAATAGTGAGAACTTCCTCAAGTTCTTTCTTAGCAGTTCGGTTTCGTACTGAGAAATTTGGTCTACCCATCAGGTTGCAATGAAAAATGAAAAGGAGTTAATTTTAGCCGTTAAAAAAGCAGAAAAAAAACTATACATAAAAATTAATATACCCACGTAGATGTATTTGAAACTTCTTGAACTTTTAAATTTTGTTCCGCTGAAATGTTTTATTTTATGGGAAAGAGGTAAAAATGAGTAAACATTTCCGCTTTTATAAAATAGTTTCAGAAAATCTGTTTTGTGATCGTGTTGCTTCTTGTGGCGCGTATCGTAATCACTTATTTTCCGCTTTTTTATGCAGCATTATGACATTATGCATCCTCAAACACCAATGAGCCTTTTTGGTCAAATTTATATTTTACCCACTCTAAAAATTATTTGGAACCAGTATTTTCTGTAATGAATTTAAAAATCTTGAGATGGGAAAAATCAGTATTGCTTGAATAAAATGTTTCATTTTTTAAAGAAACAATTCCGGAAATAATTTACAGGATACTCAGTATTTTGTCACACTTCGTAATTTGATCAAAATATTTCGCTGACATTTTTAATAATTAATTCAACATAAAGCTATATAACAATGGTTTTGCCTCCCACTGATCGATATATATTTATTTAAAACAAAACTTTTTTACGGAAGCATGAATTTAACATTTTAATTACAAATTCCTCAAACAGATTTGTTTTTTCTAATCTGGCTTTATAATAGATTTCAATTTGTGTTCTTTTGTTATATTTTCACTTTTGATAATTAATTCAGTTTCCGAAATTTACTTCCGTTGAAGATTATGATTAGCAAACATAATTTATTAAATCCCATTACCAACACATAACATTATTGCTTCTAATACTTTCCTTCTCAATATAAAATAAACAGGACGTTGTATATTGCCCATCTTAAACAAAATAAAATAAAAATTATTTTGCTAATGTTTATTATAATACGTAAATGTAATAAGTTGAAGATAACCATTAACAAGACGAACCCTTATTTCATCAGTCTTCTAAAAAATATGTACTCGTATATTAGCTGTATGTACGAGTATATAACATCGGGCACATAAAGTAATATTGAAGTGAACCTCAAGCAACATTCCTTTTAACGTTTTTAGCTGTATTACGTTTTGTCTCTAAAATAAATGATAATGTTTATTTGAGATAATTTAATATAATTAATTAAATACATTTTTTTTTGTGACAAATTTATATTCTTCATTTAATCCTTTTTTTTGCTCGGTGTATATGTGTGTCTTGGTTTTCCAGATACCGAGCGACGATGTATTTTCATTTACTGTACAACTAATTTTATTTTTGTTAATTTCTAATTCACCTTCTAATTTCGTAGCATTTGTTTTTCTTTTGTCTTTTGTCTTGTCGTATATATCAGCTATATAATAATAACGATGGTGGTGCGGTTGTTTCGTTTTTATGTCTTATTCTATTAATTTTCTTTAAATAAACAATTCGTTTTATTATCATCGTATCATTTATATTCTTAAGTTTTAGTTTTTTGCTGCGAATAAAATAAAATTACTACAATCAAAATGATTGTCTTGTTTTAATAAAATAATAATAAAAAACGAATTTAGTATACATATATGGTAGAAATAGAAAGCACGAAGGAACTAAAGCTACATGAAAAATCACATCGTATATGCTATTAAGACATGCGGTTAAAATGTACTCGTGTTCGGTATCAACAAAAATCTCAAAAAAATATAGATTTGTTTTGCTTTCATTTTAAGATGTGAGAACATTATACCAAATTAAGAGAAATTGTTACAGTTTCAATAATTATTTAATTATCTATATTGAATTGATTGTGTTGTAGGTCGGAATTGTCGACATGTTGACAATTCATTTTGGCGTTGAAAATGCTGACAATGCGCGGAATATATATACTTCTAGACAATGTAGCCTATTACGTTTTTTGTTGTTTTAACTTCGGTCTGTAAGGCAAAGTTAACCCGGGTCCAAAACCTTCTCGACGTTTGGAGATCACTGGTCAAAAAATTGCTTATGCGAATCGAATTTTTATTCGCCAATTTTCTTTAATTTATAATTCGGTGCATTCACTCAGACAAAAACTTGGGTCAAAAGAAACAAAATTCTGAGTCAAAATCTTGGTGATTTTCGATCAACCAAATCTCTTAGTTAAAAAACGAACAAGATCTAAGTTGAATAAAATTTTAATTTAAAATAACCAAATCCTGGTTATATAATTTATAACTTAGTTAATATAACCAAAAACATATGGTTAATTTAATGGATAGAAATGGAAAATAATTGGTAACAGTGACTAACTATTTTGTTAAATTAACCAAGGGAAAAACGTATTTTACTAATAATTAGTTATTATTATTTTACTAGTTTAATTCTAGCAAATTTTCTTGGTAAATGTTGAAAACGTTTTAGGTTGAACACATTACATCAAGGTGGGGTTACCAAACCAATACGTTGGAAGTTTGATTTCGAACTAATGAAACATTGAATTCTTTAAATAAAAAAATTCGGTCGTCTCATCAGAATGCAGTGATCAAACTACAAAAATAATTAAAATACTTTGAACTTACATTCAAAGTATAATCACAATGCTTTAACGAATTTTATTGATTCAAATTAAGATAAACCAAACAACTTGGTTAGTTATATCAAGAAGAGTAAAAAAATACCAAGTTTCTAAATTAAACTATAGATATGGTTTATTTAGCTCAGAATTTTGTGTTAAAACAACAAAATTAAATTAACTATGTATTTGGTAGTAATCTTTTTTCTGAGCGTTGAAAAGCTTTCCGAATCACTACCTCGAGAGGGTCAAGTACCTGCATTTGCATTTTTCCTATATAATCGTCTAGTTTATAGTTCAAAATATCTTGGATCAGACAACAATTTCTAATAAACTTTGGTTCATAAATCCACCGTTTTGACGTTATTAACAAATTTTTCGTTTATTATGAAGTATATACTAAGTATCGTTGTGTATCGTATATTAGGCCTTGTGATATATCGTTGAAAAGGCGTCGACGAATTTGATTGATGATTGATTGGAATGTGCGACCAAACCTAAGTAAGATTCCCGGTTGACGCCGGGCCCATCCGCACACTCTTTTACACATAACAAGATGGAGGGATAGGAATGGTATATTAATTATTATGGAAATTGACCCGGTTTCAGACACCTAAGTAGTCAATAGTTAGTAAATTGTTAGTTGAAATGTAATGTAAGACGGTTAACACAAGACAGCACAATTATTTAAAATGTGGTATGAATCTCAGCAAACAGAATCCTAAAATTTATATTAAATTATCTGCAATAAAACTTATAATATTTCCAGTGGTGGTTTTTACTATTAAGAATACTAAAAGAATGGTAAATAATGAAGTATTAACTAATTATATAAAAACAGCTTAATGTAATAATTATCATTAATTAATTCAATTCAATCCTTCTGAAAAATATTAAATAAAATTAATCAAATTCAAACCACTAAATAATTAGTATATAATAATAGTACTAACCAGAATCAAAAGTATCATTACAGGACTTCGAGATACTAAACAGTGTAAAACATTAAAGCTTATAATTTATTAATAAGTAGCAGCGACATTTCTCGTTCACCAATAAAACCTGTTAAAGTATAATTCAGCAATAATTATTACTAACAATCGAAGCACCATGGTCACCATTAAAACAGTAACTGCCATCTCCTAATTAAACGAGAAATAACTCATGAGCATCCTGAAATTTAAATTAGTTAGCTTTCTGTTCATAATCAATAATTAATTTCCTGTAACTTAGTAATGTAATCATTATTGTTCAAATTCCTAATTTTCTAAAATAATAGAAATAAAAATTAAAATATAATGATTAATATATTACAGAATTATCAACAAAAAATCAGAATAATAAATAATTAGTTTTACCTATAATGAAACCAATTCTCCTCAAAATGATGAATCAAATTATTACCAAACTCAATCCACCATCAAACGGCACAAATATAAAGCGCGAAAAGAACAAGAAGACAAATGCACCGACACTCGACCCCCTACCAACCCAAACCAAACCCAATAAAAATACTAGTCGAAATTAGAAAGGCATGATATAAGAATTTTATATATTCGTATATTTCATTATATTTTATTATAACTATTATTCCCTATATATCTATTATATTTAAGTATCATCCCTGCCCTGTTTTCATAGGTTTACTATTCACACTTTCCTGTGTTATTTTGTATTGCTTTGCAGCTAATAATCTTAAATTGTAATTAAAATGACATCCATTTGGTTAGTAATTATGGATGTAAGTGACCATCTTCTTCATCTCCGTAGTCCAGCAAGTCACTGGAATCTGATTCTTCATTTAGATATATCTCTTCCGCTGCTTTCCGTAATTCATTCCGGTTTGGTAGAAGGGCTGTCCATTCGCTAGTTGGTTTTGTATAATACTTCTGATCTTGAATTAATGAGTCGTTCCACGTGAAACAAGGTCGTCCTAGTTTTTTTGTTCCAGCTGTGTATGATGCTGCGGCACTTAAAATATGAGTTGATCCACGACGATGTACGTGTCCCCAATAATTAATTCTCTGAACTTTAATTCTCTTGGTAATTGTCTTGCCACTTAGCAATTCTTTTACCTTTTTTGTGCTGGGTTTATTGGTGCTGAACTCAATTAATTTTTTTAACAAAAACAGCTCATATTGTCTGAGGCGCCGGCGATTTGCATAGGTGAGAGCTGCTGATTTAAGTCCATAAATCATTATTGGGACAATAGTAGTATTGTACATTGTATAATAGCTGTTCTAAATGGAATTTTATGCTTTTTGATAAAGATTTGCATACTACGGACAACGCCAAGTGCTTGATGACATCTAGATCGTATAGTAAGCGGTCTACTTAATGTTGAAGTTAAGTAGGTCCCTAAGTATCGCATCACTTCGACAACGGTGAATGTGATCCCAGCTAAAAGTACGCTGATTGGATACTCACTTGTTGCATTTGGGTCTCTAATGAGGATGCTACATTTTTTTGGATTTATTTCTAAACCGGCGAATCCAAGAACATGTATTAACTCTTCTATAAGTGGTTCCATTGTATCGATTTGACGAGTAACAAGTATGATATCATCAGCATATGCGAGAATCAATGGTAATTGCAGGTTGTCACGCTGTTCTAATTTTAGTTCAGGGAACTGATCTGCCACTGTTAATAGCACTTCATTTAATATGAAGTTAAATAATCTTGGGGAAATTGGGCACCCTTGCTTTACTCCTTTGTTTTTGGATATTTTCGAGGTGGTGATATTAAACCATTTCACTGAGGAATGCTCCCAAAAACAGGTTTTTATAATGCGATTAACCAGATACTTTGGTATATAATGTTGAAGACACTCCGATATGACATCAAGATTAACTGTGTCAAATGCTTTAGATATAAATCAATGGAGAGTAAATATACTCAGTGTCCGGCCCGCCACTCCTCTTCTATAACCCTACGGATGATGAACATATGATCTTCGGTTGACCGGTTCGTAAGGAAAGCGGCCTGATATGATTGCGGCAAAGATAAATTCTCATCAAGTCGGTCCAGCAGCAGTTTAGTGAATATTTTATAGCCTACATTACAAAGAGTAATTCTTCAATAATCATTTACCGATCTGGGATTTTTAATTTTTGGTATCGGAACCTGAATTGTCTCAGTCCATTCTGGCGGAGGCTCATTTTTTATCCAAGCGGTCTCAATAACTTTCTAAAATGCTTCAATGATATTGTTCGGCGCATGTTTAAGTAGTTCAATTGATTGCCATCGGTACCGGGGATCCGTTCCAGATCGGATATATTTAATTGTTGATCTAATTTCGGTTTCACTCGGAGGTGGACCCAATGGGAAGTAGTCGTCCTCTTTGATCAGGGTTGTCCATTCACCTTCTGATTTTTTTAATTCAGCGTACCAGGATGAAATTGGTATGTAGTGTTTTTGGTTGCTGTTGGTGATTCTCTGATGCTGCTTAAAAAATGAGTACGTTTTGCGTAATTGCTCCGATGGTTTATAGCTAGTTAAGTTGTCGAAGAACTGGTGACATTCGAGAATTTTGTTTTCGGAAAGTGCTTGTTTTAAGGTATTCCGGGCGGTTTTCAAACGGTTATGGGCTGTGACATCCTGTGGATGAGCATTTCTAAAATGAAGAGCACTCTTAAGCTGAGCCAGTGTTCGTCTGGGCTTTGGTGTTATAAATGTTGGTTTGATTAAACACTGTTGAGAAGCGATTTTGATGCTATCAACAATGAGCTGCCATGCATTTTTTGCATCTCCTTTTGAAACGGCTTCTTCATAGATGGTGGAGAGAAGCTTTTGGTAAAGAACGCTAGTCTTATCTTCTCGTAATGCAGAAAGGTTTAAGGATTTATATGTGTATGTTGATGGCGTAATTATTGTCCTAGATTTAGACGATGGTATGCGTTGATTCATTGATTCTTTTCGTATTGTGCAATAAATCCATATCAAACGATGATCACTTATTTTATGAAAAAATGAATCCGCTTTGATTGAATTGATATATATAGAACGGTTTTTAATTCGCGTTAAAATGTGATCCACTTAAGAGTAGGACTTTCCATCAGTCCAGGTTGTAATAGTTCTTCGTCGGCCTCTAGTTGTTTGAATAAATAAATCAGTGGTGCTGGCAAGCAATTGCAAAGCCATGCCATTCTCATTGGACTCGCAGTGGTACAAGTTTTTGACAACGTTTTTCCCTTTATCATCTGAACCAATACGTGCGTTAAAGTCACCAAGCACAACAACATCGTGAGTCTTAGGACAACGATCGATGATTGATAGTAGTACCGTAAATATTTTTGAAGTACGTTGTCTATTATACTGTGATGTATACGGAGGAATATATACGGAAATGAATAGGATTCCCCCCACATTAGGAATACTACTAAGTAACGTTATAATGGATCCAAAATAATTTTTAACTCGCTTTACTTGGATGGATGAAGATTTCCTAATCAAAATAGCGACACCTCTCCGCTTCGTTTTAGGATCATTGGCCAAATACCACGGATAATTTTTTGTACTACACGCTCCTGTGATCATATTGGTCTCTTGAACACTGCAGACGTCAATTGAATTTTTATCAAGAATGAGGTCGATTTTGTTACGCTTTTCCTCATTATTTATCCCGCGTGTATTCCAGGTGCCAAATGAGAAGTAAATTGATTTCTTCTGTATTGATGGTTCTACAGCTTGTGATTGTTCTTCGAGAACATATGGATTATTAGCTGCCTGAATCTCCCTTTGAAAGTGTTTGGTGAGGATCTGTGTGTTCGATGTCTGTGTAAATTGTGTACATAATTCAGACTGTGGAGGAGCCGTTTCACCCGGAATAAGACTATCATAATGCACTCCGTTATATAACAAATTTATGTCATACAAAGGTCTATTATTTTCGGGTATGAAAAATATTTGGTTCTGTGCACCATTACGATGAATATTTATTCTAATATTTCTCAAATTTGAAATAGCTGATAAGCATTCTGCACCGCCCCAAAACCCTTCCGTTCGTAAATCGGATAAATATCTTAATATTAATTGATCTCTAGATATAGTTGAAATGAAATCTGAATTATACACCAAAGGGCAGTAATCTAATATAGTGGGGATGTAAGCTTCTAAATTATTCTCACTACTAATAAAATCAACAATATCCGCTCGAAGTTCTTTAACAGAACACGAAATAAATTTGTTATTTCTAAGATGTAACTGGTGGAGTATGGCATTGAACAAACAATTCCCATCTCCAGGAATATGATAAATTTCCATACTATATTTACTCAATATATCACTCAACAATTTTAATTGATCTTATTTAATTTATTCAATCACCCGTTCTTTTAATACAAATAATTTAAACACTCTTAGCACAAGTTATTTTGAATATTAATTTAAGACTATGTATACGATTCTAAATAAATAAATCAATAATTTATTATTGTTTTCAATTATACGCACTATTTTCTGTTGTTTAACACTTCTAAACACCTATTTTACTTAATTTACACTGCAATTATTCGCTTTTAAATTGCAACTGATCACTTCCATAAATATGTAAATGTGCATATATACACACACATCTATACATAAACATAAACATGTCCATATGCATATATCAATAAATATAGATCCATAGATACATAAACATTTATCTATACAAACATACCAATACATACAAACATATTTACGAGTAACAATATATCGTACGTACATATATATATCCATATTCCTAACCTAAAAATTTATGTTTCAAATATAATGTACGAGTAAATATGTATATAAAACAAAAGAATTCCAAATTGCCAATAGCAGAAAAAACACGAAAAATATAATTGCACTTGCATCCTCGTCTTAACAAAACAACAACAAAAATTGTTAGCAAGTGTAACAAAACAGAAAACAGAATTGATAACCCTTTCTTACGCAAACAATACCCTAATACCATGAGAATCAGAATATTATAGTACTCTCGGCCTTTATGAGTTACAGTACAGTTAAAATAATTATACATTAAAATGCTTATTTGTAGAAATAATATGTATGTATGTAATAGCAATGAAAAAAATTAAAAAAAGGAAAAACTTATCTTATGCGCATCATTTGAAACCAAAAAAGTCGTACACATCAAACGTTTACATACAATACGTAGGTTGCATTCAAGCAACGGTATCAAAATACATACATAGCAACGGAAATTGTTATGTACATATTCTACGCCATTGCAAGCGCACCACACACAAATTAATGCAACTGTACAATATGTACTACTCTCCACTTCACACCACGTCGATTATTGAACTCGCCGGATTTACTGCGGCGGGAGTCCAAACTCCATATAAAAAAAATTAAAATCATTAATTTGAATCAAAGTTGCGTTGAAAAACAGGTTTGTTTTCATATAATTCTGTTTTTACGATTCGCAAACCATTCGTAATGTTCTAGCTGCGGATTTCAATCGATTGTTTTTGTTTGATTTGCGTAAAAATAAAACCAGTTTTACATGCAACCTTGATCGAAATTCATGATTTTAATTTTTTTTATATGGACTTTGGACTCCCGCCGCAGTAAATCCGGCGAGTTCTATAATCGACGTGATTATTATTTATTCATTTATTTATTTATTTATTTATTTATGTATGTATGTATGCATAACAACAATTATCTTATTATTATTATTTTTATTAATTTAATAATTTAGACACCTTTAAAATTATTCAATTATTTATTTTGAGGAGAAAGACAAAAACACGTCTTTCCTCAACGACGATCCATCGCCGACCCCATCGTTGAAAAGGCGTCGACGAATGCGTAAAAATTCCTAGAAAATCTTAGTACTGAAAACTACCTGTGTATTGCTGAAAATACTTACAATTTTTATTATTCCCAGCTACATGTTTGGGAATAATAAAAATTGTAAGTATTTTCAGCAATTATTAAATTATCATAAAATACACCTTAGTATTTGAACTACAGTTGTAGCGGTGGAAGCATATACAATTTTTCTCATTCCCATACAAAATCGGCAAGCCGAAAATTTTACGATACCTAATTTAACACAATCACAAAAGTGCAACAAACAATTGTTAAAAATGAATGCAGAGAAGAATAATTGTAATACAAACAATTTTACACGGAAACAATTCTACACTGAACAATTCATCGAAAAATCAAATATGCGAAAGAAGAACCAATTCATCGAAAAGAATTGTAATGCATATTATTAAAAAATATTGATCAATTTTCTTTTCTGTTCAATCGCCTTTTTTTAAATTTAGTATAAATTCCAGGTAATTCACTCTGTAAGCCGCTTGACGATTTCTTGAGTAGGAGCTGAGATATGAATATTCTTGTCAAGTGATGCTCCACATCCGACGAATACTCTTGAACGAATTTTCTACAAATGCTCCAATCGTAGATTGGCTATAAACTACCCCAATCTGAGCCAGCGCAGTTAGGACATTTTAGTTACTAAGAATTTTTTCGGTGAAATGTATTTTCGCACAATTCGTTTTCGCACATTTTTCCGGTTCAAAAGGAATTTACTATGGAGATTTTACAATTCATCGAAATAAATATTATATTCATATTAAATAGGTTTTGAAACGGGTTATATTGATGAGGTGCATAATTTATTTTCATGAAGATTAGAGCATTTTAAGAACATAATCATTTGGACGAAAAAATATATTATTCAACAGTATTTGTCGATTTTGGAGCATCACTTGACGAGAATATTCATATCTCAGGTCCTACTCAAGAAATTGTCAAGCGACATATTTGAAAATGAGCGACCGAACCAACGCGTGACCGAAATGTTGAATTTATAAGAATTTAATACAGGTTTACAATTTTTTTGGGACATACAGTTTTTCCAAATTATAAGCTCGAATTCATTCTATTAAAATATTTAAAAAAATTTGCTTCTGAAGAAATGATATATTGTCTCATAATCAGATAATTTTTGCTAGCTTTTCTGTGTTTTTGCATTTTTCTCATAATGACCATGAGTCATCATGATTCTAGTGGGATTTGAAATCATAACTCACGTAATCACGGGAATTAATTTTTTCCGAAGGAGTGATATTGGATGATCCCTTAATCATCTTATTTTCTACAATATTATCCGTGTTTTCATATATTTTAGTATTTGGGACCAACCACTTGCCGAAATGTTCGAATTATGCAACAATTCAGTTTGATTCAAATAAGCTATGCATAATAATCATTACTCCGTTTCAAAATTTTCTCCATAGCGGTTTAATTTTATTTCGATGAATTGTTAAGTCTCCATAGGAATTATTTACCTGCAAGTACATGTGATGTGCAAAAAAATAATTTTATATTATTTACTTGTTTCGATGAATTGTTATTTGCAAAATTGTTTTCACGCATTTGGTTATTGTAAAATTGTAGTTTTCATGTTTGTTTTTTGATGAATTGTTTGTCGCAAATTTTCGGGGAACCGCCTTGTTACTAAAAAATAAAACACGCGACTTATTTCAAAATAAATTCACAAAAAGATTCCGATTTGTAAAAATGTCTAATTTATTTTAATTGTGCGGGATTAATATTTAAATGTCATTATTATTTATTTAAATTTTAATATAATATGATTGTAATGGATTTGCTAATTAATATGGTTGCCTCAATGCTATTGTTGAGTAATTTTTTTAACCAATCGTGCACCAATTATGTTCCATTACAAAGCCGTGGTTGGTTTAAATTGCGTAATAGAATTAATTGGCGCACCATTTGAAATTGTAAAATTTGAGGTAGAGTTGTAAGCAAGTTGAGTGTATTCAAAAATTCAATTGGGTAATTCACAACTTCTTCTGGACCCATAACGCTATCAATCGATTTGTATATGTTTTTATTTGGCCTGTATTTGTGTTTTGAATGGGTGTACTACGAAATTGCGGTTTTCAAAATCTCAGTTTTCAAAATCGCGGTTTTCATACATTTTGGTGAAGGAAAATTTTATCAAGCAACATCAATAATATTTGACAGAAAAAATTACGAAATATTCCTTAAAACAAATTAAAATTTATATTGACCGTTTTCTAGAACTTTATCGCAAATTAATTTGTCGAATTTTGTCAAACAATCATTTGAGTTTCGTTTTCCGACATGTCAAATTTTAAAAATTCAAACCGAGCTTTCCTAACAATCGGGATTTTTTTTTATAGAAAACCGGGATTTTGAAAACCGAGATTTTATTACACACCCGTTTTGAAGGTTGTACTGTTAATTTCAGTGACATCCTTATTTTTGACGGCTAATATTGCGCGATCGCTTTACAAAATGCAAATCGCTTTGCAATTTGTAAAATTGATTGCAATATCGGGATATACACTTCAAATTAAATTATCTTTCTATTCAACAATTGTACAAAAATTTGAGGGAAATGTTATTAATGCTGTTATATTGTCTGTATCAACTTTTCCATTTCCAATATCTAATATTTGTTTAGAAAATATAAGGGCTGATGAATCGTTTTGTAATCGCATGCGCATGTTTTCAGAAAGTTTTATTTTTTAAAATTTTGCCACAAATACTATATTTTTCGGGAGGTGTTCGAAGTGTAGTAACGCGGAACTTAATGTACTACTGTGAAATATCTCTGTTCAATTTCTTTCCAAAGCACATTCACACACTTAGGTGTAAGAAATTAGTTGTTAAGAAATTAAATATAGTCGAAAGCAACCAAATTCATCATTTGACCACAAAGCAAAAAATGCAGTTAATGTTATCTGTGGTGGCTGTATAACAAAAACATGTTCTGTGGTAAAATATACTCGTTGTGCATTTTCCAATTGAACAGCCCAATGTACTACTGTGAAATATCTCTATTAAATTTGAAAAGTGAATATGCCCCATACTGCTTCATTGCTGCTGATGTATTTTCCCATTTGATATTGCTTATACTTTCATCTAAATTATGTGTAGATGCAACTCCGAAAATGGCCATATCACCTCCTTCATATTTAGATATTTGCAAATGTATTTTATTGACTTAACAGAATTGAATTATTCAACATTTATAGAGCTTTGTATATTGTTAATAATAAAGGTGAATATGATACTATCCAACGGTTATCAAGTGCAAGGTCATTATTTAGTACTTGCATTGTTATTGATCTTCCATTGTTTTCAAAGGATCGTCAGCGATACAATGAATACCCATCGTTGCTCGTAATCGTTTCAGGAATTAACTGTCTGGGATATCTTTTGGGTCATTTACCATCGATCATATATGGCCAATTTATGTTTAATGCTCCACATGAGCCATGTACCATATTCTGAGTATATACAATTTGGAACAGTTCTGGATCATTTGTTGAGTCGGGTATTTCTACAGGTATAATTTATGTAATTATTGTAATATTTAGTATTGTAATGGCAAACAAATCTTTGTATTGCCATTAATGCTGGTTGTGTTTATTCAAAACAAAATTAAATTTGTATTACAACGGAATTCGCGAAAGTATTGCATGACGGTCGGTATATACACGACCAAATAATTTGTAGTATAATGGCGAATAAATTTTAACCAAAAATTGTTTACGACCCATGCATCATAAGCGTAAAATTTTATCAAAATCAGATCAGTGTTTCTTAAGGCGATAATCTTCTAAGGTTGCTGCTACTTACCGTGAACCGATTTCAACTATAGAACATATGTTTAAATTTTTATCAAAATCGGTGCAGTAGTTTTTGAGTTAATCGATCGGAAATCTCTCACAGAAGCTACTACTTCCGGTCGACCGATTTTGACAAAACTTTACATAAACTATTTTCACGACCCATAAAATACAAGTTTACATTTTTATCAAAATCGATGCAATAGTTCTTGAGTTTATCGCTTACGAACAAACACCTTTCTTTTATATATAGAGAGATTGTACCTACTATAATTAACATTCATAATAATGTCATACAACTAAATACTTTCTTAACCGTTTGAGTCCCAAAGAGCGCGATCGCGCTGTTGAGATTTTATTTTGAGAAAACCCAGCACATTTTGAACATTGGCGACAACTGATGGTGCGTTACCGATTGTCGAAGTCGTGCGCTCAGATTTACTGAAGCAAGTACTTCAACCAGGTTCTTTTAATGAAAATAGTACATTTTACAATAGGTTTGTCTCAATAGATTGCCTTTTTATCTAATTCATTTCATCTTCCGCTGTCATTTAGAAAAAGCGCGGTTGCGCTTTTGGGATTCTTCGACAGTGTTTTTTCAATACCCCCTGGGACTCAAACGGTAGAACTTTTTAACTGATTTTTTTTCCAAGGTGAGAGATTTTTTTTTTTTTTTGATTTTTACTTTAGAACACTTTTCCGTGTACTTCACGATTTCTATCAAAATTTGTATAAAATATTCATAATCATTTTTTTAAGCTTTCTTCGTTTAATATCGCTCACTCAAATCACTATTATGGCTCAATAATAACACAATATAACAAACTACTTAACTGGCTGTATATCAAACTCTTGAGTAGCTCAATATTTGCCTTTTTGTATCAACAATTATAGTCCCCCCTATACATCAACACAAATCAAAAAATTTTTGATTTTCCCAACATTAAGGTATAGCCGTATAAACCATTGCGTTAAATACTTCAACGCAGTCACATGCTGAATAGAAAGTTAGACGTGCGATGAACAATGTGAGCAAAGAGGCGTTGAACCACGAATTTAAAAGATTATATTTTCCTATTTTATATTTTTTAATTCAAAATGTAGATGCGAAAATAAAATCCAACCGAAATTCGACCCGAAATTCAAAGCCTTCTTCACAAAACTTTAATCGACAACTATATATTAAAATTTGTTTCTTAACATTGAAAATACACATGCAACACGCTGAAATGAGCACTGGTGATGTGATTAAAATTGTATCCAGTTTTATCAGAATATACTTCCCACTGGCCAGGATAAATTTCGATTCTAAATGATTCTAAAATCGCGGCTATGAACGAAATTATCTTTGCAATGCCGACCCTCATGTATGTGATGAGGTTAGAATAATTAAAACAAAAAAAATGAATTATGACCGCTTTCTTATTCTGAAAATTTCTATCTTTTATTTTCCAAATATTTTATTGCACAACCCGTTCCTTTATTTTTCACTAATTTTATTCACGCGTTCCTTTGATGTCCTCGAATGATAATTTTATAATAATGTTTTATTTTCATCGCTCCCTCTTTTATATGTTTTTATAATTATTTTTTTATTTATTTATATATTTATTCAAAAAAATATAACGAATTTTGTGCCGAAAAAACGGCAGAAGCAAATTCGCGTAATACATAAAAATACAACATAATCCTAATATTTACAAAATTAAATGATTAAAATGAGAATAAAATGTGATAAAAGCTTACAATAAAATGACTAAGATACTAATACTATTACTACCATTACCAATACTACTATTTTTACTACTAAATTTCAACTTCATAATATGTGACTAAATACATCAAGTTTTATGTAATAACCCTGAATAAATAGGAGATATCAACAGTTTCAAATAGCCATTGTTTAACTCTAGGTAAAAAGGACTTGAAATGAATGTCCTTCCTAATGTAAATTGGTAGCGCATTAAAAAAGGTTGGTGCAGCGACCAGAATAGAGCGTCGGAAGTGGTCATTGAAGAATCTTGGGATGTTACAAAGAAATTGATGGTTACCGCGAAAATTGTAACGAAAATCGCTTCTCATTATTTGTTGACCACTTCGATTAAAAAAAACTCTCAATACCTTATAAACATACAAATGTTTCAACGGCAAAATATTCGTCGTAAAGAATAAATTCCATGATGGTTCAGTTCTTGGTTTCTTTAGATATATTCTCAAAATCATTTTCTGTAGAACATATAAAGGATACGAAGTTGCAGCATAACAACCACCCCAGCACGACAATCCATATTCCAATTTAGCCATAACTAGCGCACGGTAAGCTATTTTTAGAACCGACGGAGGACAATAATCACGAAGAAGGTAGAAAATTCTAGCAGTTGATGACAGATACTGGTGGACTGAATTAACATGCGTTTTCCAATTAAGGCAAGTATCCAAGTGAACACCAAGATATTTAAACGAGTCAACTTGTTCGATATCAAAGCACTCAGAGTGGCAACCACTAGACGCACATTCATACCTGCTGTGATTAGTCACCCGCGGCAAAATAGACGTATTAAAGCTACCAGACAATTTAAACAACATGAATTTAGTTTTCCGGCTTAAGATCAGGCGATGTTTGTCGAACCATGAGAGTAAAACTTTTAAATCAGAATTGATCATCGAAATAACGTTGCTGGGAGAATTCCCACAGTAAGCCAGAGCAATGTCATCAGCAAACCCGGTTGAATAACCATGAAGATTCAATTTAAATACGGAGTTTGTATAAATGAGAAACAGCAGAGGGCCTAATACTGAACCCTGGGGAACACCAACGTCAATAAATTTCGGATCGCTTAAATTATCATTTATCTTAACTCTCACCGATCTACCATCTAAATACGATGCTAACCACTTATTTGCCACTCCTCTAAACCCTATATCATACATAATAGATAGCAGAAGCTTGTGATCAACCATATCAAAGGCTTTAGCTGTATCAATAAATAAAGCACCGCAGCAATTACCTTTATTTAAACCAGTGTTGATTGTATTTAGAAAATCTAACAAGGCCGATTCGGTACTCATACCATGACGAAAACCATGTTGATGGATACTCAGCACACCCGTTTTATCTAAAAAATTGGAAACCCTATTTTTAACTACCTTTTCAAGAACTTTTAGGATTACTGGCTGCAAGGCAATAGGTCTATAATTACCTTTATCAAGGCGATTTCCATTCTTGAAAAGGGGAATTATAGTTGCTGTTTTCAGTCGATCGGGTACAACTCCCAACTCAAAGGAAAGGTTAAAAATGTGTGCAAGAACGGGACTAATATGCCCAGCAATGACTTTTAATATATAATTACTCAGGCCAACATTATCAATTGAGTATTTAGGTTCTAAAGCACAAATAATTGAAAAAACTTCATAACTAGATACTGGGGTCATAAAAAACGTTGTCGGACCGAAATCAAAAGGCAAATTGAAACTAGATGACGTGTTGACAGAGTCAAATTTAGCACCTAAATCTTTAGCAACACTAGAAAAATAACAATTAAACTCATTAGCAATTTCTAGATCACTCGTAAGAAGTTCTCCGTTCTGTGCTAAAATAGATTTGACTAGTGAAGTTTTAGGTTTACGAGTCAGAATCTCGTTCACTAAAATCCAGTTTTTTTTTATATCACCGCGGTTAGCAGAAAAACGCTTAGAATAATAGGTTTCCTTTTCATTTTTGATATCTACATTAATTATGGTGCACATTCTGTTATAGCTATCACGAAGTACTGCATTATCAGGACGCTTATTTAACTTGGACCGCAGTTTATTCCTTTTATTAATACGTCGCGCAAGGTCAAAGGAGATCCAAGGCTGCAGGCGTTTAATTTTAGACGAGCAATAAGTGTAGCAGCGTTCCAAGATAATAAAAATATTATCCAAAAATACCTCAAGAGCTAGAGATGGATTGTCGATGTTAAAAATGAACCCCCAGTCCATATGATTCAACCTTTCATATAACAACAACAGATTGAGTTTCTTTCTACTTCTCGTGGAATTTTGGTTCAAATTAGACCTTGGTAACAGTATCTGAGAAGCCTTAAACCGTATCTCAATCAAGTGGTGGTCAGAAATTTTTAAGTCCACAGCCGATGTTCTTATACCTGAAAGATCATTAGACCTAAGTCTAGCAAAAAAGTGGTCAATACACGTTGAAGAAGAAGCAGTAACCCGCGTGGGAGTACAAATCAATGACTCAAGCCCAAAACATGACATAAGGTTTAGATAATCAATGCTGTTGCTTGGAAACCCAAGAATATCAATGTTAATGTCTCCAAAAACAAACAGATTTTTTGACCTAATACTGCCCAAAACCTCGGCCACTTCCCGAACATAGACACTCACGGCTGTAGATTGAAGTCGATAGATGCATAAAAAGACATATAAATCAGAAGAAAATCTCCACTCAACCTTTATGATATCGGCTGATGGTAAGTTATGGGCACTAACTGAGCAATCTAAATTTGAGTCAAAAAGGACGGCAACACCACCTGCTCTATACGAATCATTGCACGCACCGAACAACGTATAACCATTTAAATTATATGAAGACAATTCATTAGTGTGAATCCAAATTTCACTTAAAAATATAAACGAGGGCCTTGTGTTATATGCATTAATATTGGCAACCAGTACGTCAAAATTCCTTCGAAGACTTCGAACATTTTGATGTACAATTAAAAAATCCGCAAAATCACAATTATCCATAAAAACTGAAAAGGTTATTGAATCGCGAGAAATGTACTGAAAAATAAATTACAAATACAATCAATACGTCTAAATAAGCAGATAATTGTAACAAATAAAGATCAGACAGCCAATTAATTTGCAAAGTTAACGTTATATTCATCTGTTGATATATCGAATTCAAAGCTATTACATCACACGAAGGTAATGCAGATATTCCAAAATGAATACACGGAAGTATCATACAAAAAGAACAGTCTGAATTAACTAATAGAATATTAGATGCGCCTAAAAGTCCTAAAAGTGTTAACAAAAAAAGACTTAAAATTACTGAGTTATGAAGTAGAAATGTAATATTTATGAAAATAAGAAATAGTTTATGAAACAATAATAATAATAATAATAATAATAGCATTAGTTTATGAAACAATAATAATAACAATAACCGTCAGGGTTGTACAGACTTATGTGGTGAATTATGGGGTTGTCACCGCCATAATCCCACACGGCCGTCCTGAATCGGCCACCGGCCCGGTGTCCGACTCATGATCTGGGAACCCCAAGAATTGTGATACTTCATCGGAGAAATTGGTTCGTCCGAAATAATTTTTTGTGGTAAAACAGGATTACCTCCAATTGGAGCACCACCACCACGAATGCCGACGATGTGACCTTGACCAGCTCGAATTGGCTTAGCAATTTGAGCCTGAGGTCCACGTCTAGCTAAATTCTTTTGTATAACGGCCTCCTTAATATGATCAACTTCATATTGATAACGTTTACGATCACGCATTGCACCCTCTTTCACCTCGTTTAGCGCTGTTTCAAGTGCTTGGACCCGTTCCATTGTTGTACGCAAGCATTTCTCTAATTTTGGTAGTTGACACCGTAAATCAGCATTATCTTGTACCAATTGCTTATGCACCTTGGTCAATTGTTCCAAATTATTTCCTAAGAATGAAATCTTTTGTTTTTGTGCAAATGAGCCACCATCTTCTTCGCTATCCTCTGATGTAAGCGATTTTTTAATGCAAGCCTGTAAATCTTGTACGAAAAGTTTCCGTAAGTTATGAAGTGTTTGCAATTCTTTTGCAACAGTGTCTTCAAGTCCCTTCAATTCTTTGCGTGCTTGTTCACGGCGTTCGTTCATTAAGATTAATTCTTGGATTTTCGCCGATTTATCTGATTCATCCTGTTTGAGCTTCTCGTGATCGGATTTCATCTGCTTTTAAATCATTAATAGCCTCTTGTTTCTCGGAAATTTCATCACGCAATGCTGCTACTTGTTTTGTGTGAGCATCACGTAATTGATCCATTTGATTTTCAAATGCAGTTTTTAATTGTTCCGCCCGTTGTTTCTCCTCGGCGTTGACAGCTGAACTTAATTCGGCCGCATTTAGTTTAGCACATTCCTCCCGTAACGCATCACAATTTTCTTCAAGCGTACGCTTCTTATTTTCTGATTCCCGCATTGATTCCTGTAATGATTTCAATGAAACTATATCCTCTGTGATGTCCGCTGCCACGACACCGACGTTCGGAGCAAACTTCCTAATTGATATATTGTCCGGTGACAGTATAGTTACTGGATCATTCAATAGCTCATTACCTATTATCACCTCACAAGGTAATAAATCATCAGGGGCCACATGGAAGCAAGTATGAAATCGTTCGCCATCTATTATTATGTCACATTCTATTCTCCCTAAAGTCTCTATGGCACCTGAACCAACACCGTAAAATTTCGTCGGTACACGTCGTAATTCTTCCAGTTCCAACGCTTCCCATTTTCTTTTGCTCATCAAATTGAGGTCGCTTCCGGAATCCACGAGTGCGAGTACTTGATGGTGCCCTATGTTTATATATTTCACATTTTTCCGAGCAATACCCTTAGTCGTCATTACTGCTGTAGTCTTGTTTGATTCGAGGGTGGGACATTTGGATGCTAAATGCCCATATATATTGCATTTGTAGCATCTCGGGCCATTTTCTTTATTTCTGCATTCCTTTTTTATGTGCCCCGTCTCGTTGCAGTTATAACAGCGACCACGATTCGTTTTCCCCGACCTTGGTTTAAGCTGGTTCCTGCATTGATCCTTTTTTCGTTCTTCTATTTCTGCCGATAATAGTGGGGAATTCTTAACTACTATCCCAGGCTTTTGTAAACTCATTAGTTCCTCGTATAGTTTTATCTTATTTTTGAATTCCTCCATATTGGTGGCGCCGTACAGAATGATTTTGTTAGTGTTATATCCATCGATACCATCAATGTAGTACTGGATGATAGCTGCTTCTTCTATCTTCCCGATATGAGCTATTTCCATCAGCTCAAGTAAATACACTCGATAACCTTCCCCGGCATTCTCTTTCTAGACGCAAGTCGTTTGTGTATAACTGCTGTGTTCTCTACCGTAGTAAATTCTCTGGTTAGGAATTCTTTTAAATCATTCCAATTCGTGATCAAACTTGTCGTGCGTAAAGCTTTCTTAGCACATCCGTCGAGCAATCTCCTCCCATACGTGACTGTTTGTATATCACTCTAACCGCACGTTATGGCGACTCCTTCCACGTCACTAATCCATCGTTCTACTGGATACTCGTCTTCACCGTTAAATTTGACCATGGCGTCCTCTACATCTCGAAACAAGAGAGTTGAGTTTTGAATTGACCCATGCTTAATATAATTTGTATTATTTGCCGCAAAATTCCGTTCACGTTCCAAAAGCTCATGCTTCTGCTTAAGCAACTCGATTCCCAAATTTTTCAATTCGAGTTCTTTGACTTGAATAGCTTCGTTGTTCGCCGATTGTGATGCAGTTTGAACCATTGAAGAAAGTTGCATCTCGTTCATTTTTTTCTAAAATTCTTTCATCATACACTGGTAAAATTCTTCTTTGCTGACGTCATCGTCATTGGCTTCTTCTTTTCGTTGATCTTTTTTTGATTAAGGTGCCATTTTTTTCTGTTTTAAATAACAACCTCTTGATTCCGTCACGACACAGTTACACCTTCTTTGTGTTATTCTTCCTCGTGACCGTCGATATCTCTCCTGTAGGACGTCTTTCACCACAATGACACAATTAATCAACAATCTACGTTAATTTGTTCGAGAAATATCCCGGTTAAGCCCCCATGTGATGAGGTTAGAATAATTAAAACAAAAAAAATGAATTATGACCGCTTTCTTATTCTGAAAATTTCTATCTTTTATTTTCCAAATATTTTATTGCACAACCCGTTCCTTTATTTTTCACTAATTTTATTCACGCGTCCCTTTGGTGTCCTCGAATGATAATTTTATAATAATGTTTTATTTTCATCGCTCCCTCTTTTAAATGTTTTTATAACCGTCAGGGTTGTACAGACTTAT
The DNA here is from genome assembly GCA_947310385.1 of Nephrotoma appendiculata. NCBI lineage: Eukaryota > Metazoa > Arthropoda > Insecta > Diptera > Tipulidae > Nephrotoma > Nephrotoma appendiculata. The sequence goes on from OX371224.1 coordinate 311,903,358, forward strand.
GTGGTGAATTATGGGGTTGTCACCGCCATAATCCCACATGTATACATATTCGAAACGCATACTGTGTACATTACCCAAGTTCCATCCATTTCTTAATCAAAAGGTTGGTTTATAGATTCGGCGGCCACAAGAATGGGTTCTGTGTTCAGTCGATCTTTATTGCCTGTTACATTTACAAGCTACATATAAATTTTAGGGTATCTGACTGATTTTTTGGAATAACATTTGTGTGGTGTGATTGATAACTCATGTTAATCCTTTATTAAATTTGTGCTTTGACATTTTATTGCATGCCGATGATATTGTTTATTGACGTTCCGTGGCTTGCAGAAGCTTGATTTGAAAGCTCTGTATTTTGTTTAAATATTTAACTGCATGTGTAAAGTTCTTATTTTTAATATAGGTTATATTTTTTAATTAAACCCGAGCAAGCAGGCGTGTCCTGCGTTTTTTACACCGTGAGCAGGTTGATCAGTACCAAATGATCCAGTGTGAACAGAGTAATAATTTGTTTTATACCTTGCATACTCTTCGTACACTGGCATTCTATTCAGAGTAAATTTTTTAGAACCGAGTATATCAAGCACGGATCACAAATAAAAACACAGTGTGCATAGGAAAATTACTCAGGTTGAATGAAAAACACAGTATTTTTTGACAGCGCACTGCTTGCCCAGGTTGAATTAAAAATAGGCCCATTTATTGGTTTTTCTCGAATATTTTAAAATTGTACTAGCACAGCTGGTGTATGTAAGAATTATTTATTTTTTCTTATACGTAGAACTGTATTGCCATTTGAAAATTTAGGTTCGAAATTTTAGCTAAAGTTTACTTTACGTATACATCGAGAAAATCAGGTAAGGAGTATAAATTTTTAAAATTTTTAAATGTAGGATTGTTTATCAACAAGTTCTTTGGAGGGGAAGCTTAATTTTTCCGGGAAATTACCCCCCCCCCCTCGTCCCACAAAAACTTGCGTATTATTTTATTCAAAATACGTATACAAGTGTGTAATTTTTATAAAAATTTAAAATTATAAATAAAATTTGACACTTGAAGAATTGTATAAATTCTGGAAAAGTGGGGGTTTTGTGGCGGCAGACAGCATCTAAGGTACACAATGCATTAAAATTACATAAAAAAAAATTATGTATATTTAGAAAAGTTGATTTTTTAAATATTTGTGGCACTATCAGAAGAAGCGATAAGAGCGATAGAAACTCTTTGATCTGTGTCTGCAAGGTTGACGAAGCAATTATTATTAATAAAAATTAAAAAAATATTGAAAAAATAAAAATTTTAATTTTTTCCGGAAAGTCAAAAAATTTTCTGGAAGAATTTTGATTCTCCCTCCTAAAAACTGATAATAAACAATCCTACATTTAAAAATTTCCAAGATTTATACTACTTACCTACCTACTACTGATTTTCTCGATGTATACGTAAAGTAAATTTACGCCGAAATTTTTATTGTGAGGTAGAAATGAAGCCAAATGTTTCCTTCAAACAATAACTTTCGACATTGCCATACATTCTCCACATTTTCGACATTTTTTTAAATTGTCTGCATACATTCTTTACACTTGTATAAAATTACTTATCTACGCGGTGTAGACAATACGGCACAATGCTTGTCAAAGCTATATATCTATAATTTGCAAAAAATTGTGAAGCTTTGACTGAGCTTGGAAATACCGACTAAGCTTGGAAATTGACAATATAATTAAACACGAATATTTATCAATATTTTACCCAGATGGTTTGTTATGAGTTCCTTTACGATATGGAACGATGTATTGAGTACAGTTTGACCATGCAAATCGGATTGGCAGCATAAAACAAATATTGATCCAATATTTAAAATCGTGCGACATACTTAAAACTGACCAATATTTGATTATGAAGCTGGCAATGATGCAAAAGAAAACTTTAAAACCGGTTCGTAGTAAATGACTCCTCACAGAATGTTCACTTAAAGTTGTATAAATTATTTCATATAGCTATTCCATAGCTTGAGCAGCATTTATATTGACATCCATCTTTTAAAATTGATGCACACAGAACAACAGCTTGTAAATGACTGAAACTTTTGTCATAAAAGATATATTCATTTTAGGCCTGTCTGCATAGTGTGTATAGCTAAAATTGTCGCGTCCTTTCACAAGTATAACATTCCTAATTAATTGTATGATTTAAAAATCCTGGATTGGGATGAAATAAATCATACCTGATGAACATTTTTATTTTTCTAAGAATGTAAAACTAGAATATCTTCACACTTCATGTGCGGTTGAAACCATAAATAACGTAAATTAAAATTGATGTTGTCAAAATGGTTTTTTGGTTGAAAATAATCAAATTGTTAATTTTTGGAAACATTAAAAATTGTAGTTCGATAGGGCTGAGCTATACTGTTTTTGACTTCAGTCAACGATTAACCATTTTCTTACCAACCAATTACGAATTCTAAATAAATTCGCTAATTAAAAAATAAATGCTGAAAATGTCAAATTATGTATAATCTAAGTTTATCCCAAATTTTTTGGTTTAGATAATCATCTGCACACATTTCATAAACGTGGATATAACCAAGCACCACAAAAATCATATTTATATACTCCCCGGGTGTGGTCAGTTAATTTACAAATTTCCAACTAACTCCAAAACATGTTTAATTTGCAGCCTGAGTTTGGTTTTAGGAAAATGATTGATTTTTTTTTTGTTTGGTAGGTGTACACCACCACCTAACACAAAAATCTCATTAATTTGTCTCCAAACAAATAATAATTCACCTATTTATTTAGCAAGGTGGAACATATTCCATTAGCTAAATTATATTTTTTTTTCAAATGTGAACGCATGTTTGTATCTTTGATATGGCTAATTAATGTAAAAACATGTGTGTCATAGAAATATAATTACCATTATTTTATCCACAGGGTAAAACAATCTTTATTCACTTTGATAAAAAAATAAACAAAAATTACGTTCCCAAACCACGGTAATTTGTTCGATCCCCTTAAGTTGTTACGTATACGAAATATTGTTGGGCATAGCATACTACCTAGTGTATTTTGGTTTATTTGTTACGTTTATGTTTTTTAATTTTGTTTTTAAAACAAAAAAATATATTTTGAGGTTTTTTTTGCTAATGACAGCTCGGGGTATAGTAATATAATTATACATTATTTATACAACAGATATTATAATTACCATTGTTCATGTCAGAAATTCACAAACTCTATAATAGTCTAACGAAATAATAAAAATAATTTTTTTTTCACAAAAAATGGAAATAACATAAACAAAAACTAGATTTATTTTAATTTTCAATTTGGGAGCTTTGGTTTTCATTTTCTCGCAGCAAAGTCAAACAATTTTTATTAAAAATCCATAAAAAATATTTTTTTAATTATGTTAAATTTTTATTATGTATGCACATATCCTATAATATGTTTGATAATATTTTTTGTTTTGTTTTGTTAAACTCGTTATGTTTGGTAATTGTCATATGTTTTTATTATGCGTTTATGCACAAAATTAATTAAAACAAAATTATATAATAGTTTAACGCAAAAATAGTATTACATATTATTAATTTTTTTTAAAATTATTATTTATCAACTGGAAAAACTATTTTTGTGTATTGTGAAAATTAAATAATATTTTTATTTTGTTGGTACTATCTACATATTTAAGTAAATAACATGTACATTACACATATTAGAAAATTATTATTTTAATGTTTAACAATGTGGAAACTAAAAATAAAACAACGAAAATTTTAACGGTATAGTTATGGTAATTTGCTCGATATATGTATATTATGCTATGGGTGTTGAAAAATTTATGGCTGTAGTTTATTGTAGGTATATGAACACTATATATATTATAACAGTGTAAGGTAGATTTTAATATAGTTTTTGTTTAGAATTTATTATCTACTAATTTTTCACATTATTATTTAGAGAAAAGTGATTCGAGCCCACCTATAGTTATGCATGTAGATTTGTTTTAGGGGTTAACGTAATTTGCTGAATAAGTTTGGAATAGAGATATTAAAATTTTTATTGTTTTTGAACATTATTCTGATATTATAAATAAATAATTAAACATGTTCAGATTAAAAATTTAAAAATCTGTTTAAAGGATGAGTTAAAATAACTATTTTTTTTAGTAATTATGTTTTGCATATCGCAAATGGAATATAAACATCCGGATCTCTGTAAATCGTGTGGGTAACTGAAGCTGGGAAATTTTTGAAATTCATGATGAAACTTTGCATACCGATTAAGCCCAATTTGCGCTAATTAATGCTCACGGAAAACAAGTAGTGCTAGTTTAGGGCTAAAAAACAGGCAAAGAAAATGTTTTTCCAGAAACAATCTTAACCTAATTTTAACACTGGAGAAATTTGCGATTATCATAGAAATCAAATTTTCATAGATAAGTTGAGGAAAAAGAAACGAGCCCCTAAAAGATACTAAAGAAACAAAATATAGAGGTTGGAAAATTTGCACATTTTTAATAATTTGATAATAAATGGCAGTTACTATATGGATTCACAATTTGATTAAATAAAAAATCACAAAGTTAATTTATGTATTTTTTCTAATATATTTTTTCACACAGGGTTTTTTTTATATAAAATGAATTTATCTTTGGGTTTTGGTAACAGCTTATCGCCAAAATTAACATCAACTATCGCTTCGTGTAGTCAATTATTGGTTTTGCACATAATGTTATAGGTTTTGTAGTCGCGAAAAGAATAGGCAGAATTTTGATTTGGAGATGCCAAGTAACTCCTATATTGTCCTTCAAAAATTCCCGCTCAGTGATTCGACATTTTCGAAACTCTTACTTGTACTAAAATATCCCGCGTAATCTTATCAAGAACAAAATCAACTCATTGCACTCATAAATTTATTCTAGTACATTTTGTTATCACGAAAATAGAATGATCTTATTTTTGGCAATTAGTGAAACGGGAATAATTTCGATCATTGTGAAGCTTAACCAAAAAAAAAATGGGCTGGTGTGAGTGCTTCGAATCAATCATCATCTTCAGAAATGGGGCAAAGTGGTCTGGAATTCAATATCCATTCGATTTGACATAACAGAGTAGCCATCTTTTCGAATATTAAATGACAGTTTCCAGTAACTCTATAGTAAGATGATTTTTAACCGCTGATTCCCACAAACCTCCGAAGTGAGGTATATGTTGCCAATTTATTTGATGGTGAGCAAAAATTCTGCAATGTCTAAATTATTACTTTTTACGTTATTAAATTTATATTCCTCTTTTAGCTTCTGGTTCGCTCCATTAAAATTAGTACCGTTGTCTGCATATTATATATCGCTCGGAACATTTCCTCTCGCTGAAAACCGCTTTACCGCTGTGATAAAGGCATCTGTAGTTAGTTCAGTCACCGCTTCAACATATATATCGCCTAAGTGACCATGCAGACAAAAAATTGCGATGTAACCCTTATTAATTTTTGCTTCACGTCCTCTCATACTGGCTTAAGTGATGGGACCGGCATAATCATTGCCACATTTGGAAAAAGGTCTCGCTGGTGTTGTTCGGACGGATGGTAGATCTTCCAAATATTGCCCTTCACAATCCAATAAGTTTTACGGATGCGAGATGGAATGTATGGGATGGGCCGAACATATATACTTTTTATGGAAAAAGGAGATTATCATTCTACTAAGGACTCTTATCTAAAAATGACGTGAGTAATGTTAATTTATTTATGCTGGATGGAGTTTCTTTTTTATTTAACATCTTTATTTCACTTGAATATTCTTTGTTTTGTATCCATTTTATGACATTTTCGGTGGCTTTTTTAATTTCTCGCAAAGTTATTCCTGAGGGTTTCTTTATTTTTTTCTTGATCTTAACGTTTTCAATAAATCGATCTTTAAAACATAAGATTCTGATGGTCTTATTGAATAAAAATGTTTTGCTTAAGATTGTTTCATATATATTTGACTATCATAAGATGAGCATTGTGAGTGAAATAACATTGCTGAAGGCGGCTTTTTCATCTCATAAATGGTGCCGTCATAGTTTACCTCCGTCTTTGAAATTGGCCATGTTTCTTCCGGTTGAATCAACCACGGCGGCCCACGCCACCATTGATGGAGCAAAAGGAGTTTCAAGGGCAATACACCTCTCGAAGCGTAGTTCCAATGATTCCTTGGTAATAATCCCTGTATCTTAGAAAAAGAAAATTTTGGTTTGTAAAATTAAAAAACGAAGTTTTTAATTTCTCAAAGTTACAAATTTTTTTGAATTTCAAAAGTATTTTTTTGAAATTAAATGAAATTTTTGCAAACTAATAAAAAGCTTTTTTATTTTAAAAACATATTTTGTAAAATGATTTATAAAATACTTTTTAGATTTAAAAAGTTTATTTATTTAAACATAATAATTTATTTCAAAAGAAGTGTTTTAGCATTTAAAAACAATTTTTTTGATAATAATGACAAATTATGAAAATGTTTATATTTATTGTTTTGCCAGAAATCCCGTTGTATTATTTTTCAATTCGTCTATATTTTATTTTTTATTTTAAAGTTTTTTCGGCTATTTATATAATTCGCCAAATCGATATGTTCTTGTGTTATACTAAAGGTATAAAGGTTTGACTGACTAAGTAGAAGTAGAACAACTTTCGAAAATCAGTACGAAACGAAACCAAACTGCCAAAAAAGAATTTGAGGAGGTTCTCAATTTCTATTTATATTTTTAAAAGGGTTGTGCTTGTGTGTATTTTTATACAATGACCCTCGGGGTTAAAAACTGGGGAGGGCTAGTAAATTTTTTACTTTTCGTGGTAGATATGTTATGTTCTTATGAGTAGCTGACTCTTTGGTTTTGCTGACTTTAAGTGAACAGTCGCAAACATTGATTACTTTGATTTAAAAATATTGTGACATAGGTATGTTAAAAAAGAATTATTTAAAAATTAAAATAAATTTTTTAAAACTAACCAATAGTTTTTCATTCTTAAAAATCAATCTCTTAAAATTAAAGAAAACTATTTGACATAAGTAAGAAAAATATTTTTGAAAATAAAAAAAAAAAATTTATTTTTATAAACAAATTTGGTAAAACATTTATTTTAAAAATAAAAAGATTATCCTTTTGATAAAATCAAAAGGATAATCTTTTAACGAGACTTTTCGCCTAAAAAATATATGTATATTTTTTAGATTTTATATGTATATTTTTTTATTTTTACTGGTTTTTTTTCTCAGTGTGGCGACAAAGGTTTTTCATTTAGTTGGATGATCTGATAACTATGCTAATACAATTGAAGAATCTGTCCAACCACATAGCGGTACACTTTCGGGGAGTGGTTGCCTTACTTCCTTTATTAATTTAACCAAAAGGTGAGCTCCGCATAGTTCTAGTCTAGGACGCGAAACTTGCTTGAAAGGAGCTACTTTTGTTTTCATCTTTGAATCGGCTATATAATACTGCTGAATAAGCTCGTTCACTCTCATATAAAAACCAAGGATCTGCGTATCCTTTTGATTTAGATATCGTGATATTTTGAGCCGTTTGATTTGCGGAAGCTGAGCTCTCCAATGGTTCCACACGAGAGAGATGTCATCTGGTAGTTTATCATCCCATTCTGATTTCCTTAACCATAGTTTTTGATAAAGAATTTTGGCTATTCTAATTGATGGAGATAATAATCCAAGTGGATCGAAAATTCTTGATGCATTAGAAATTAATGTTCGCTTTGTCGAAATTATTTCTTCAGGTAATCATTTTTACGATCCCACTGAGGACCTAATATTTTGGTGGGTGAGTAAAAGGCTCATTCTCATTATTTCGCCATATAGGATTCGCTGACAATCTTGATGTTCCTCGGCTACGATGCCTTGCCTGCGTACATATTTTCGATGTCGGCTGTAAGTCCAATTTTGTTGGTTGTATAATTGGTCTGACCATGAGTAATTCATTGATTGATGTACCATTGGTGATCTTGCTGGGACCACCAAATACGACTCGCAAATTCGTCGTTGTACCCTCATTCTGCGTTACGGCATGAAGTGGTAAATAGTAGCTGCTTGTAGATATCTGTTTTAAAGTTTCACCCGGAACCTCTATTAAATGATCCTGCGTAAGGTATTACTTATAATATGAGCGTAGTCCGATTTTAATTTAGGATCGCGATTAAGTCTTTGTTCTAAATTAAAACATCGTTTTTTGGCAATGTTAAGTGAGTTCTCCAAAGGTATAGATTCATTTTTGAACGACAATTTCACAATATATTTACCGCTATTATGCTGCAAAAAATTTGATTTAAAATGCTCTTCACATTCGATTTCTGCTTTGGAAAATGGATTACAGTTGGGAATTTTTTCCATCTCCCAAAATTGTTTTAGAGCTTCATCGATGTTTAGGCCAATATGAACGCTAATGTTTGCTGTATCAATTTTAATTTTAGTCGCTTCACCTGATACAATCCATGCAAACATTGTATTTTGTGCGATTAAATTATATTCATGGTTATCGAAATGACCTTCTCGCAATGTATTAAAAAATCGGTATGCCCCAATAATTATGTCGATCGCCCCGGGTTTATTGAAATGTGGATCTGCCAAACGAAGTTCCTTGATTTTTTGGAATCAAGATATCATGCCTTTTGCCGATTCAGTACCTGATGTCAGTCCTTCGCATGTATACGTGTAAGCAAGTCTTTAGGCACATGATTCAGATGAAAGACGCTTGTGCTCCAGAATCTAACAACACACGACATCTTTGATATTTGTTCGACGAATCAAGAACTCTAATTATAGCCGTGGGTAATAAAGCTGTGAATCGCTTGGTCGTCGTCGCGTGTGCCACCGTAACGGATTCTGCGTTTTACTCTTCAGATTTTGAACTAGACAAATTTTCCGTGCTGAAAGAATTAGTTTTCGTTAGTGATTTTATATCTTGATGTAGAGTCGTATGGTGTGGTGTTTCGTACGTTATGTACTTCGATGAAAAAAATATTAAACAATAATTTTGGAAATTACAGTGCAAATAATTTAAACCCAAAGACAATAAGATAATTTTGATTTTATATAATTCAAAATTCATAATAATTCAATTCATAATATCATTTTAGTGTTTCGATATAGTAGTTTTTAGGTTATAGTCATATTAACTGAAATAAAATATTCTAAAATCCATATTCCTGGCAGGTATAGAGGTAACATAGTGGCTGTGTTTGTTTCAGTCGAAAATTGGCCCAATTTCATTAAACAACAACAACTTCTTAGTATATATTACATGCAGATAATAATGATGTGAATGATTTAATAAGTTATTTCTACCAGTAATACCCATTGTATCGAATTAAGTTTAAGCTGTCAAATTTCACCGAACCCTTTCTAGAACCAAAAAATATTTCTTAAGCCGTAAATCGCCTCCTACACGTTAAAGGCCGGTTAACACATATTCTTTCTTCGAAGATGGCAAAAACAGAGTGCACCGCTCCATTACAGACGTGTGCGTAAACTTTATCGGATTGCTTATGAGGCGAAGGCTAACCACACCGATTTAACTAAACATGTTTTTAAAGAATTTGCTCTCAATTCACTGCAAGATTTATAAGAGACGGATTCCTTTTATGAGGAATATGTGTCATTTTAACAAGGATCGTTAAAATTACATGAAAGGTGCAAGTCCACATTAGTACGACTGACCTTATCAAACAAGAGATCCTGTGCTAGAACTAGCTCCTAGCACTTCCAACTTGGCTTATCAAACTGCTTTATTTCTAAAAGCAGACACTGATCAGCCACAATTCAAAGTACATTGGGAAACGTTGAAGTTGAATCACACGTAGGAACCAGCATGATCGCAGACCTGACGAAAAAGTTCGTAGAACTACAAAGAGATACAGTTCAATGTAATGGTTATAAATAATAATTTCATGTCATAAAGCTAACTTTTGCTAATATAATAATAATCAAAATCAACTGCACAGGCAAAGTATTATCTCAGCCATTGCCTAGTTGTAACATCTGTCCGAAACCATTGATTTATCCGCCTACTATAATGATCTGCTTTTACCTCCCAGTCACCTTCCAAGTACCTCAACAAAAAATGTAAAAGAACTGAGGTTTATTTTAGAGAAGACTGTTCTAACTTTGTCCTAAAATTACAAACACAAATTTAGGACAAATTTATTACAAATTTCCAGCTTCTCTACAAATTCGTGAAGTTTGTTCTAAATCCTAAAAGATTGTATATTATGTATAAGTGAACATTTTATACTTTTTTTGGATAAACCAATAAAAGTAAACTATTTATTCTTTATAATGAATTTTGAAATATATTTAGGTAATCATTTTCAATGTTCAGATTAAATGATTGATGTTATTGAATGATTGTGAAATTTATTTCTTAGAACTGCTTCATACAACAACTTGTTTATTTTAAGCTTTCGAGGGTGTAATACCCATATTAAATGTATTATTGGTCTTCCGAATAATTCATTTTTAAAGGTACGCCAATTTAACTCGTTTAAGTGTTTTAATTATAGATTATTGTTTAAAATGATAAAAAAAATGTTGATAAGATGCATAGTATCACGCACTTGTGTAACGAAAAATTAATTCAAAATTTCAATGTTAAAGACTATTAGCGAGCTCTTGTCATATGTCGCTGGATTCGTGTAAGTGTCTTCTATTATTTTTATCAACATCAAGAAAATTCTTTGACCCTGAAACAAAATATGATGATTCCAGTACTACCGTATAAGCGATTGAAGGGCGTCTAATTTGTTTACAGGGTCCCCCGTTGGGCCCAGGTTCCGTTTTTAAATTTTTTCTAAGTCCCAATAATTTTGGTAAAAAACATTGAAAGAGGGTTTTCAAGTTCCAGGAATTGATTGTGGTGGATCTAAGTTTTACTAAATAAAATGTACAGGTTCCTTTGTTCCCTACTTTTCTTTTTTTAGTTCAAGCGTTTTCGATAAATTTACAAATATAATGTTTCCAAGTACAAGGTGTCAATTGTGGTGAAATTCAGCTTAAGAAAATTTGTTTACAGGGTCCTCCGTTGGGGCCCAGGTTCCATTTTAAAATTTTTTGTAAGTCCTAACGTTTTTGATAGCAAATATAGAAAGGAGGTTTTTAAATACTAGGAATCGATTTTGGTGTCTCAATTTCGGGAGAAAAAATTGACAAGGTTCTCCGTCGGGACCCGGAATTCATATTTATTTATCGAGGCACGTGGTCCGGGTTCCATTTTTAATTTTTTTTAATACAGGCGATGGAATTGCTGAAAGAGATCGATTGCGTTTAGTCTCAATTTCGGGAAAACTTGTTTACAAGCTCCTCCATGGGGGAGGATATATTACGTTTTCAATGTTATCATCGTCGAACGGTTTTAATAGAAATTTCTAAAAATAGATGTTTCGGGTACCAGGAATCGATTGCATGGGGTCTCTGTTTTGGAGTTTCGGGAAAAATCATTTACAGGGTCCTCCGTAGGGACCCTCGTTCCATTAAAAAAAATTAATTGCTGAATGCGCGCTTACAAGCACTAAAACTCGATTGCGTTTGATCTCAGTTTCAAAAATTTCACTTACAAGGTACCTCTGTCATGATGTAGTATTCAGTTTTAATGTTTATCCTAAGCCATAACGTTTTTAACAAAAATACCACGAATCGATAGCATTTGGTCTTAGCTTCAATAAAAAAATGTTAACATGAAAGCAGCCAATCTAGTGAATTTAACGATATATGTCACAGTCCATAAGTCGAACTAAACATTAATATTTAGAATGAACTGCAAACCATTCAAACTAAAAACGGTATTATTAAAAATGAATATTTCCGTAAAAGGTCATAGAATTTTTCTGTATGTTAGTTGGGTGAAGATACTCCAATGCATCTTTAATCGCTTTTAACATTAATCTCAGCATCAACTGCAAGCATGAGATATTCAATTCGCAAAATTTATTTTTATTTTATTCTAATTTTAAGTACAATTGTTCATTCCCTTGGTCATTAAAAATTACTCTGCAATTAAAAAAGCAATATACGATTTTATCACTATACCTTTATACCCAATTTGCATATAAAATTATTTTAATTTTTAAAGTTCGTTACCTATAACGAGAGTTTAACCATTATACATACTCATTTCTAACGGTTAGGGCAAAGTTAGTACATACTTCATACCCGTGTCGGAATGGTATTGGACTCTCATGTCAAACCAAGTCAACTTGGTGGTCAACTCTCTCTTGGAGTGGGATCAACTAAGAAATGAAACGCAACGGTATTTTCAAGACTCGTGAGCCTTTGACAATATAAAAAGCCAACTTGATCGGCATAACAAGCAATGGGAATAAAAAATTATTTATGTCACACTTTATTGATTTTTTAAGTTATCAAGTGGACTTATTACATTTTCTGATCTAGAATTTATAAGATTGTTCCAAAAAAATATACGCACAGACCTAAGTCAGTGAATCATTTTATTCGGTAGATTAATTAATAGCACTTTATCGAAACCTTGAAGAAGTAAGAGGGCTTTGTTCAAGACTTAGGATTCGACAAAAATCTGCGTTTAAAATTTCTTCAGTAAACCCGACTAAACGCAAGTAACGGCGGTTGACCAATTATTCTGCGGACCCCGTCGAATTAACGAAAAACTATGATCCTGATTATATTTACAGTCTGAATGTTGCTTTCATTTTACAAACTACATTTCAGAAATCATCGTTTAAATCTACTAACTTTACTTCCACCTCGCTTCTCATTAAACCGCAAGTTTATTGGTGGGTTTTTACTGGTCAGGGTCATTACTATACGAAATTTTCATTCGAGAACCTATTACATATTGATTTTGTAAAAAATGTGGATTTCCCAATACCGATAAAATTACCTGCCCTCGATGTAAATTGTATTCGGGAAACTCAAAGTCCCGATAAAATCATTCCAGAATCCCAGTCCAGCGCAGAAGGACGCTGCTACAAATCTTAATCGTTCAATTCCCAAGCAACCACATCTATTCCATTAATATTGGCAGGGACGCAAAACTATTGCAAGACTGATTGCGTCCTCAAAATTACTTGATTCATCTGACGGAAGGCCACTTTTAGGTATCAAGCTAAAGAATGTGTAGTTTAACTGTCTCTTAGAAAGCCAAGCGAACTTGGGCTATTTTGGGTAGAGGATGTGAAGATTTAATTTCAAAACACAATATAAAAATTTGCAGAAGACCATCTGACCTAAAAACTGCCAGTGCTCAGAAAATACGCATCTCGGGTATTGTTACTATATCTACTACTTTCAATGGAGTTAGAAAACCAGATACCTACTCTTTATCTCCGGAATTGTCAGAACACTTATATTTGGAAATTAATTTTTTGCGTGTTTTAGCATTGTTCTTATACAATTATATCTGAATTGTCTCCACTAGTTTCAAATTCCAGTGACAATTCAACCAAATCTGACAATATTTGCAACAAACATGAGCTAAATGATGTTAACAAGAATAGGAGCTAATAGAAAATGTATCGACATTTCCCTCTTTTGAGCTTTTGGGTCTGAGAAAAACCAAACGGACCTCGATGACCTGCTGATAGCGTCTGCGCAACATGGAAAGAATGCATGTCTGTGCAGAAAAAAATTCGTCACGCGAAAAGCCAATTTGTGTTAACATCAACTTAATTTCTGGGATATATTGTCAGTGACGGAGCTCTACGAATAGATCCAGGTAAAATTGAAGCCATAACAAAATACCCACCACAAAATCGGTTACGCAAAATTCATCAGTTGTTCTTGGGTATGACCGAATACTACCGGCCATTTATACAAAATTATTCTACACTAGCCCCTCTTCTAACAAATGTATTAATTTGTTTTATCGAAATTCGTTTAATAAGCTTTCGACTCTATTAAAATCGCAATGACCACGGCAATTTTGAATTCAGTGCAATGCAAGTGCCACCGGGATTGGAAGCGTGTTGCCTTGTTGTTTCAGTACCATGAGGAAGGAGGATATATTGTTTTTCTGACGTGGAATGCTATGCAGGATTGTACATGTTATTGAAAAACAATTTAAAAACAATTGGAAAATTAAAGGTTAATTTAACGCTTATTAAATGCCATATTTAAATTTTTTTTATTCTGTTCGTTCTAGGAAAAGCATAAGTCTTTATAATTTAAAAGCTAGCAGAACCCAAATCGAAAATCGGACAAAATATCAAATTAGAACGAAAACAAGATCCATGGACATACAAATAATTTTAGGCTCGTTATGGTCTAATCAAATGCCCTATTAAACATGTTTGGGCTCCAATTCTTCTTGACCAAAGCTAACAGAGCCCAAATCGAAAATCGGACCAAAGCTGAAATTAGAACGCAAAACAAGTCGCATTATTTGTATGTCAATTGAGTTTGTTTTGCTTTCTTATTTCGGTTTCAGCCCGATTTTCGATTTGGGTTCTGCTAGCGTTAGATTAAATGAGTTGAGGTTTAGTGAAGAACGAGTGGAGTTCAAAAATTTTTTAATATGGCATTTGATTAGGTCAGAATGACTCTTAAATTATTTATATGTCTATGGATCTTGTTTTGCGTTCTAATTTCAGTTTTGGTCCAATTTTCGATTTGGGTTCTGCTAGCTTTAAATTAATAAATCTTTATGCTTTTCCTGGGACGAGCCGAACAAAACGGCATTTAATTAGCCTAAAATTAACCTTTAGTTTTCCAATTGTTATTAAATCGTTTTCGATATGGGTTCTGCTAACTTTTTCTAAAGCTAGCTGACCCGGCGTTTTAGTTGGAAGGGATGTAGCCTAAAAAATGTTATTAGATCTTATTACAATATATTTTATTAGATCAGTTGTCAGTGTTTCCCAATAAACACGTTTATCTACCACACCGTCTATATATTTTAAAATTTTACTACATAACGATGGATCACACATAGTTATACACTTCACACAATTCAACAATTACAAAACTCTCTGGGAAACAAAACTTAGTTAATGTATATAATAAACAGCAGTGCAGCACAATCAACAAACGTATCTCCGTAAAAAAGTTTTAAATTTAAATTGTTCAACAAAAAAAAAAAAATATTAATTCTAAAAGCATTACATAAATTTATCATGCATAAAAATATTTTTCTTTTATTTTAAAATGATATAGTGTTTTACTTGAGTTTTTTTATTTTGTACACGAAGCAGTCAATCAACAATTTATTTCGTTTTTTTTCTGCTAAATAAAAAGCTTTAACAATACAAATAAAATGCAAAAGGATAAAAGCTTGATGAAAATTCCACTCCGCAAAAACAAAAAAAAAACATCAAAACGAGAAAAATATAAAATTTTAAATAAAAATTTTGTTCTTTTTTTAAATTTAATATTATTTCCCAAGCAAACCCTTTTCTCTAGCATTTTAATTTATTTTTATTATAAATGAATAACTTTCATTTATTTTATTTTCCTCTAAATTGTCCTTTTTTGAATATTTTTAAATGATTAAACAGTTTTCTTTTTCTTTTTGAATTGGAGATCTTTGTTGTGTTCTGTTTATAGAAAATGCCATCATGATTATTGTTTTGTTTATCTTACGTCTAGTAAATGATTTAAGGTTTCAGCAGTTCTTGTAAATTAATAGCGGAAAATAAGACTTATCCTTTTTTTGAGTTTCAACAGATATTTAATTTTAGTATATTCACTTTCAAAGTTTAATCCGTATTTCGAAAGGTTTTTCACTTGTTTACACGGTTGTCGTTTTATTTTAGATTTTCTATCAGATTATTCGAAAAAGAGATATAAGATATTATTGCTGTTTCTATGGCTGTAACGGGCAGTGACAATTATTGTTACTCACACAAAGCTTATTGTTAAATTTATGAATTCAGGAGCTGATAATTAAATTCTAAAAATTGATGTCTGTCACACAGCGCATATTTGTATATAAATATAGTACTCGTAGTTCATGCAATTTATCTTTTTAAATGACTTTTCTAAATTAAGGTTTAGTTTGGGTACATAACTATAAGATTTCATAAATGAGCCAGGAGGCCAGTCTTAAAAACTCTAACTCTAGATATTCATTCAAAATACATTTTGGATTACCCTCTTATATCATTTAAACAATCTTGCAATTCCTGACTCCCTGACCTCCCTCATTGACTTACATTAATTATAGAATCGTATAATTATGTCCTTTAATTAATACGTGTATGACATTGATTAAGAAATTAGAAAACGTATGGCTAAAATTTGATTTTGATGGAGCACATGCTTTGGTGAATTTCAAAATTTGGGTACCTCAAAAAACAAATGCCAGTTTTATATTGCTTCTCATTAGACTAGATAGTTCGCCAAACCTCCGTTAAACTATTCGATCAAGTTTTCACTTTATATATATTTAAAATATCTTTAATAAGAATTACAAGATTTCTACGGCTATTTTTTTCGAGAGTTTGATTACGACGGTAAAAATTTAGATAATGTTTCCAGGTTAAATAAAAAATTTTTCAGTCATCCAACCCAGCATACCATAGCTGGTAATACTCTTAAATAAAATTGTATTAGTATAAATGCAAAATCTGCAATGAATCAAGAAATTCACGCGGACACCTCTTCAATGCTTAAATGCACTGCAAGCAATGAAATGTTTAAATGCAAATACTTTCATGTGAAAATTAATTGTTTCAATACAAGTCTGTGTTGTACCGTATTATCTACACTGCGTATAGATATGATTATCTATCTTCTATTAAAAATCTGCAAATTTCTCTGATTTTTTGTTAATGGAACCATTTTATGATGGAGTTCATTAACTTTGTTTAAAAAATTTAAGAAGAAGAACTCTAGAAGAAGAAGTCGTTTTCGAAATTTGTTTCTTACAATATTTTCAGAGTAAATATACACTGAAAAAAAATTCTAGGTAAATACAAACAAAAACATTGGTTTATTTAAACAAACAAAGGGATTGTTTTTCAGCCAACTAAGCGCTTGTTTCGTAATACTAAAATGGATAGTTCATTTTATAATAATAACATATGTCAATTATAACTATTTGCTTTGGTCAATGATTAGTAATATGAACCTTTGCTGCAAGTTCAACGCAACCTTACTCGTCGGTTAATTTAAACATCAATTTAAACCATTCGCTAGGTTATGTTAAACTACAGCACAGGTTGAAATAACTATTGTCAAAGTTTAGTACGACCAATAATTGCAAGTTTACGTATAACCAACCATGTAGGTTAATTTTAACAAAATTTGGAGCAATTTGTATGTTAAGTTAAACTATAACATATATTAACATGACTTTGCGCACAGTTTAGTTTAATCAATAAAAATATGATTAATATAACTAAGCACGTAGGTTAATTTAAACCGTAGCTTTTAACTTTGACTAGGTTACATTAACTTAGAGCGTAGATTCATATTTCGAGCAGGTTAATTTATATATATATATATATATATATATATATATATATATATATATATATAAACATATATATAAATATATATATATATATATATATATATATATATATATATATATATATATATATATATATATATATATATATATATATATATTTATATATATAGAGAGAGAGTTTTATATATGGGTAGTCGTACTTGATCTTCAATAAAACAATTTCAAAATTTGTTAATGTTAATGTTTTAAATTAATATATTTTATTTCCGAATCAAAAAAATAAGTTTGTAACTGAATAAATAAAAAAAAATAATAATAAAATTAATATTAAATAAATTATTCTATTTTTATAATTATTAATGAATTATACCTAAATCATTTGATGAAACAGCAGACTTCTCCTATTTACCAATCTGGCCGCTCTTTTCGCCCCGTAATATGAAATATGTGCTCTGTAATTTAAATCAAAAAATTAACAAAATTTAAAATTAATGAGTTCATTTAGAGATAATCTCCTACCTGTGCCTCTGAGGGAAACAATCTTATAATTTCGTTTGAAATCTTTCTGCACCTATCTACAGTTGCAGTTACATTTTGTTGGTTGAGGTAGCAATCTACGACTTGGTGAATCATTATCGTGTGCGAGATTGTATCCAGTTTAGGATTTTTTTTTATAATTGTATATAAACATGCTACTCTTATAACGCGTTTTCATATTACGATTTCCTATCCTTCACATATAACGCGAGAATTTCCTACGTTATACCCACATAATGCGTTATACGGAGTAAATACGATCGCGTTATACGAGCGTTCTCGTACAATGCATTTTCCTATGACGCGGAACTAATCTAAAGTATTATACGGGGGATTACTGTACACATATTTATATTTACATCCACTTTCACACTAATAACACTCCAAAAAAAAAATGTATACCTTTGTAACAGGTAATAATTAATTTATGTTGTGCAATTAATTCACTTTGTAATTGATAACTTTTTATTCTTTTTTAACTTTATTATGCTTTAAATATTATATTCAAATACCGACTGAAATCTCAAATCACAATATTGAAAAATGATGTAACAAGGACAAGACAAAAAACAAAATTACTCATTGCGCATGATTAGTTTAGTATTTTGACTAAGCGCACATGTCACATTTAACTAGCACTAAAGTAGAATATACAAAGCGCATAAGTATTGTTTTTTTCTTAATTTAACTAATGCAAAGTTATTGCGTTTTGTTATTTACGAAGTGCTTAAGTTAAGTTTACATATATACAAGTTCAATTGTATGTGTAAATAGCCCGTTCGCTTGGACCGGTAAGATTAAATCGTATCAGCCCCACGCCCGATCTAATTTAGCAATACAGTTTGAAATTGGTACAAGACAGAGAGCAAGTTGATTTAAAACATTATGTCGAACAACCGCCCATTACGGATTATAATAGTTTTGGATTATGATTCTTGCGTTATTATTGTAAGTCAATAGTTTTTCTTAATTTAGTAGTTACAAAAAACAAACCGACAAATTTGTCCGTCAAAATTGTACCCTCTGTACGTATAGCTGAATGAATGAAAAAATTGAGTATATTGGGTGATAATTCGATCGGTTGCCCATAGCATACGAGTAAATGCAAATTCGTACTATGAGAAGATGATTTTTCATAAATTTTGACTAAACGAAGCATTAAGTTGACCTGACTACTAGGCATAAGGCAATTTTACACTTGCAGTTAAATTTAACAATTGAAATGGTTTAATTAAACTACTACATTGTTTAATTGTTAGTTTTTAAACAATTGTTTAGGTTAGATAACATATTTGCAAGATCAAACTGTTATGAGATGAATTTGCCTATGTTCAGATTAAACCAAGCATATAAGATGAATTGACTACCAAGCTCAGTTGATTTTACTTTTACATGGTTTAGTTTAACTATTCCGAAGTTGTCAAATAAATGCTTAGTTTGAATTGACATACAAACAAGTTCAGTGTGAAAGAAAATAAAGCATAATTGATTAAATTGAAATTAACTTAGCCATTTTTGTATTATGAAACATGCATAAGTAAAATAAACCATGGTTATTTTTACCTAAATTAAGCAAAGTCTGGGTTATAATAACTAAAACAAGTTGAACTAGCTTAAGTTCAGAATATTTTTTTTCAGTGTAACGATTCAATTAGAGGTACTTTTTCAGTAGAGATTTTATGACAGATTACGTGTGAGTCGTGTGAAACAGTTATCGTATTTTGTTCAGTATTGTTTGATATTTCATCTTGAAAAGACTTAATTTGGCACATCGTCCACAAATTATTATATTACAGCTTGAAGAAGATCCACTGTTTTCGACCAAAATTTTGTTCAGCGATGAGACCCATTTCTGGCTTAATGGCTACGAAAATAAGCAAAATTGCCGTGTTTGGGCTGAAGAGTTACTCAAACAGGTTCAAGAGCTACCATTATATCCAGAATAGTCAACGGTTTTGTGTGGTTTGTAGGCAGGTGGAATCCTCTGTCTATACTTTTAAAAAATGAGGCCGGCTGAAACGTAACTGTGAATGGCGCACGTTATCGCGCTATGATAACGGACTATTTGCTGCCTGAAATTGAAGCCCATCATTTCGAGGACATTTGATTCAAACAAGACGGTGCTACTTGCGATGCAGCTCGTGAAACCATGGCTTTGTTGCGCGATTAATTTCACGCTTCCGACTTAGATTACTTTTTATGAAGGTATTGTAACCGACTGAAGGGCGTGTTTTTTAAAGCTTAAATGAATCTTGATAGACCGTATGAATTTTAAAAGAAAAGAAAGAAAAACCACAAATAAAACTAGTTGGTTGCGATTATGCATCACTATCAAATACTCTACAACAATTTTATCTTCTCACCTTTAAGTTACTTAATTCTTTATTGGTTCGCAAATCTTATAAAATTGAAAAAAAAAACCAATCCGAAAAAAAATTTATTTTGAAATTTCATATAGCTAATTATTGAAATTAAATATTTGATAAATTTTTAAAAAGAAGTTTAACGAAAATTTTAACTGATGTTAATTAAAGAAAATTATGGTTAATTAATTTTAAAGAGAAATTTAGAATAAAAGCTATTTTTAATATATTAGAAGAAAAATTACTTATTTAAATCTAAAATATTAAATATAATAAAATTTACGACATTACATTTTCGTTGGGCGCCGATGCTGATGATGTACGTAGAATGTTGGTTGAACTTTGCTGATGATGTGGAATTATCATTAAAATGATGTATGGCGTATAATTCTTGTACGTTACGATTAATTAATATGTTTGTTATAATTATTATTATTATGATTATTATATTATATTATTATTTAGATTATCATTGGTTATTAACATAAATTTTACGGTATGTTCATTTATTTAGTTTTCTTATTAATAGTAAATTTTTATTATACGGATTATATTTTAGAAATTTTATTATTATTAAGGTTATATTTCACTTCATATATAAGTAAATTAATTAGAATTATAGAGTTTCCAAATTTAAGAAAAATTTTCACTTTATCTTGAAAACCGCATGCATACCAAATTTTTAGTAACACACAGTTATATGGTTTATTTTTCTCTGACGGTTATACCGTTCGGCATTTTAACAGTTTTTTTTTTGTTTTAACATACGATTTTAAGTTGATTTTCACTAATTAAACTTATTATTATAATTTATTATTATAAAATTTTTTATCGCGACAACCGAATATAAGTGGCAAAAGTTTACTTGTTCCGATTTAACACCAAAAATACAGCAAAAAAAATGTAAATCCTTCGTTATCTTAAATTTGACATTTTTTTTATTGGAATCAAGTTATATTGATTCTGGTAAATTATTAATTAATATTTCGGCACATCCACTTAAATTAATATTTTAGAACTCGACTCGATCACGTTTAAAAAATAACTCGTCGATCTTTGTTTTCCGTCCAACCAACTCAGCTCCATACCAAAAAAAAAAAAAAAATCGATTTACCGTAGGTACATGCAATTCTTGTTTAAAATAAAAACGAGTACTACTACAGAATATATATAATTCAAATCCCTATATATTTATGGTTTTGTGAGTTAAATTTGATTTTACTAGAACGAGTTTAATTGAGTGAAATATAGGGAAATTAAGCAAAGATTATCAACCATTTTAAAATTTTACTGAAAATTGAGAAAATTTAATTATTACAAAAAGTATTATCACCCGAACCAGAATCATTTTGGAAACTTAAATTTTGGGTCAAATTGTAGAGATACATGTAAGAAACTTAATTAACATTTAGAACGATTGAAAATGCAGTCGTTACAGTATCTGAAACCACTTGTTTATTTCGATAAAGTACAATCATTTCGGAATATAGACCGAAATGCCCGAAAGAGTGCTCGAAAATTGGACCAATAGAATGGATCATCTAAGAGCCAGTTGCGGACAACATTTAAAAGAAATTATTTTTAAACATTAAATGTCATAAACTTTGGCTTGGATCAGTAGAGTACCACATGACACACTTTAAAATTGGATAGCATTCAGTGGTTAGGGAGATTCGACCTTTAACATGTAGTACCTACAGCCATTACAAATTTTTTTTATCGATGTTAGTGTGCTACATAAATCTAAGATTATCAAGGCATGGTTAAGATTAATCCGAAAAATTGCAGTTAACCAGTTATCCCATTATACTCCAAAGTTTAGTCAGCCGCGTTCATTGTATAATTATACTGACTACTAAAGAAATGTAAATGATGATACCAGCTGAGTCCAACCGAAATATAACCCCACTAGAATAAAAAAATTGCTTAATAATAACAAACCAAATATTTACAAAAAAAAGAAAAGAGAAAGAAAGAAGTAGAATATAGAATCAAAATAAAAATAATATAGTAATAAATTAAAATGTAATAAATAGTTTTATATCACCAGATCCGCTAAAATATATCCCTGTTCGTGATGATGACCTTGATGCAAACCAACTTTCAAAATTATTTTGATTCATCTACGATATTACGGTTTACAGTTGATGCCGATTCAGCTTATGCGTATCGTTGAGAAAATTTCCGAACAAACCTTTTTTTCGTAGCCCCGATTTCTGGAACTCATGCCCGAACGTAATTTCATTCACCGCGCTAAAGCTGTGATCACACCAACAGTAACTAGACTAGATATTGTGCGATTCGTTACACATTGTATGTGAGCACCTAGACCCAGGAGGCCGATGCAAAATAATTCGATAGATGAATGGTGTAGAAAGTTATAAGAAGGGTCCCCTTGATCAAGGGGATGGATTCATTGGATTCGAGCAGGTCACTAATTTCATAAAACTGCATTCCCATACTCATTCCGTTAGACAGTTTAAAAATATTGAAATTTTCGAAAAAAATTTGTATCGGAGCCCGTAGATACTGTGGTCCAGTTCTTCGTATTAGCAGATCAGTGAATAAATGGTATAGAAATGCGTCGGCAGATAAACGAATATGCGAGCTACCTATCACAAATCCTGGTTGTCGTCGACTTTGTTTAATGCAAATTAAAATGGCGGTCAGTTGTAAGAGAATTTAAATATTGCAATAAATAAGTTCGTGCATTAAATATATTTAATGCACGAACTTATTTATTGCAATATACTTCATCAGTATCGTGGCACCTTTCTCGATAATTTTAGCCGGAATATTCTTTGTTCACATAATTTATTTAGAAGAACTACTTCAGGGTTAATCTGTAAATGTATACCTCTCTAAAAGTATATAACTACACAGTTAGAAGTTTTGCTGCAATTTTTAATGCAAGCCTTGCATTAAAGCTTATACGATGCAATCATGTATTACATTCTAATGTAACGCTTGCATTAAAAATAATTATAATGCAGTTGCGTCAAAAAGTACTGCAGTACTGCATTAAAAGAAAATTTCTATATAATCTGGGGTTAACTAATTTTTAGCGAATTTATAATAATTCGCTAAGTCATTGTGTATACTGGTAATATAACCTTAAAACATTTTTCATATATTTGCTGTGTAAGGACGCCAATTGATTAACGTCAATCGAGTTGGAAGTAAAAAACCGCAATCTGTGGAATTTGCCTTATACTTTTAGTTTTAATACCAAATAATATAAGTGTTAAAACAATTATTTGGGAATTTTTGATGTAGTGTGCTTTACTGTTTAAAGTACTGGACTATACAATTTAATGCCACTTACGACAAAAATAATGCTTCCAAATGGATATTTTGATTATTTTTTAATGCAATGTGCTATAAATTTTAATATAACATGTATCAATTTTAACAAAATATTCCGTTAAAATTTAATGTAAACTATACAATAAAAATTAATGCAATTAGCATTAAAATCTGATTTAATGCAACGTTTGCATTAGTTTGTAATGCAAGCTTGCTCCGGACCTATATGTAATGCAACTTGCATTACATACGGCATATTTTTTCAACTGTGTAGTCGTTGATTGCAGTTCAGAACCTCAAGCTATCCATTAACGATTTTTTATTTTTTATTTTTTTTTGTTGTTTGTTGCAATGTGCAATGTTTGTTGCAATGTGCGTCTCATCGATTTTGAAAGATTTTCCAACTGATGGTAACACTCATATGATCTTAATGATCTTATATGGTTTGAAGAAATCCTGTTCGGTATTTTATTTTATTAATGCTAAAAATGATTTGTAGTTTTTCGTATAAAGTTTACCCCTGAAATGAATTTTTAACTTAAAATTCAAGTTGATCAAATTTTGTTAACGACAATCGATATAATTAAACTGATTTATATTGATTAACATCCTGTATTTGAATAATCGCCAAAGAAATTGAATTGGTTTTTATCGTGTAAAAGAACAGGCCGTATAAAAAGGGGCTTCGATATTTTTTTGTCGACCGTACTATTTCAAAATCGTAAAAAATATCTTGTAACCGTAGAATTGAACCATCATTTCCACGACTTCGGAAACAGTTGTCTCCATTTTATATTTAAACATTTAGCGTTGTTGTACATATTTTAACCGTAAAATATTAACTTAATATATGTTGTAAGGCTCTGAAGAAAGTAATTTGGAAAACTTGGTATGTTATGTATGTGTGGTTTAGCTGTTTTAAAACAACTTCCAAAAGTAGAATTTTATACTGTTAAATTTTTAAACCAAACTGAGAGCAATCAGATTGTTAATATTACAACAAACATGTCCAACTTCATCATTATGCAATAAAATGGTAAAACACAAACTATTTTCAGGCAAATATTGAACATAAAAATTCCTCGGTTCATAATCCTAATAAATGCCAAAATATGATCGAAGTCGCTGAATATAATAATTCCAGTGAAAAATTGAAGTCCAACGAATTTTTAGACAAATGTAAATCTCAGCCGACTTGAACAAACTGGATACATTGAAAAATCTTCACCGGCATCCTTATTGAGGAAAAGATTTATCATAGCTAACAGACAATTTTAATCTGACAAAACCACATAAAACAATTGGTTGTGCACAAACTCGTCGTTTGTTCGTCACATCTATACGCCGCAATATTTTTATTTTTATTTGAGTCATAAGGCCACCCAAAATTTTCAATACATTATTTGCAACACCAACATGTAGACAATTCGAAAACACGCGGAGACGCACAACGCTGAACAGATTTTTGATTTTTGTTTTTAATTTGTACAAATTTGTGTATTACAAATTTTTTTATAAATTTGTTAAGAAATTTTGTTATGAAAATTATATTTCTATGATAAGCACAATTTTTTTCTGTTTACCCGCCTTTGCTGTTAAAATTAGGCTTAAATTATTTCTGTTTTTTTTTTTAAGAAATTGGGTTTTATTTTTTTCGTCTTTAAGGTGAAATTTGAAATTTAGTTTCCCTGTTTTTTGGCTCCGGACTACCACAAATTTTTCCCCGTTAACACTAATAAGCACAAATTGATGCTGTATAAGATAGCGGAATTTTGACAGCGGAAAATAAGAGATTACGCTACTCGCCGATAGTGGCAGCACTATCACTAAAGAAAAATTATTTTATTATTTAATTACCAGAGGAAATTTTTCATTCATTATGTATCAATTTTTTCACTAAATAAAACATCTCAGCGGTGTAAAATATAAAAGTGATCCTTTAAATGGCAAATTGATTGATATCCGATGAAAAGGAACTCGGTACATGAAACCTTTAAATTCAACAATATACCGTCTTTCCGGTATTTCTTCCACAAGTAACCAATACTTTCGATTGATTTTCTGATAGCTTAGGTCATACAGAGACTATGTTAACATTTTAGGGAAAATTCATGGATTAGAATTTTCACTACAATTTTTTAATTTTATGTGACCGCAATTAAGTAATTTTCAGTTGTTGGCCAATATCTCAAAAACCTTCACTAGTAACCAATACTTTCGGTTGTTTTTCTACTAGCTTAGGTCAAATTGAGACTATATTGAAAATTTGGGGAAAATTCATGGATTAGAATTTTCACTAGAATTTTTTGATTTTCTGAGTATCATAGCTCTATATCTCTCTTGTAACATTTAAGAGCCATGGGCTATGATAATGTCCACTTAAAACTAATGCATATGCATCGGACAGGTTTTCTTAAATATAACAAGGCAAGACTACTTATTAAATTTACCGTAAATTTTAGAGCAGCTACTGAATTATTATTCGCAAAACACTATTTGTGTTCAGTTAAATGTAAAAGCTAAATAAAGTAAATACTAACATGAATCTGCATTATATGTGATTTTTTTTATAAACAATGAAATTTTATTTTATTTTATTTAATAATTACACAATTATTTGCGTCGCTATTCGGTTTCACACGCAGAGACGCAAACTGAATTTCGACGCATAGCGAACAATTTAAAATATGATATTGGACACTTTGCGTTTAACGTACGTGTAGAATCGAATTGAGACGCTAATCGGGGTCTTGGTGGTTACCCACTACCGCACGCACATAGTACTGGTTTTAATTTGTTGCTAATTCCTTCAATTTTTTGTTGATGTTAAACAATCGCCGCCCCGGGTTCGATTCCCGGTGGTGATGAGGAAAACATTTCACGACTGGTTTATGATCAATGAATTAATCACTCATTATCAGAAATGAAAATTTGATTAAGAAACCTCATTTAAGGCGACCAGATCCCTTGATAGGATATAGTGCCAGAGAGAGAGAGAGAGAGAGCGAGTTATACAATAAATAAGATAGTAATAAATAATTGAATTATGATTTTTTTTTCTGGGATAATATTTACTGTTATTTTACTGTTAATGTCCTATATCAGTGGAAAAAATTAAATTAGATTAAAAAAAAATATTAGTTTTACAAATATATGGTAGATGTCCTATATTCATTTTCACCAGTTTTCCGTAAATAATAATTTTCTTGATTTAGCAAAATTTTTAAATAAGTTTCAAATAAAGAAATGAATAAACTATCGAGAAAAATTCACATCGACTTGAAATTCTAAAACATGAATTTTCCCCAAATTGTCCATATAGTCTCTGTATGATCTAAGCTATAATAAAACAACCGAAAGTATTGGTTACTAGTGAAAGAAATGGTGGATAGACGGAATATTGTTAAATTTCAAGATTTCATATACCGAGATCGTTTACTTCGGAGATCAATCAATTTGCCATTTTAAGGATCACTTTTAATATTTTATTCCGCAGAGATGTTTTATTTAGTGAAAAATTTGATACAAAATGAATGAAAAATGTCCGCTCGTAATTACATAACAAAATTATTTCTCTATAGTGATAGTGCTGCCACTTGCGGCGAGTAGCGTTATCTCTTATTTTCCACTTTCAAAATTCCGCTATCTTATACAGCATCACAAATTGTCCTTTTAATATAATTAATTTTAATATGCAATTACACATTCTTCTGTTGTTCCGCGATTCATAGCAAAATAAATCCACATAAAGTTGAATCCACACAATTTGGAAATATTTTTTAATCATAATGGAAGTAATTAACCTATCATTTTTTATAAATTTTCCTACTAAGTCATAAATTATTTTTTTTAAACAATTTATTTTAAATTCTAGTGATAAGAATAGTTAATTTCGAAATATAAGATAAAACTTAATTTTAAATTAATAAACAAACCTCGCGACTCGCAATTAGATTTTTCATTGATCATAATAAATTTTGATTTTTGTATTCAAATAAAAAAAAAAGCCTAATAAAAAAATGAACCTAAGGTCCACCTTACACAAAACACAACTGTTAAACATTTGTTAATACACATATTTACAACTAGTACTAGTACGAAACAAATATTATTTTGCAAATCTTTAGAGAAAAGGATTCTAACATTTTTCTAAACAAAAAGTAACTTCACTATAATCATACAGATAAGGAATATTAACGAATTTTGTCTTTCTCTGTCTCGTCCCAAAAATTATGAAACGACAAATTTGCATTCATAAGATAATAATCAGTCTTCAAAAATATAATACAGCAAAATAAAAATTGTACCGTAGGGAATAAAGTTCCTATTCTATGTTCATCTAACTCAAAAATTTCAAATTATAAAATAGAATAAAACGAAAAATTATGATTAACAATTATTATGTATACGAGTACAGTAGTCATGAATTATTATATGACAAAGTTAAGTTATATATTTAAATAAATATTATTTTTAATATTAAAAAGTTTGTTTTCTGTTAGTTTTTATTCTTCCCAGCAAAAAAAAAAAAAAAAATCTTATTATTGAATAATGAGTATATAAGTACATAAGAATTTATATTATAAATTTATATTACAGTCATTTTTTATTTATTTATGCGATGAAAAAGTTTCTCCTTGAAAAATCATGGATTGAACATTTTTACGAAACTATAAAAATTCTAAATTCTGTCAAGTTTGAAATTTAATTTAAAAATTGTTATATCATGGGGTAAGTTTTTATGAGTGTTTTCTAATGGCCGAAGTACTAAAAGAATAATTATATTTCTTTAGTCTTACTCAGTAAAGTGCGGTGACATCCAAATTTAAATTTTGAAGTTCAAATAAATCTAAAAGAATATAACTATTCTTTTAGTATTTCAGTCAATAGGAAACACTCGTAAAAACTTACCCAAAGAATGACAATTTTATTAATTACATTTCAAGCTTTACAGAAATTATGATTTTTTATTATTTCGTAAATATGTTCAATCCATGATTTTTCAAGGAGACACAAGTGAAAAAAACTGAAATTTTCAGGAGAAAGTGTAATTTAATTTCAATGCGTGGAATAATGTAACAGACAATTTTTTTTAATACTTTGTTATTTGGGTGCGTAACTAAACAGTC
This sequence comes from Nephrotoma appendiculata, assembly GCA_947310385.1. Lineage (NCBI taxonomy): Eukaryota > Metazoa > Arthropoda > Insecta > Diptera > Tipulidae > Nephrotoma > Nephrotoma appendiculata. Next base: position 311,932,130 of record OX371224.1, read on the forward strand.
TATTATATGATTCTGAAAAATATTAAAACATTTGATTTCCCAGTTACTACGGCAATCGTGTGTTGTCCCCTTTTGCAAAAATAACGATTCGTATAGAAAATAAGGCATAAGTCACTTATATATACTTAATAAATTAGAATCAGAATCAATCAGAAATAAAATATGGGATAAGTGAATACGTTGTGGCCAATACCCGACTTTTTGCTACCTCGAATACACCACACTCGATTTCTAAATCGAAAAATTAAACTGACCGGACTTATGGTAAAACTGAAAAAAGCATCCCTTCTTAAATTCTAAAAAACCAAGAAGGTCAAACCTTGTTTGTTAATGGGTCATGGTAGATTTTCGTCGTGTGTTTAAATAATATATTCATGATAATAAAAACTTAGTTCTGTGTCAAAGTTTTTTATTTACATTTGGTGGTAGGTACTCAATAACTTAAATAACATAAAATATTTTTAATTTTAGTGATTTTACTTATTCTTTAAAATGGTGTGCGCATATTATTCACTTCGCGTGTAACATACTGAATTATAAGCAAAATTTATAAAAAAAATTAAATATAGTACCGGCATGATTATTTTGACAACAAAAAATTTTTGACAATAGCAAAAAAATTACTGTGATTCACATAAAATTCAAAATCAATCAAAACAATTAAAATTTAATCATCACATTAATTAAATAAAGTTTATTACTCCTTGTTTAGTAAATTCCGTCCTATTATCGGCCATGTTTATTTTGACAACAACAACTATTTTTTGCAGATGCAACAAATTTACTTTGTTTCACATAAAAGTCAATATCGATCCCAAAATTTAAAATTTATTTAATCATAACATAAATTAATTATAAGTTTCTAGTCATTGTTAAGTAAATTCCGTGTTGCTTTCGGCCATGTTTATTTTGACAACAACAAATATTTTTGACAAATACAACAATTTACTTTGTTTCACATAAAAGTCAATATCGATCCCAAAATTTAAAATTTATTTAATCATAACATAAATTAGTTATAAAGTTCTAGTCATTGTTAAGTAAATTCTGTGCTGCTATCGGCCATGTTTATTTTGACAACAACAAATATTTTTGACAAATACAACAAATTTACTTTGTATCACATAAAAGTCAATATTGATCCCAAAAGTTAAAATTTATTTAACCATAACATAAATTAATTATAACTTTCTAGTCTTGTTTAGTAAATTCCGTGTTGCTATCGGCCATATTTATTTGACAACAACAAATATTTTTGACAAATACAACAAATTCAATTTGTTTCACATAAAAGTCAATATCGATACCAACAGTTAAAAATTATTAAACCATAACATAAATTAATTATAAGCTTCTAGTCTGCTAAGTATATTACGTGTTGCTATCGGCCATGTTTATTTTGACAACAACAAATATTTTTGACAAATACAACAAATTTACTTTGTTTCACATAAAAGTCAATATCGATCCCAACAGTTAAAATTTATTTTATCATAACATAAATTAATTATAAGTTTCTAGACTTAATCAGTAAATTCCGTGTTGCTATCGGCCATGTTTATTTTGACAACAACAACTATTTTTGCCAAATACAACAAATTTACTTTGTTTCACATAAAAGTCAATATCGATCCTAACAGCTAAAATTTATTTAGTCATAACATAAATAAATTATAAACTTCTAGTCTTGTTAAGTAAATTCCGTGTTGCTATCGGCCTTGTTTATTTTGACAACAACAACTATTTTTGACAAATACAACAAATTTACTTTGTTTCACATAAAAGCCAATATCGATCCCAACAGTTAAAATTTATATAATCATGACATAAATTAATTATAAGTTTCTAGTCTTGTTAAGTAAATTCCGTGTTCCTATCGGCCATGTTTATTTTGACAACAACAACTATTTTTGACAAATACAACAAAATTACTTTGTATCACATAAAAGTCAATATTGATCCCAAAAGTTAAAATTTATTTAATCATAACATAAAATAATTATAAGTTTCTAGCCTGCTAAGTATATTCCGTGTTGCTATCGGCCATGTTTATTTTGACAACAACAACTCTTTTTGACAAATACAAGAAATTTACTTTGTTTCACATAAAAGTCAATATCGATATCAACAGCTAAAATTTAAGTTAATCATAACATAAATTAATTATAAGCTTCTAGCCTGCTATAAGTATATTACATGTTGCTATCGGCCATGTTTATTTTGACAACAACAACTATTTTTGACAAATACAACAAATTTACTTTGTTTCACATAAAAGTCAATATCGATCCCAACAGTTAAAATTTATTTAACCATAACATAAATTAATGATAAGTTTCTAATCATGGCTACTGGGGCCCATGGTTACTTGCCCATAATTAAAGGGCAAATTTTTAGTATGAAATTTTTTCGCGATAAAATGATTCATCATTCGTGATTTTGTTAGATAAAACCATTCTGACAATGCTAATTCGATAACTAATGACCGTTGGGTATACTTTGATCATAGTTTGGGGTTTGTCTTATTAGGTTATTGATTATATACTTTATAACACTAATCTGACTGTAGTAATTGGAAGGCCAATGGCCATATGTAGATATAGATTATATGTGTAGGTCTGTGGTTGATCTGATGAGGTTATGGGGGTGAAATTTTGATTTTCTGCTTGTTTTGTTGATAATATCTTTCGTAATTCAAAACTTGACCAGATAGACACCAATCTGACTATAGAATGTTTTCGATTATAGATTTTGGGTGGGTCTGATGAAGTTATTAGTGGTGAAATTATGATGTTACCCATATTTTGTCGAACTAATAATTCATCATTCGGGATTTTACCAGATAGACACCAACCTGACTATAGCAATTCGAAAGCCCATGGCCTTATGTAGTATTTTGATTATAGGTTTGAGGTGGGTCTGATGGTGTTAGATGTATACAATTCTTATTTTCCTTCTGTTTTTTCGATAACATCTTTCGTCACTAGAGGTTTGGCCATGTTTTATAGATACGATCGTAGGTCAATCGAGATTTTACTAACCCGACTATAGCTCATGCATGACAATAGAAAATTGTGATTATAGATCAAGAAAGGTGAACAAGCTACGACGGGGAAATTTTGATTTAGACACCAACTGGTGTGGTTATAAAGATGAAATTAACCTCTTGTTTTGTCTATAAAATCTTTCGTCATTTAAGATTTTGTCAGAAGTCATTAACTTGAATATTTTAATTCAACATCCCATGATTATACGTTGATTTATGTTAAAGGTTTTGGATGGTTTAGATAAAGTTATAGAAGTTAAATTTGGATTTTCAAAATCTTGGTGCAGACTCCGATTTGACTATGCCAATTCGATAGCCTACGAACATAGGTTTATTTGGATCCAGATTTTCGGTGGGTCTGACGAAGTTATATATTAGTGAAATTATTAGTTTTGCCCATTATTTGTCGATATAATAGTTCAAATTTTGATTATAAGTTAGGGTAGGTCTGATACGATTGTAGGGATAAAATTATTATTTTCCTTCCGTGTCGTTCATAAAATCGTTTGTCATTCAAAATTTGGCTCGATTACAGCCCATAACCATATGTGGATTTGGATAATAGATTTGGGTGGTCAATAAAATCGTTGGTTATTCGAGATTTTGCCTGATAGAGATCTATCTGACTATTTCAACTGCATGGCTCATGATAGATTTTGTTTATAAGATTGAGGTGGGTCTAATTAGGTTAGAGGTGGATAATTTTGATTTTATAAATGCTTTATCGATAAAATCATTCGTTATTGGAGCTTTTGCTAGATAAACACTTATTTGTCTATGCTTATTCGATAGCCCATGACCATAGGTAAATTTTTATTATTGGCTTGGGATGGGTCTGACGTATTTAAAGTGTAAAATTTTAATTATCTCCATATTTCGGTCGTTAAAGTCATTCGTTTTAGTTTAGCTTCCAAATTAAGTTTAATATAAGCTTAGTATATAACACTTAAATGATGACAACGGAAGTTTGCGAGTCCATAGCGAGATCGTTAATTTATTACAAATAAACAAACTAACGTCAAAAATTGCAATAACAAATGGAAACAATCTTGATCAAATTGGTCTTCGAAACCACGCAATTTCACACGCAAACTCATACAGTGATTGTATTAGGAGCGCGTAAGTTTAATATTATCTTCAATTTGAATAAAAATACGTACCTTGAAACAGTATGAATTCTTACTTAACGACAAAATATACACGAACAAGATTAAAGGGTAAATCTTAAAATTTCTACATAGGAACAACCTTTGTACAAACCTTTAAAAATTTTAATAACTCATTCATATAAAAATGATACGAGCTAGTTGAAAAACCTAATCTCTGTTCTTAACAACATACTATAAACTTTTCCTTGATTTACGTTTTCCTTCTCCAATATTTGAAAAGAAACCATAATTAGTGTCCTAAATGAAAAGTTAAGTGAAATATCTAATTCTGCGAGTTCCCCAAAATATTTTACATACATGGGCTATAATATATCACCAGTACTAGGACACTTTGTTTTACACAATTTAAAACCTTACGTGTTTTACCTTGGGCTTTTTGTTACAAATATGTTGATGTTATTATCACCAGTGTGCCAACTGACCAAGTAAATCTTATGGCTGAGAAATTTAACGGTTTTGATGAAAAATAAAAATTTACACACGAAATAGGAGTGAAGAGGTTTTTACATTTTCTTGACTTACACAAGGTGATTGTGCAATAATTAGAAATTGGTTTCAAAAAGCTACTTTCGTATACATATGTCTGTAGTATTTGCGTTTAATAAACCTGATTTACGGTTAGTATGGGTAAATCATCCGATCCAATTTCAACATTCTCATTTGCGCATCTAAAAGACAAAATATTTAAGGGGCTACAATCTAGCATAATTTACAAATGTGTTTGCTCTTGCTTCGAATGCAAAACCTGTATCAACACAAAAATAATACGACCATTTTAGTGCACAGTGTACGCTATTTTAGATTATAAACATTTCTCGATACTTTACTCATACATACAGAATCTAACACGGTAAACGTAAAAAAGCACTTGTCCAAATGCTAAAAAAAATCGGAAATGCCTATAAATATTTAAATGTTCCATTTTATTTCGTCTGTATTTTTCGCCTTTTGATCATATCTTTCTCTTTCTTCAACTCTGCGTAATCCATCGATAATTTGTTTTTGTTAAACACAAAAGAACAGAACAAAACAGAAAAGAGAACATCTGAAAAAATCGTAATAACAAGCTTTATTACGAATTTTCATATTTTCTCTTTTCAACTCGTTTATGGATTATTGGTTTTTCGTTTTTTGTACAGTTTAACAAAATATCGGTAAACTTTTTTATTCATTTATTTTGAATACGAAATTTTTACGATATACTTATTTTCAGTGTACAGTAGATATTGATATAATTTACTTTATGTGTGCGTCGGTGCTTAGTGTTTAGTGTTCAGATTTTTAGTTTTCGTGCTCAGATTTTTAGTTTTTTGGTGTTTTTGATAACATTTTTTTTTTGCTTTTTATTTAAGTGATTAGTTAAATTTAGTGCATTTTATTTTCCAGGATTACCACATAACATAGTCGATGGTTGATTACAACCAAAATGACTCAATGGCGTCCATCATTGTATTAATTCTTAAACAAATTCGGTAAGTAATTTTAACTCTTTCTGTGTAATTTTTCTATTTTTATTGTGCGTGCGTGTGTATTGCGCATTTATTTATAAATAAACTATTGTTAGATTCTCCTCGCACTTATTGGGCGTTTCTAAATAAATTTTATATTAAATAAAGTTATGACGTATAAACCGGCACGATGAATATTTTTTGAAGAATTTTTTGACATTTTCAATATTTTTTCTTTAATATTAATATTGACCAATTTTTTAATAGACTTGATGTTGGAATGCTGAATTTCTAATAAAATATCCATATTGTGGTATAACTTTTGGTTATACAAGACTTTTGCCATTTTGTTATACAGGGGCCATTTTGTGAAATAATTTTTCTACAGTAATAAGTAAAGATTTTCCGTTTTCCAAAAAATTCTCCTCCATCTCCATGTAGAGTTATATCAAATCTGTTTCCGGTATTGTACCGTTTTCCTTGGTGAACGAGATGAATGCTTACCAGCTTTTGGTAGTTCCTAATTTTAGTGTATCCTACATAAAAACGTATACATTTTTCAAAAATATTGCAGTTTTAGCATTTGCATTTTTAATTGGAAACCATTTCAGTTTTACTTGTTTCTAAAAAAGCAGGGACTTGGAGGCGCAGTCCCACCCTCTGGGTGTAGTATGTACAAGGTGAATTAAAATAATTTAACTGAAGAAACTTTAATAATTTTATATATATTCAAAACACTCATTTTCATCGTCATCGCTATCATCATCTACAATTCTATTATCATTATCAGCACTATTTGAATTAAGATCATCTTCAGGATTTTCTTAAAAGTTACCTGGATATAGAAGATTTGACAAATTAACATTGTGTATGTACTTTTTTCATTTTTGGATGGGAAAAGCAAAAAAACATATTTGGATAAACTGAACATTTTCCCGGAAAATTTTTTCCGAACTTTTTGGCTAACACCTCCTAAAAACGTAGATGCAGATCAAAAATTAATTTAAAAAAAAAATCAAATTTCCAATTGAATTATCGTATTTCGGCAATACGTCATCTTTACTTATGCCAAACATTTTTCTTAATTATAGAAATTCCTTTATTGGTACCATACATTACCTTCTTCTACATGTAGAAATCAAATTAAACAAGACAACTAATTACACCAGACTATTTCACCTTAGACAAAGCTTAAAGTTCCATATCATCAGCCTATACTTACTGACCAGCGAGGAAAATCGACTTTCAAAATTTCATTTAAACTTTAAAGTAAAGTAAATATACAGTTATTTTGGAAAAAGGCCATTGCTGTACCTGTCGCAATGATTGAATGATTGAAATGATTGACCAGGCAAATTAGCGAGACTCCCGGATGACGCCGGGCTCGCCGGCGGCATCTTTATTAACGAGTTTGTATATTAAATAATTATTGTTCTCCTCTTTAGATCACACGCTTGTATTTAGAACATAAAAATGTTCGTTCTTCGTTTTGTTAATAAAGTTATAGTTTTACAAGATTAAAATAAAAGAATGTTAATTTAATTCACCTTATAGTGCATTCATACGTCCGATAGAGCTTAAATGACACAATAAAATTAAATTCATTATAATATAAAAAAATACTGAGAAATTCCAACAACGCGCCTCTTGAAAGCCTAGACATTTCGAACATAAATTAAAATTAATTGAAAATAACTTAGTTATATACTTCAGTAGTAAGGGTGCCCACTTTCAACTACCGATCAACTACCGATTCTACTATGCTCACGTTACCGCTCGTTACCTAGTGTTGTTGTTATTACCTTTGCTAATGGCCATTTCGTCGGCGAAGGATTTACTTATACCATGGAGAACGACGTCTCACTTATTAACGTTCGGCTAACTTGAAGTCTTTGATCGAGCTTGTAAACTACGTAAATATTCTAGTGAATAACGCCTTCAGAAGGATTCGACAAACTTACTCATCTCTTGTCATTTTGAAAGACGATTTTCTGTAATGCCATTATATGACGGTTCGGAAATGATTGAAATAGGTCAGCCTGTTAAAAATGACTTGGAGTCAAAGACTCTGGATTTGTAGGATCATTTGACATGTATGACAGAGGTCTAGAATTTAATATCCCTTCTATTTGGACTAGCATGAGAGCGTGCGGAGGTATAAACATACAAATTATTCGTTGGGTAGTGCAAACATTATTGATCTTCAATTGTTCGGTTTGAGTGTTTAAAAAAATATAGTTTTTGTAGTGCATATATCGTTCTGCGGAAATGCACCATACGCCTTTTCCGCGGCATCACCATAAAGTCATGTAGTTCTGTACGTATTATTTTATTCGTTTTTATATGGCCCAAAAAAAATAATGAGGATATGCAAAATTTCGTTTAATGATTTAGAGTAGTGGTTGCAAATTCCTTGAAGTTCACCTGGAGCCAGTTCATCCCAGTCTGTTTTAGATTCCCACGTATACAATTATTCTGCCTGTTTTTATTACTGGAAAAAGAATGTCTAGGACATCGTACAATTTAGATATGTCAGAAACGATCGTTCGTTTTGTTAACGGTTTATCGGTTTCAAACTTTGGGAGGTTTAAAACCCAAATAATCCTCTTTTAGCTGCCAAAACAAGCCCAATGCCTTTACGCAATCATACCGAGACTAAATTCGTTAAACTTCATCTCCTCACGATCTTGAATCGAAATATTTTCTAATAGTCATGGGTCTTTTGCACGCCATTTATGCAAATGAAAACCACCGGTGTTCAGCATCTCAACCATTTCGCCTTGTAACTGTTTTGCTTCTTCGATGTCATCGCAACCTGTTATAAGGTCATCCTCATAAAAATCTTTTAGAGCTACCGTAGTTGCTGTAACAAAATTTGCGGATTCATCACCAAGCATTTTGTTTATTTGAATTTGTTGGTACATTCTAGATATGTCGCTCGACATTGTGAATCTATACGTTCTTAACCTCAACATTATCTCGAAAAGGTTGTCCTGTACTTTAGGATCGACAAGCATGATTTCATTATGTAAGGGACTTGATGATGAAGGTTTTAACTCCACATCATGAGGCATATAAAAAATTGGTTCGTTAACATCCTCATTTATTGAATTGCTCACAAGTTTCAAATGTCCCTTGTTCAAATACTCTCTTATAGTTTTAACATACAGCTGTTTTATTTTAACGTTATAATGCAAAGTTTCGTTCTCAATAATTAAATATTTTAAACGCATTTAGTTTTGAATCTCCCAAACATTTGAGCGATACGTGAAAATGTATAGAAACTGTATATCTACCATTGGCTTTATCGTTTTGTTGTTTGAGCAAACTAAGATTTACATTTTTTTCATCAGACAGAAATTTTTTGGTCGGGATGTTTTCTATTTCCCAGAATTGCTTGATATTGTGGTCAAGCTGTTCATTAGTTGATTTCGTTAGTAAAAAAATTGCATTCAATGTTTTGTTCGTATTTATCCAATAAATATACCAACACCAATTATAATGTCAATCGGCGATGCTATGTTAAAAAATGGATTAGGTAATCTAATGTTTTTCGTTTTCAATCTGTCAGATATTTGACCAGTTATCACAAAATCTAACTTAACATAAAAACGTTTGTAATTTGAATGAACGGTTGGCGTGATACTCTGCGGAACCATTGATTTTGAACCGTTAATACCGTTAATCGTTATACAGGTAACCCTCCTAGAACACGGTATTCGAAGAACACGGTTTCCAATAACACAGATACCCGTTTCCTCAAATTACTCGGTTTCAAACAACACGTTTCTCGTTATTCTCTTTTATTTTGTTTTTTGTATATCATAACAAAAAATAAATAGAGCGTAACATTTTTTTTTATGTTTTGTACTCTCGAACAACACGGTTTTAAAGAACACGGAACAAACGAATCGTGTTCTTGGAAGGTTTTCTGTATTATTATTTTATCGAGAAATAACATTCAATGTTTTAACAAAATTTTCGCTGGTAAAATCTGACTGACTTCCAGAATCTAATAAAACCCTACATTCAACCAATTTCCCATCGCCATCTTCAACTGAACGATGACCGTTAGAAGAATGGTCGAATTTGCACAAAGTTCATTTTTCAAATAATAATTATTTGTTGAATCCTTCTGATCCGTAACTGAATCCTACAGACTGCGACTGGACCACATGGTCAATTTGTTTTTCAGATTTCGACTGTTTAATTAAAATGTAATAATGTATGATGATGACCTCGAAACGCGATGATTTAGATTTAAACAGTTAATGCACGAATGAGTGTTGGGTTGTTGAACTGAGAAACTTTGAACAACTGAAAAACAAATGTTGTGATTTACCACAAATATCACATACATTATTTCCAGAAGTTGTCTTGTTAGCAAAAACAAATTTATCTACGAAGTTTCGCTTATTTGCGTTTGGTTACCATTTCTAAGCCAATTAGTGCTTCAACATGTTTGTCTATTATAACGCGGCGATCATCACAAATCTGTATCAATGTATTCCACGCCCCTCTCATACCCTGCTTAAGTCAACGTTATATGTCCGATCGTTGCTTTTGCATCATCGCAAAATTTGTCCATTAAATATGTAAATTTAAGGATCTCATCGATCGAATCCTTACGTGTCTTACGCTGTCTGTATACGTGTCTCAGAAAATTGTCCATTGTGTTAGATCACTACCGTCAAAATAGGAAATCCTAATTTCAGGTAATTTCAAACAAAGGTTTATATAACATTTTTGGAAGTATGGTTTTCATTTAGTGGCCCTTTATTCTCAATATTCTGACTAACTACGGCGGAAACGTGGCTTTCATTTTAACTAACTGAACTGGAATCGGAAAATGAACTAAGTTTCCTGATTAAAGAATGAAACCAATTCTAATAAACTATTGACAAGAAAATTGCAATCCTAAGTCAAAGCCGCTTCTGCGGTCGTTGCTTTTAACACTAGCGACAATTTCGAATTTCAAATTATCAAGCACGAAATTATTTCACAAAGCAAAAATTAATTTAAGGTTATGTTGAAGTTTACCAAAATATCGAAATGCGCAGCACTTAAGATGTATGATGAAAAACCATTTTGTACGTACGGTTCTATTGATGTAATTAAAAATATTAATATCCGATGACCACAACCACGTCACGTTGATGTTCCAATTGAAAAGTTGGTAAATACAATTTTGTACGTTTTCCAAATTTGTGAAATTGACACAGATTGAGCCCGATATTCAGTTCGAAAATCCCGTTAGCAATACTTAACTATATAACTATCGAGAAAGTTTTACACCCCAGTCCGAAAAAATATCACTGTCGCGACAATAAAATGTGTCATGGTAATCTGTTATGACATTTAGAGCATTCACCCCGAAATTATAAATATAACTTTTATGTATTTTTAAATTATCCCTTCATTTATTTGGAAACCTACACAGCCCAAACCAAACCTGAAAACGACAATGTGGAAACTTAATTACGTGATTGAACACTGAATCTAGCAAAAAATTTCAGTCAGAAATTTTAATTTGTTGTTTATGGATGTAGTCGTTTTAAGTTTTGCCCTAAAACAGAGATTTAAAAAAAAATTCTATCGGGAATAACCGGGATAAAGACGTTTGAATATCAACTCGCAGGCGATTTACGAGCACTTGGTATATACCGCCGGATTCGTAGAAGTTTTGACTATACAAACTAAACATTCGCAAAGAAACTCGCCTGAGATTCCAACGACTATATTTAGATAATTTCATATAGAATTTTTCTACAAATTTCGTAGTTTGTAGTCAAAATTTCAACGAATCCGGCTTTATATGCCAAGTGCTCGTGAATCGCCTGTAAGACGAGAATTAATCAGCTGTATCCCGTAACAATTTTTAAAGAAATATTCTAGTTTTGTAGTCAAGATTTTAACGAATCCTATTGTATAAGTGAAGTGGTTATGTGAATTGTTTGTAAGGAGCGATAGTTAAACGACTTTATCCAGATAATTCCAGATATAATTTTTCCGAAATTTTGACGGTTTCTAGTCAAAACTTCAGCAATTCCGGTGATATACATAGTTAAAGTGCTCTTGAATCGTTTATGAGGCGAGATATAATAGAATATACTCCAATTAGTATCCGATAAACTTTTTCTCAAGCTGAATTTAGTTTCTATAATTCCACTGAAAATATTTTTAGATTCTTTGTTGATGTTTCCGCAGTAACATATTTGTTTTTATTATTTTTATCAAAATTTAGAAGCCACGATTAGTTTCATACTTATTTAATACACAATTAATTAATAGTTATAATTTGCGTGTGACACAAAGAGTAACCGCAAAAAACACCATTTTTTCGCCCGTTTTTGCGTAGTCTGTAGCAAGAACGGGGAAGGTGGTACAGAGGTCCCCGTGGGCTTAAATTGACCGTCATAAAAAATGTGGGCGAGCATAACTCGATTTTTTCAATATTGAGTCAATTTACCACTACTTGAAGGGTGGAAACCACCCCCAGAAGAAAGAAACGGGAAAATGGTCGGGATGTTCTTGATAAAAATGCTTGGAATTTCATGGCAAGAGTGACATCAGTAATGGTCTTCCAAATATCCTCAGGGTGAAAAACACCCCCTGGGTGGGGGGAAACTTCCCGAAATTGCCGAAAACTTCCCAACCGTTTTCCCATTTCTTTCTTATGGGGGTGGTTTCCACCCCTCAAGTAAGGGTAAATTGACTCAATATTGAAAAAATCGAGTTATGCTCACCCTATTTTTTATGACGGTCAATTTAAGCCCACGGGGACCTCTGTACGACCTTCCCCGTTCTTGCTACAGACTACGCAAGAACGGGCGAATTTTGCGGTCACTCTTTGCTTTATAGTTATAATTTGCTTATATTTTGTGTCATGGCAGAAGTTGTATTGCCATATAAGTAAAAAATTAAAATTTTGGGCTGAAAATTCGGGCTAGCTTCACGGAGGTGTACGTAAATTGTATTTCATGAGACGCTTTTCTCATTAATTGACACTGGAATTTACAGTAGTATGCGTTGAAATTTAAAGTTTACACTTTTTTCAAATTTTCGTCAAATCCTTGATGAATATCCGTTTCGAAGGACCAAAATTGTATAGGAAATATTAATGTTCTTATTTATAGCTCTATTAGCTCACACGTTCTTATTTAAAACACAAAAAGTTAGTTCTTCGTTTTTTTTTAATAAAGTTATAGTTTTTCACTCGTTGACGGAAAAAGCAAGAATACAAGATTAAAATAAAAAAAAAACAAGTTAAAGATTCATTATTTAGAAAAAAAATCACTTGCCTCAGTGAAGACCAAAATCATTGAAGTACTTGTCGCGACAACTTAAATATCATGCACGTCAATCCAAAAAGTGTCTGGTAAAAGCAATACTTTCGAATGGATCAAAAATTGCGAATTATTTTCTAAAACGCTCAGCATATAGGGGTTGTTGAACTCTGGTAAAAATTGAAATTTTATTGTATTAACAGTTTTTGATTCCTATACGGATACAGATATTTCGTTGATAAAAACTATATATTTATTAAAGCAAGATTTTAAGGTTGCAATCTTAAATTATAAATAAAACAAGACGCATACAATAGCAATGAACACAGTTAAACAAAAAATCAGGAGATAAATCGACAAAACCGAATGAAATAAAATAATAATTAAATGAAAAATTATTATATTTTCAAGCATAATATTATTTAATGTAAAAATAAGCGTTAGTATATTTTCAAGAATAAAAAAAAATAATACCCTCATGAACATTGATAATAATGGGGAGCGGAGGGGAGGATAGAGCTTCCTTTCTTCTAGATGAAAATAAATTAAATAAAACAGACAAGGCGAGTAAATTTTAAATACAATCTCTGACGACGACAAAACATTGAAAAAACCAAATTATTATTATTTGTACGTTTTCCTATTTAAAAATAAAAAAAAAAATTAAAAATTCTATTAAGCTTTTGCTACAACACAGTATTTCGACACCCAAGAAAAATAATGTAATAATAAAAAATAAACCCTTTTTTATACTTGGGCGAATGTTCTCTCGTACTCTCATTATTTTTCATGAAAATATTTCTTCAATGAATAACGCGGGCATAATAGAAAATGAGAAATAATAAAGGAAATTCTAAGGGAAATTGAAAGAAATGTGTAGATAGATACACAAGGCACAAACGGCATATATTCACATAAATACGGTTCAAGCGCAAATGAGCGAATAATTTTTGAATTTTAAATTTTTCATGGAAAATATGCTTGATTGTTTTCTTTCACTTACAATTTTAATATTACGTTTTCGACCACGTCCATTATACAGCATAGGAATAACATTTATATTGTAAAAGCACATTGCAATTTACGAGTAACATTTGCTGCTGTTATACGTACGTACATATATAATACATCACAACCAACAAGTTTTTGTAACAACATTTAGAAAAAATATTTCAACATAGCTTATATACACTTGAAAATTAATGTTTCTTTTTATTTTGCAACCGTATTTCTGGTATACAACTCGTTAATTTTCATTCTATAGACTACAAATTTTCACTCTACACAATTATATAAATCAAAAAGTACAACACAAGAATAAAAAAGCTCGAGTAAAAAAAAAAAAATTAAATTACACAATACCAGTAAAAATGGATAAAATGACCAACAAAAATAAATGCTAATTTATATTCTTGCTAATTAAAGAGAAATAAAATGTCAGATACTTTTTTTTGGTTGTTTGTTTCACTGTGTACTGGATCTTAAATTTTCTTTTGTTTTTCTTTCGTTTTCTGATTATTATTATGTTTTGTAATTTAATTTAGGGAATACGAAAATAAATCATTAGAATAGAATTAACAACAAATAATTATATATATATATATATTTTTTTGTTGGAAGATGTGAGAATATGTTGGTATTTGAATTATTTATAATTAAATTTTAGTTTCACACGGCTTGGAGGAATATTTTTCATTGTTCCAGGATTCTAACATTAATTTATTTGACTGAAAAGATATCTACTATCTAATAACATATAATGATTTTTTATTAAAGTATTAAATAATACAATAAAACTATTTTGCTAGATTTTAAGTTTTAAGCCGTTTTTTATAAATATATTAATAAACCCTCCACGTTTCGACGGTATCTTTCATTATTCTCAAGGAGACAAACACTTAAGTAAATTTCGGACTTGAAATAAAAGTTTGAAAGTAATTTGATTCAAATCGAAAAACATAGTTAAAACTTTATAAAGTTAAACCGAAACTTCAAAATGTTTTAGAGTGGTCAAAATAAACAACAATTTTGTATCTATAAAATAATGTTATCGTAATAATTCAACAAAATTTTATAAACTTCTTGGACGTTTAATAATTTTCGAGATGCGAAATTTGAATTTTCTTTATATAAATGCTTTCCGAAATTTGGAATTTAAGATTTTGTTCCTTATCCCGTACTACAGAGCTTCTCTAGATTTTAAGTGACCACTTCCTTAAAGATGATTGGTCATTGTTGCACTAGTTGATGAAATATAATCAGGGGTAATTCTTTCCACATGAAAATTTTAATTTATAAATTAAATTTGATTGCAAAGCCTTTGGAATTTCGCCTTTAAATTTGGTAAATAAAATCATGTCTGAAATTTTAATTTATCTACTAAAGAGTTGTATATGATAATTTTATAATATAACTAAAAGTTTTTCAAAAATAATTGTTCGTGTGGAATCGAAACATAACGTTTACGGTTAGTTTCAAGTGCTAAAATTTTGAGTTTCGCGCTATAAATTATTTTCGAAATGGTATTTTTATCGATAGAAATATAATTTTCATACATTTTCATTCATAAATTGAGGAAAAACAAATGACCTCCTAAAGATACTATATTAAAAAAAAAAAAAACAAAATACCGTTCAATAATATTTGTGTAGAACAATAAATTAAACAATAGAAATAAAATATTGTAAAATCCAAGAATAAATAATTCAGATTGCATATTCCTGTCAAGCGTGTTCTTTGTCATCCGCAAAGAATAAGCAAAATTTTATATGGCGATGCCGATTATGTATTTTGGAAAATGGTGGACACATACTTATAAGGCATTTTACTACTACACATACTAGGAATACTTATTTTGTAATTGTAATTGTAATTGTAATTGTAATTATAATTATAATTATAATTATAATTATAATTATAATTATAATTGTAATTGTAATTGTAATTGTAATTGTAATTGTAATTGTAATTGTAATTGTAATTGTAATTGTAATTGTAATTGTAATTGTAATTGTAATTGTAATTGTAATTATAATTATAATTATAATTATAATTACAATTACAATTACAATTACAATTACAATTACAATTACAATTACAATTACAATTACAATTACAATTACAATTACAATTACAATTACAATTACAATTACAATTACAATTACAATTACAATTACAATTACAATTACAATTACAATTACAATTACAATTACAATTACAATTACAATTACAATTACAATTACAATTATAATTATAATTATAATTATAATTGTAATTGTAATTGTAATTGTAATTGTAATTGTAATTGTAATTGTAATTGTAATTGTAATTGTAATTGTAATTGTAATTGTAATTGTAATTGTAATTGTAATTGTAATTGTAATTGTAATTGTAATTGTAATTGTAATTGTAATTGTAATTGTAATTGTAATTGTAATTGTAATTGTAATTGTAATTGTAATTGTAATTGTAATTGTAATTGTAATTGTAATTGTAATTGTAATTGTAATTGTAATTGTAATTGTAATTGTAATTGTAATTGTAATTGTAATTGTAATTGTAATTGTAATTGTAATTGTAATTGTAATTGTAATTGTAATTGTAATTGTAATTGTAATTGTAATTGTAATTGTAATTGTAATTGTAATTGTAATTGTAATTGTAATTGTAATTGTAATTGTAATTGTAATTGTAATTGTAATTGTAATTGTAATTGTAATTGTAATTGTAATTGTAATTGTAATTGTAATTGTAATTGTAATTGTAATTGTAATTGTAATTGTAATTGTAATTGTAATTGTAATTGTAATTGTAATTGTAATTGTAATTGTAATTGTAATTGTAATTGTAATTGTAATTGTAATTGTAATTGTAATTGAAATTCTAATTCTAATTCTAATGGCAATAGTTTTATCCTAATAAGGTTCTAGCAGATATGGCAAAATGCGATAATTAACCGATAAAATGATTAAAATGCGAACAATTTAGAAGTTCAAGGAATTACTATAAAATATCGTTTAAGAGGGATATTCTGCGATATCAATTGATGATTTCTTATCCTATAAGAGAAATACAAAAACAGACACTTATAGATGACACTTTTGAATTGTTGTTTTAAGGTGTTCAAAATCTTCAAAATGTATAAATACTGTGTGTTTTGCTTACTAAATACTAAAGTAGAAACTGACCCGGGTAACCTCGTAACAATATAATCTAAATGCAATCATAAATTAATTAAATGTAATAATACTAATAATACAAATCTATAACGCTTTTTCAACCAAAACAATAAAAAATTGGCTCAATTCAAGTCCAAACCACACAAATGTGTGAGTAAAAAATCATACTTAGTAACAGCGTTTTTTATAAAAAAAATTTCGTTTGATTTGAAAAACAACCAACACAATTGTGTAATTAGCTATAGTGTTTTTTTTCGGACGAAAATAAGTTGGAAAAGAATGCACAAATGTGTAAGTTGGTTCAAACAACATACAAAAATAAATGTTTGCCATGGTACTTTTGCCGTACGCACATAATTGTGTTACCGGGCAGGAAGGGATATATGGCTAATGAGTATCAAATACTAGAAAGTAAATATATTTTTATAATATTACATTTTATTTGTAAATGTGATATTTTTTAACTAAACCACAGATCAATTATTTTGTGGTAAATACTTTAAAATGTGGTTGGTTGGTGCACCATATCTTGTTGTTTTTGTTGTTAGTTAAAAATAAATAAAACATCGATTGTACATATAAAAATAAATACATAAATGCAAAATAATATATTTTTGGATGTACAAATATTTTTTTATTTATTTGTAAAATGAATAAATTTGTATGAATATACCTGGAAGCTATATAGCAATATCTGCATAAAATCCTACCCCCCCAAATATATTATCTTTCATGTTTCTATATCTGCTTGAAGTAGTACAGAGAATAAGCCTTTAAGGACGAAAAACTTAAATGTAATTTATTTGATATTTTATTATATTGTTTGTAGTAATGACCAATGCGTATACATGTATTTCTTATTTACTACTCGTACATGATATAAAATTACCATGTAGCTACGGACCAGATTAAAGTAATAGTTTATAATAAATTAATTGGGTTTTGTGCAAAAAAAAAAAAATTATTATATATTTAATTAGGCCCAAAGATATAGAGAGATACAATTGTTGTCGCAGTTAAAGGACCGCATAAAGCAATAAAAATTTAAATTTATTAATGAGATAATTCAATTAATTAGTGTTATATTATTTTTATTTTAATCAATCCCGCGTAATGTTAATTTCCATTTTTAATTATACTCAAGCACTGCACTCAATTAATTATTTTTATTATTAATGTAGTAATTATACATAATAAATTAACATTAACATTTTATTAATATTGATTTTACTATGCGTACTTTTAATTTTATTTAATTGTATATTATAATTATTAATTATAATTTATGCACACGATACCTACTGATTGATATACATAAATGGTTTAATCATTGTTTAGTGACTTTATATGCAAATCTTATGAATTAAAAATATTTCTGTGCGGTGACTTTTTTCGTGAGGTGATATACCAATTATGGCAGATTCTCACTTCAATTTTGAGATAAAAAATACTAAAAATTGTTGAATTTTAAAATTAAAAATATAAAACTTATACTAATAACAATAGAAAAATGTAATAATAAAATTATTTTTAGTTAAGCGAGAACCAAACAAATATGCAATTTTATTAAAACTCTGATACACATTACCTTTGAGTTTAATCTTAAAAAGTTTCCAAAAGTGTTTGCTATCGCCTTTTATTTAATCCTTTAGATTGCGAATAAAACTTTTGTATTTCAGTTCAAAACAGGATTTAAAATTTTGATGACACAGTAAAATTCTGATTAGTGTTTACTATCTTGGGAACGTAATTTGAGGATTTCTTATGCTGAGGACACTTTGCTGTGTAAACCCGAATTTGCAATTCTTACCAATAATGTTTTAATAGAGTACGAGCCTTGTAAAATTTGCAGTGCAATGTTTACAGTGCATCTTTAAATATTAAAATTATTGCTGAGCACCGTCTGATGAGGAATTTTGATTAATCGAATTGAAATGCTGCTAGAGCTGCGCAACTTGGAATATATTATTTTCAATGCAAACATATTAAAAATGAAAAAAAAATTGTTTTTTGCGTTGAGAATAAATTACAAAGTGTTTTTAAAATGTTCAAATGCTTTTCAAAATTTACTTTGCACTTTGTAAAACAATTTTTGTGGGAAGATTAAAACTAATCAAATCATTTGTTATATCCGACTTTGCATTTTGTTCTCCAATTTTTATTGAAAATTTCAAACAAAAATTAATCTTAAAGTGAATTTAAAGCAGTAAACAAATTGCCACAAAAATGCCAGTTCATCTACAGTGCTCGGAAAAAAAATTGTACAAACATATTTAATTGAAAATTGGAGCCGTTTTTTGCTAAAATTACAAAACTTTTGAACGCAGTTGGCTTATTATTTCATTTTAAATACATGTAAGACGTAATTTTTGAAAAAAAAAAAAAATAATAACTGCAATTTAGCGGAAAAACCCCGAAAAATGCCAATATATTCAAAATACGGTGATTGGAGTTAAAGTAATGGAATAAATTAAACACTTATTTTTTAATTTTTTTTTTGTTTTTTATTGATTTATAGAAGTTCTATCTTTAATATTAAAGTTTTAGTGGACCGCCATTTGCTTTTATTACGCCGGTACAAACCCCGCAACTGATGTGCAAAAAAATTGGTCAAGCTATTATTTTATTTTAAGCTAACCGTTAAATAAGTGTTTAATTTATTCCATTACTTAACTCCAATCACCATATTTTTGTATATTTTGGCATTTTTCGGGGTTTTTCCCCTAAATTGCAGGTATTTTTTTTTTTTAATTACGTCATACATGTATGTAAAATGAAATAATAAGACAATTGCGTTCAAAAGTTTTGTAATTTTAGCAAAAAAAGACTCCAATTTGCAATTAAATATGTTTGCCCAATTTTTTTTCCAACACTGTAGCTTCCAGATTTGTTGGTAAAAATGGTAATTATTTCAAAATAAAATATAAATTATATTTATTTTTATCCTTCATTTGCAGTTTTTTTCTGTAACACAAATTAAATTTACAAAACTTTATGTGCATTAACTTATCCTTGTTGCTTTCTATTCATTTAAATTGGTTTTTAATATGATATTAAATATTAAATTCTATCTCCTCCAATCTAGTTTTGAGTGTTTGCATCTGTGCAGAGTAAATATTAATGCGCTGCAATTTTCTCGATCCGCCAATTTTAAAATGCATTGTCACCATTATCCACCTTGCTGTCTTTATCTAACATGCATTGACATCAGTAGCATTCCCAAACGGATTGATGTCGGAAGAACACTATGAGTGCACTTTTTGAATGCCACCGGTATTTTTTGAAAGGTTAAGTCCATAACCGTTATCTATAGGTAATTAATTTTTGGTACAAAATCTGCGATATCCTGTTATAGGCCATTCAGAGTGTACCACTCCACCAATTCAAAGAATGAATTTTACTCAAACAAATCTATACCAGTCTGTTTGGAAATAAAACCTATACAAAAGTAAACCACTCAATAAGTTCTACTCAACAAATTTATAATTCCAATCCATTTGAAAATAACCAATCGGTTGGCAACCGACGAAATTTGAAAGGTTAGGTCTGTAGGTTCCATGTATGTGTTTCTTGCCTTTATTTAATTCTCGAGTAGGCGAGAATTATTTTCGGTCGTCTCGGAAATTCTCGAGTAAAATTAACTATTCAATTTATTATTTATGAATAAAAGTGAAGTGAATCTTCATAAATTTGAGCAATACATTGTTCCTGAGATGCTTTTGAATAATACATATGGGAAAAATTTGTTCTTAAAATAAAAAATTAGGAATAACTGAAGAAAAAGCTCACGCTTCGGGGTAGCTCTGTTTCAAAGAATATATTTTTAAATCGTTTGAGTTAAAGTTTGGCAAATCTCTTCTTTTAATAGATTTTAAACGCTGAAATGGTTTTGTGTATGTGAGATTTTTTTTTTATCGCGACGGTATATGATTTTTTTTCCATTTGATTTTATTATTCTGGTAGAAAGAGCCTTTTAATGGAATGGATTTAGCGGAGAAACGCACTATTTTTAAAGGTGGGTTTCGGGCCATCTTTATATTTGTTAGATCTCTTGAGAAAAGGTTGGTTTAATGCGGTTGAGAAATGGTTTAGTTTCATTCAAATCATCAATTTTCCAAATCTGCATTTGGAACTCATATCAAAATCCCATATTCGTTGCACAAATAAACTATACTCTAAAAACAGCACCCTCATTTGATACCCTTATTTTGTATCAATGGAACAGAAATGAACGACACCGCTTCTAAATTTTAAAACAATATATTTCTTCATCTTTACTATGAATAAAGAATTAACATTGCTTGAAAATATTTTGTTTTGACAAGTATAGAAACGTGTGTGAAGTTTTTAACAATTAACAAAAAATGAATTAGTGTCAGTAATGTGTTATACAGTAGGAAAATAATTTTATAAACAAAAATAGTACATAAACGCAGTTAAACTTACCACATATTGCAAATTATAGTAAAAAAAAAACTTTTAATGTTATCATTCGCAATTATCCTAATACAGAACGTTTAATACTGTACAAAACTTTTTAAATATTTAAATAATTGCATCAAATTTTTAAACTCACGGAACTTAAAATCAATAAAAACACAAAGAGACAGATCATTATTATCAGATAACATAAGGCAAATTCTATAAAAAACAAAACCTAAGAGGCATTTCAATACGGATACAAGAAAGCTTATGTCATTGTACATGAATGAAAATAAATTGTATGAACTTATACATAATTTAGAGGTTTTGTGCACTGCACATTGGCCAAATCACAGAGATGTTCTGGGGGTCTCACCTACACGGTTAGTTAGCTAATGACCTGTCCCTTGGGAGAGAATAAGAAAGCTTTTGTTTTTAGAAAGTTTTTTTTAGAGTTTACGTATTGCCGTGGGAAATGTTTTCATACCATCATATCCCACATGTTATTGGGTCTTTTAACTACGGCTGTATAGTGCTTTCCCAAATAATTGTAATTCACTATTCCTTTTAGAAATAAAATATCGTTATCCAATTTAATTTGATCGTCCATCTCGCATATTTTTATATTGTAGTTTTCGTTATTCGGCAGTTATATTAGGCATTTTTTGTTATTTGGACAGTGATTATATTCACAAAATATGAGCAACAAATAAATATTGGAAAAAAATCTACTTAGCAGGCCCTTGATTGTTCCACGTTTTCAAACTCTCTTGAATATATTCGGTAATGGTTGTTGAATTAAATGCCACTACATTAATCAGCGTCCACGACCAGTCAACAACAAATTAAATGACCGGAGTAAAATATTTAACATTTAGCAAAAGTATAGCTACATAATTTAACAAAAAATGTAGTTGTACACGAAATAAATGTAGCAGGGTTGCAATTATAATTTTTTTAATTTATATCCCACTTTTTGAACCTAAAAACAAAAAGTAGAGTTGAAAAAAATTACAAAAAGTTAAAATATCAATAAGTAACTTGAATAAATATTTTAGATTGAATTTTATTAATTAATTTTTCCAATTTAAATATATGTGAATATTTTAAATAAAATATCGAATAAATATTATTTGTTTATTTGATTTTATTTATTTATCAATAATGACATTTTTTAAATCTTATTATTATCTTGAATTAATTAAATAGAACATAATTATTATACTTATTACTAGCTAAATACTAGTTCTATCTTTAATAAATACACTCAATAGTCCCAAAAACTGATTGTATTGTAACTTTCGTAATTCTCCCAACGTATAGAAATTGCTCAGAGAATAATATAATTTGACTCCATTATACCCTAAAGATAGCTGCGAAAAAGATTTACTATATATTGGTAATCGATAATGTGTGTTTCTGGTATTATACTTATGAACGTCTCTATTAGAGCATAACATTAAGTCCAAGTATTTTGGTAGAGCTCCGTTTTCAAGGCGAAACATCAACTTCAAAACGTTGTAGTGTATTCTTTGGTTAATAGACTTCCATCCTAGTACTTAAAGCATTACACTTGTATGTGTCCTAATATCTGCTCCTAAAATACCTCGCATGAATCTGTTCTGAATTTTTTGGAGACGAAATATTTGTGATGAATCATCATTATGAATAACACTGATGAACAATAATCAATATGTGGTCCAACAATTGATTCGTAAAATATAATTTTTGTTTCACGTGGCATTTTATCCTTAATTCTATTATATGAATGATAAATATGAATATTTTTGAATAAAATAAATGTTTATAGTTTTGAATTAATAAGGATTTTAAAATATAACTCGTTTTGCTAAAAAATACACCATGATGGCCATTAACACATATTTCTAGAGATGGCTAGAAAAATTTGAGTATTCTGGTGTTTAGGCCTGCTTTCGTGATTTGTTTGAGATATGCGGTGTATTGATGCGACACTCGGGGAATTTTCCACCAATTTTACAATAGTTGTGAATATCGGAAAGTGTACGTTGAATCGTGTGGTTGTTTGATGGCCATTAACACATAATTCTAATCTGGCGTTTTATCGGCATATCGATGCGACCTTCTAGCCATCTCTAGAATTATGTGTTAATGGCCATCAAACAACCACACGATTCAACGTACACTTTCCGATATTCACAACTATTGTAAAATTGGTAGAAAATTCTACGAGGGTCGCATCGGTATGCTGCATATCTCAAACAAATTACAAAAGCAGGCCTAAACACCAGAAAACTCAAACTTTTCTAGCTATTTCTAGAAATTGTGTTAATGGCCATCAAAGTGTATTATTTTAGCAAAACGAGTTATAGTTATTTTACAATCCTTATTAATTTAAAACTATAAACATTTACTTTATTCGAAACTATTCATATTTATCATTCATATTCATTCAATATGAGAAATAAATGAAAATATTCACATATATTTAAATTGGAAAAATTAATTAATAAAATTCAATCTAAAATATTTATTCAAGTTACTTATTGATATTTTAACTTTTTGTATTTTTTTTTCAATTCTATTTTTTGTTTTTAGGTTCAAAACGTGGGATATAAATGAAAAAAATGTTAATTGCAACCCTGCTACATTTTTTCTGTGTACAACTACATTTTTTGTTAAATTGTGTAGCTACATTTTTATTTTTGTAAATTCTTGTAGCTTCACTTTTGATAAATGTTAATTACTTCACTCCGGTAAATAAATGAGTTTTAATTGTCTAGTAGATATAATTTATTTTTTAGCATCTGGCAAGAATTTGGCCAATATCCATGCGTCGTGCTTTCATATAATGAATTCTACAATTGGAATTATATGTATTATAAATAAATTTTATTACACATGCGTATTACAGAATTCATTTATAGTTATGCTCTTCATGGCAAGTTGGAATTTTAACTATTCCACCAGTTGCATCTAAATGTATTCCCATAATCTCATCATGCAGCAAAAGAGCTATTCCATGATTTCGCATTAACGTTACCTCGAACTAGATGCAAATACATAGTATGAGCTGTTTCATGTTCCGAAATTTGTTTCATTTTATGCCGTTGACTGCCGCAGTATTGACGAAATACGTTTTTATAAGAAGCAATAATTTCACCTTAATTACCTTTCGTAAATGCTTGTATTTCTCCCGTGTTATACAGATCAAATTTGTACTTTTCTTTGTGTAATATATCCTTGCAACAACCATAAACAAGCATCTAAGAATTTTTCTTAAAAAGCTTATGAATTGTTTGGAATGTAACAATGCGTGGATTCGTTTCTCTATTAAAACTTTGTGATTTAAGTCTCTAATTTCATCATTGCTTAACATTTCGAAGGTTTCGGAAAATTGAGCGGTAACTTACGGACCCATTTTGCACGAATCTTTGTAGAATTCTTACGGTATAAATTATTAACAAATTTTGGAACTATTTTAAGGTTGTTTTTATCATTTGTCCATGTACCGCAGTATTATTATTTTGCTCATCATCGTTTAGATACTGATGTTCTGGTATCGTCGTAGTTTTTTTGCTGTTACTGTTATTTTTTACATTTTTTACATTTTTTAAATTTTTCACATTTTTACATTTTTCACATTTTTCACATTTTTCACATTTTTCACATTTTTCACATTTTTCACATTTTTCACATTTTTCACATTTTTTACATTTTTCACATTTTTTACATTTTTCACATTTTTCACATTTTTTACATTTTTTACATTTTTTACATTTTTTACATTTTTTACATTTTTTACATTTTTTACATTTTTTACATTTTTTACATTATTTATAATTTTCACATTTTTTAAATTTTTCACATTTTTTACATTTTTTACATTTTTTACAGTTTTAACATTTTTAAATTTTAACGTTTTTCACATTTTTTACATTCTTTACATTTTTTACATTTTTTACATTTTTTACATTTTTTACATTTTTTACATTTTTTACATTTTTTACATTTTTTACATTTTTTACATTTTTTACATTTTTAAATTTTGTACATTTTTTACATTATTTATAATTTTCACATTTTTCAAATTTTTTTAATTTTTCACATTTTTTACATTTTTTACAGTTTTAACATTTTTAAATTTTTACGTTTTTCACATTTTTCACATTTTTTACATTTTTTACATTTTTTACATTTTCCCATTTTCACATTTTTTACATTTTTTACATTTTTTACATTTTTTACTTTTTACATTTTTTAAATTTTCACATTTTTCACATTTTTTACATTTTTCACATTTTTCACATTTTTTACATTTTCTAAATTTTTACATTTTTTACATTTTTCACATTTTCACATTTTTCGCATTTTTCACATTTTCACATTTTTCACATTTTTTACATTTTTTAGATTTTTTACATTTTTTACATTTTTTACATTCTTTAAATTTTTCACATTTTTACATTTAAAACATTTTTCATATTTTTCACATTTTTTACATTTTTCACACTTTTCACATTTTTTTTTTTACATTTTTCACACTTTTCACATTTTTTTTTTTACATTTTTTACATTTTTTACATTTTTTGCGTTTTATACAATACATTTTTCACATTTTTCACATTTTTCGCATTTTTCACATTTTCACATTTTTCATATTTTTTACATTTTAACATTTTTTACATTTTTCTCAATTTTCAAATTTTTTACAATTTTTAAATTTTTTACGTTTTTACTTTTTCTACATTTTTTACATTTTTCACATTTTTTACATTTTTTACATTTTTCACATTTTTTACATTTTTTTAAAATTTTTCACATATTCAATTTTTTGCATTTTTTACATTTTTCATATTTTTCACATTTTTCACATTTTTTACATTTTAAATGCGTTGAAATACAAATTAAATGTGTTGAATTCGAGATCTATGTGTCGTAAAATAAAGTCCGAATTGGCGAAACCAATTACTTATGTTTTGTTTTGTTCCTGACTGAAATAAAACGAGTTTTCGAGTAAATTGATTTATTATACATTTGATAATGGAACCGATAGGGTTGAAAGCCAAAGAAATAATAATAAAAATTATATGAGCTCCAGACTAGCTACTCCTGAATTAAATGACAAAGCGGAGATTGTAGTCAAATACCCGGCTTAAATCAGGGAACAAATCAAAGCAAGAAGAAGGGCGAGGAGTATATGGCATCTCACCAGAAATCCCGCTGATAAGACAACTTTTAATTGGATAAGTAACAAAGTCAATAGGCTAATCAAAAATTTCAAACAGAATTGCCTCGATAACTACATAAGCGGTCTAAGTCCAGAAATGGATAAGGACTACTCGTTATGGAAAGCAACTAGAAGATTTAAACGACCTGTAGTTCGAGTACCACCTTTAAGGAATGATCAAGGCAGTTCGACAAGACAAAGAAAAAGCGGAACTCTTTGCTCAACACCTAGCAGCAGTGTTCCAACCCCATGACATTCAATCCAACATTGATGTAACACCTGTTTATCAACCAAATCAGGACTTTAAGAGGGTCACGCCAATGAAGAAATCGACAAAAATCTTAATCATAAAAAAGCACCAGATAATCGAGAATTTGTGGGGATGGTTATCGCGCAAAATTTATGCAGAAGGAAGGCAATTTCAAAATAGGGATGGGCTGATTGCTGCAATTGAAGATGCTTTCGAGGAACTACCATTAAATTATGTACAGAGCCAGTTTAATTCATTATCAGATAGAGTTTTTGAAGTTGTACTCAAGAATGGGGGACCTACACATGATAAACAATAAAAAAATAAAAAAAAATCAATCGTCTACAATCTATTAACCAATTAATAGTTGTAATCAAGTGCTCATGTTTAAATATTCGCAAAATATAAAATTTGAATTAACCGCGTTCCTTTGTTTTATTTTAACTTCTTCCTCACCAGCTAGTATATAACAGCTAGTATACAAAGGGTTTCGAAAATGGGTCTAAATATTTTCGTTTGGTTGGAACGAATTGGTAAAACTGGTTCGAATTACTTAAAACGGGGTTTCAAATAGCAGAAGTCGATTGCGGTGGGTCTTGATATCGGCAAAATTCGTTTGAGCGGACTTCCGGTCAGGCCCGGGTTTAAAAGGGGTTTTAAATTAATTGAAATCGATTGCGATTGGCTCGGACTTCGGGAAAAATTGATTGGTGATTAATTCTATTCTATTTTATTTTGTAAGCTAATATACATAGATAATTTTTGTGATATATATTTTTTGTTTTTTTGGATGTTAGAAATTTATTTTATCTACTGTTTAAAATATATATTTAAATATTTTTTTTTGTAATATTTTTTTTTTTTTTTTTTTTCAATTTAACATTTTGACACAAGTTGTAGTACTATTTTTACAATCAGTGTTACATTTTCCTTCAATCGAAATCTACATGAGAATTAATCTAATCGGCGCTGTGAAATCGATCTTACGAAAATCAATTTATTGAAATCCACAATTTTGATTTCCGCAATTTTTGTTTCCAGGATTTTAATAGGCCGGGACTATGATGTGGAATTTTCGGGAATTTTCGGTTTCCGATTATTTAATTTCCGGGATTTTCATCTCCGAGACTTTTTTTTTAATTTTGCGGGTATTCAAGTGACTCCCAGATCAATATGAATAATACTACAGAAATAGTTTCTACTGCGAAAACAAAATGATCTAAACCGAATAAATTTTTTTTTCTATTACCCGGAAATATTGAAATTTTACATGACCAAAAATAAAGCGATGGGCGTGGGAAATATTTTATTTTTAAAGATTATTGTTTTTTTAATTTCATTAAAATTTACTAACGAAAGTACTTATATCTTGCATATATGATGAGTGCTCACGGTTTATTTTTAGTCATAAAAAATTCCAATGTTTCCGTATAGCAGAAAAAAATTATTTTATTCATTTTATTTAATTTCGAAATAAAATCAAGTCCGTCTAGCGATCTAACTTTGCTTATTGCGACATATGCCTGACCATCTGCGGAGTGCTTTCACCTTGCTTTCTAGATATAGAAGCCAGCATGATCTACAATAATCAAAGGAGTGTAAGGAAGTGTACCACTAAAAAAATGGTATATTCAAGAATTTTAGTTTTCCATATCCATATTCTAATGACGACTAACATGCCACAGTATCTACAATACATGTAGATGTCAAAATTGTGTAACCAAATCATCAGGGATTTAAATTGTAATAGATGAGCAAATTTTGATAATACCAATTTTTTAAATTGAATTTTTTGTTTCGTCATAACTGGTATACATGCTACCAAAATTCCGACATACATACTAAACAAAAATTGTCAAAAACATAAATTCTAAGCATTTTTAATAAAAGACAAAAGATAAAAACCACCAACATAACTGAGAATATTAAAAAAAATTCATATAGCATACATATAATATACTTATATATCCTCTACTAAACCAATTTGTATTCTCCAAGTTATCATAATTTCTAATAATAAAAATAAAATAAATACAGTGGCAACAAGCAAAATACCAAAAATAAAGCTCACAACAACGGCAAAATTAATGCATACATTTTTTTAGCTTTTATAATTAATTTTATTCCTTTTAATATCCATACATTTTAATTTTTGCTCTTTTTTTGGTTTAATATATTTTTTGTGGTACTGTGTATAATAATCATGTCGGTTATGGTGTTGAGTAAGCTTTTTCGTTAAACTTAAATTCAAAAACATATATACATGACGGTGTATACACTACTCACACATATATACGAACGAGTACCTATATGGCGTATGTACTTTCGAGAATACAAAGGCAAAATATTACTATTTTTTTGTATACCGTATCCTTAACGTACGTTTACGATATTATCTTAAAAGATAAATTTTTATAATTAATATTAGAATAAAAAAATAACAAGCAATGTAATAAAATTCTAGAGCTACATAAAATTAAAAAAAGCTTCACTTGAGTGTGCGCTTTTTTTGAAAGCAATAACATTTTTTATTTCATTAACAATTAGCGCGCCAATTTACGATTATTAAAATATGAACGTACAGTGCGCGATGCAATCATATTGTTATATTAAGCATTAGATTAGTTTTTCATTATTATACGAATGCTACATACATTTACAATCCTTGAATGGGGAATTGTAAACTACGAGTACATCACAATTACGCCAACAGTTGCTTGATGTTTGTTTTAATTATACGTAAATAAATAAAACTACAAAAAAAATAACAATAAAGCAAACGAAAAATTAATCATCATAAAAATAACTTTTTTGTGTTCTAAAGTGAATTAAAAAATAAAATTATGACTTTCTCAAGATGAATATGAATAAAATTATTTTCTTGTTTAATTTAAAAAAAAAGGAAAATAAAAAAGTTTGTCTGAAATGCTGTAATCATATCGTAAATTAGGTTTATATATTTTAAGTAGTTTAGTGAATTTTGTAATATTTTAATTAAATTTGCTTGTATATTTCATTTAAAATATAAATAATTTTCTAATATTTTAATAGAAATATAATTAATTTGTGTACATTTATTATTTTTTTTTTTTTTTTGATGTGTAGATTTTTTTTCGTTCTCGAGTAATTTATCAGTTCGTACACACTAAAAATATTTTAGCTTTTCGGAATTAATATTCAAAAATTCGGAAGTAAAACACATCATTATCACATATTAGAAACTGTAGTAGATCATATTATGGACCACTAACAATTTACTATGTTCATTTTTCAAAAAAATAACAACATTTTGCCAGTTCTCGTACATAGATTTCCACCACATTCCGCTTAGTTCTTAACTATGATTTGTTTCCGAATAGTCAATCCACTTGGTCTGTATATTTATATGCCAAGTTCTGGTGAAAAAATATTTTTTTCCTGATCTAATTTTGTTTGAAATTTAATTTACAATCTACTGCTACTTCTAGAGCTGCGATCTTTCGATTAATGGAAAAAACTTAAGGATCAAGTTTTATCGCGGTCAGTCAATCCGTCTGAGCTGTTGTGAGGACTGTGACATTTAGTCAAAACCACAAGTCAAAAATTTTTATAGTTCTATACAAAAAATGTTTAGTTTTTAAAATACCAATCTTTCCGCTTAAATTTTGGAACATTTTTCTGGGCCGATATTATTGCATTTTTAATTTAGGATTTGGTGCATACTTCATTTTTACATAATAGAAAGAAATATCAAATTATTTACACAAAGCGAAAAAGCTCCGTTCAATCCATCCTTGTGATACGTACCCAGGTACGTCTAAGGTATACTTTACAATAACAAAAAAGTTCCAATGGAAACTGCCACTTCCGATGGACCCATTTCTGGCAAAAATCATTTGATATTATCTAATTTGTAGAAAAACCTTAAGTTGCAAATTGTTCCATTTTTTGCCGAAACTGGTCGTTTCCGAATAAATTTTTTAAAAATAATTTAGGTTGATATTGTGGTAAATTTAATTTAGAACCATTTAGTTCATGTTCGTTTTTCTCGTAAATACTCGTACCATACTTTTCACAATATTTATAAAAACAAAAAGCTGTTATTGAAGTTGCCAGTTGCGGTTGGCTGGTTTTGGCTAAAAATCACGAGGATCTTTTAATTTTTTGGAGACAACTTATGTACGAAGTCCAAATCCGATATGTAATTCTATCTGGGCTCTATGAGAGAACACAACATTCAGTGACATAGCGAATGGCACATTTTCAAAAATTTCGGGGTCAGAATTTCTAATGATTGCTTAAGTATATAGTAGTAATCATGAAAAATATTAATGTCAAGATTTACCATTCACTTCATCGCCGAGGCGAAAAACGTACTATTTAAAAAATATCTGTGTGTGCGTGTGCGCTACCGAAAGTGGAAACTTACATACGAGCTTTCTTGTTTTTTGCAAATATTTTGAAAATTATATCAAACATAAGAAATTTATCTCTGTGGACTAAACAAATCTCTAAATCTAAACAAAAATTTGCATCAATATCGGTTTAAATAAATTTTTCAAAATTCAAATAAAGTCGGAAAGGTCAATTTTTGACCACAAACTGTTTTTTCTGTAACTGTAACTATAATCATGAAGATAATCATCATTGATCTTTTTAAATAAATATTGTTTCCTCTCCTGAACGTGATAAAACTTCCTATTTAACCATTTCTGGTAACTCATGATATTCCAGTGATTTTTGGTTAAAATCAGTCTACCGGAATTTGCAGCTCCCATAGAAGATTTTTTTATTTGCTCCAAATATTTTGAAAAGTTTATTACATTTACAAAAAAATGGGTAAAACAAAAAAAAGGGTGTACATTTCTGGAATTTTCCGCGATGGAACTCGATGCTTAAAATTTTTTGTTAGTTGGGAATTTAAAGTTTTTTTTGGTAATTTGTAGATTGGAAGTGGCAGCTTTTATGGGATCTTTTTTCAATTTTTGCGGTGATGTAGAAAAGTTTGACATTTTAAAAAATGACAAAGGTTTAAAAAATTCAAAAACGTTTAAAGATTTAATTATCAACATGCATTGACTTTTTGAAATTCAACAGAATTAACGATTTTTGGTTATGTACAAGACAGTTTAACGAAAAGTCCGGTAAGTTTAATTTTTCCTGTAAAAATAAACAATGGTGTATTGGAGATATATATACTTTCATGCATGCAAAAGAAAGTCGGGTGTTCGTCACAACATATTCACTTCTCCATTGTATTTTATTGTGCTACGTAAAACGAAGTAAAAACATTTTTTTGTCAAAAATCGAGTTTCCGCCTAAATTTTGGAAACCGATATTGTTGCAAATTCAATTTAGAATCATTTAATTCAAAGATAATTTTCTCATATTTGAGATACATAATTGAGAAAAAAAACATAATTGAGATAATTTCCAAATATTTGCAAGAAAAGAGAAAGCTCCTATATGAAAGGCGCTACTTCCAGTGGAACTATTTTGGCTAAATATTACTGGAATCTCCAAACATATGGAAAATGCTTGAAAAATGATGGACAGGGGCGAATTTTTATACGTAATTTCAAAATAATTTGTTAAAACCGGACAGCCCTATGAAAGCTGCTACTTAAAAATGCTTTAATATTAACTTTATTCTCGATCAATTTTCTGGCCGTATTTTTGTTGAATATTTCTTTACCTAAAAATTATCATTTCCGAACTAATTTTAGAAATAGGATTTGGGCCGGCATTATTGTAAAATTAATTTAAAATCGATTACTTTCTATTAACCTTGTCAGGCGTGCCTCACTTGTGGTTTCTTTGGTTGCCCGAAGGAGGAGGTCGCTTAACATAAGCCAAATTTACTTTTCAGCTAAGTTTCTCATGGTTATGTCATTCTTTCTATACCGTTTTCGTCAAGCTTTTTTCATTAATGTGTAGATCCCACATTAATGAAAGAGCTTTTACGATTTTTGTAAATGTTTTGAAAATTACAGCATTTACAAGAAAAACAATCATAAACTAAAAGATTCTAAACCCAATTTGCAAATGATTTCTTTTCCTTCGAAAGCAAATGAAAAGGCTCGTAAATGAATTGTTTTTTGGAGTGAATCCTAGAGATTTCGGGTCACTGCTACCTCCATACTGCAATAAATCGAAGCTGGCTATTTGAAAAATCTTTGGATTGTGCTCCACAGATTTTCCGTTTAAGGCCCTTTGCATTATAATTATGATAAAACAAACAAGCAAAAATAGGGCACAATGACGAACATCTGGTAAATTTTATCCAAATTGAACAGTTTGCATCTATTGCACTATTTAGGTGACTATGCGCCAGAACCTCCAGGTTTCGCTACGTATGTGAAGTATCCTAGAATTCTATCCTAGAAAATAAAAATAATTAATCAGACAATACTAACATATCAATAAAAGTTGCTCTTGCGTAAAGTTAGCTCTGCCCAAAATTTTTATCAGTCTTAATGAAAAAACGAAAAATTATCAAATTTATTTTTCATATAATTAAAGAAAACTAAAATCTAAAGTATCAAAACACGGTAAAATTCTGAGTTACAGCGGGACAAAAATTTAATTAAAATTCAATGAAATACCTAGTCCAGAGTTCATTTTTGGGAACTTGCCAGTAGTGTAAAGTGGATGGTTCTGGATATTCCCAATCCCAAAAATTTTTCGATAGCAACCAAAAAGGAAATACTGGTTTTTCATATCGTCTCCATATAACTTGAAAAATACAGGGATGTCTCGATAACTAAATCTTCATTTAACTGTACTCAGGTGCGGATTTGGCAGCACTTTCAAAAGATATTTGGTTTGTGTTTCGGATAAACTTTGGAAAAGCTTTTGGTTTTAAATTTACAATTGCATTGTTACTGTTAAAATGATTTCGCACAAAAGTATTCAAAAGCGGCGCGGGGTGCGACGTCCGACGAACGATTTACAATATTTAATTTAGTAACTGTAACAAATATTAAAGTTAAATGATAGTAAATGATTGTTGTTATTGTATTCGCAATATTTTATAACAAATAAAAAGTATTAGTTCAATGATTGATTTTTTGCAATCAGTAGTTTACACCAGGATAACAGCTGATAAACATTAAATTGCACGCATCATTTCATGCATAGTCTCTCAAAAATTTGTAAAGGAACTAATGTACGCTGTGTGCCTGCCGGCAAGCTTATATCTGTTTGAACATTTACAAAAATTTGATATCATAATCATATGCGGAAACATGATGTATGATGATAAACTCGCCACTCATTTACATATTTGGATGGAAATTGATGGTGTAAAATATGATCCTACAATTGCTATAAATAGGGAATATTTAACAAAAGTGGAAAGTCTCATTTAGATGTCGGAAAATTTCAACACTATGTCGAAGTTCCAATTGAAAGGAGTTTTGACGATTTTAAGATAATGAATACTTTCTATAAAGTCGAACAAACTTGAAAGATTGTTGATTATTTTGAGGTACGAGTATGTCCAACAATGTTAAAAACAATTAGAAACAGAGTTAGTAGTAGGATTAAGAAAATGTTAAAACAAAAACATAAAATTTGAATAAATGTGAATTTTGAAAAGTAATATTAATTTATACAACACAAACTCTCAATTCAGTAGTCACAGCAAGCAAACAATTTCATGTAGGTATTCAATTTTTTTTATTTGCTCAGTTTTTATTTTGCAAGTTGTTACAAGTTTAGGTCGGCTTTATGAGAAAGAGCTATAAAAAACTATAAATCCTAATACTTATCTTGTAGAAAAAATCTTGAGGAAAAATTGTAAGTAAGGTTTCGTCAAATGGCTTGGATTTAATTCATCTCACAACTCTTGGATAAATAAAACAAATATTATTTAAAATAATTTGTTTTTATATTTATTTAAAAATAAAATATTTAATTCATTAATACAATAAAGAATATTATTGTTTCCAATTCAATCAATTTCCATTATTTTATAATGGCCTCAAGCTAGGGCTTCATAATCCCCTTTAATTAGAAATTATTTATCATCGTTGGGATTAATTGCGGTTTTGGGTTTGAGTAATAGAACTTACATTATGTTTTTTAGATTGAATTAAATTTTGCGAAATTACTTTAATTTTTGCGTTATTTAAACTATCTACATAATCATCGAAGGTAATTATACATTTCACAACTGGATTCTTTATGCCTTTAAGTTTCTTATTTTCTATACTTTGATGATTTTCTCCCCCCTGAACCCTGTACGTATACGTTTTTGCTCTCAGTCCTACAAACTCAATCATGATTGCACCATTATTCTCATCTTTCATAATATCAGGCACTTTTTTATTTATTGAAGGTATCCCCCAGATATTATTGTCTAAGTAGTCACTTGTATAAACACGTTTATGACAATCTCTCTTAATTACTTCATAAATACCCGAACAGGTTACCTCATAAATCAGACTATCTGTATAAGTATAGCAAATTTTACCATTTTGACCAAATTGTGGGATCATAATGAAAGTCATAGAGTAAGGTTTCAGCTATATCTAAAACACACATTCCAACATATATTCGTTTATTAAAAAATATTTCTGATTTGTTTAATTCAATAGCAACTAGATTTTCGTTAAAAATTAATGAAGATTTGAATTCCGGCTTCGAAATTAAAGCTTCTGCGCCATACCCTCTAAACCACTTAGTCACTAACTTTACAAGCTTTTCCAAATACAGCGTTGTTCATTAGTTTAAAAAGGTTTTTTTCAAAGTTATTTTTTGCAAATGCTCGTAATGATGAATTTAAATCTATATATGACTTTAACCATGCTGATTGATCAAACTCAAGAATCTTATGAATTTTTGTTATTTTTAAACCATAACGGATAGCTTGCTTTAGTTTTCTATAGTATATGACATATTTCGTCTTATTATGAAGCGTAGCCATTATTTTTTCTTCTTTCGAACCTGGACTACATCTGTGTGCTGGACAAAATGGTAAGTCATTATGAATATCCTGTAATTTGCTAGGATAATCTATATCTACTTCTAATATATACCCCTTGTTAGATTCATCAGAAATTTCATTGACATCAAAATCATGAAAATTTTCAAACCACTTGAAACCCCTCCTAAGGTACATATTGAGACATTGCCCAACCATATTGATTATTAATATCATAATACATAAAATATGTGGATTCTTTAGTTGAGTCATATTGTTTGATTATAGCTTTAGCATAACGTCTTGTACACTGACATAAACCAAAGCAATCTTAATAAATCAAGCATGCCTATGAAATAGCACTTTCAAATATGGGATATAAAACATAATCAAAAAACTAACTTTTCATAGGTTTTGTATGGGAGGTAGCATTACGTTTGATAAATAAAACATGAATTAAAAATATTGAAAAATTGATTTTTTTTTATATAAATCGATGACATATATAATAGATTTAAACTCATTCGAATGATGCAATCAGTAGGCTTCTCGTTTTCTTCAAATTAATAAAGAAAATATAAGGGATTTTCGCTGTACAACAACAACAATTAAAAAATACGGGAAATTGATGACGTCATAATATCGTCATATTAGAGAGAAATAGTAAATTAAAATTTATAAGAAAATGAGAAAGACAACAATTTGTTTTAAAAAAGAGAAATCAAATAGAAACGACAATATTAACAACGAAATCAAAAACAATGAAGAGTGCAATCATCGTAATTCAATGGTGAAGATAAAGTAAACCGTATAATATACGAAATAAAATCCGAAGCTAAAATCCGAAAATAAAATAGTTACATACCCTTACCAATTTGCTATTTGTTTACTTTAATTTAAAATAGTAGCCGTATGCAGTTTGTCATTATTGCATGTCGTTTTTGACACGATTTCAGATGCGAATAAAAATCGTAAATATTTGAATCATAATATTATCCTTTATGGATTGATTAAAGTTTTTATAATGTGTAAGTGGTTTATTAACTTTTATGGAACCATCCTTTAATTTTCAATTAGGCTTCCGTATCATTATACTTGAAACAATTAAAGTATTAATAAAATGTTTGTTACATACTTTTGTCTATGTGGAACGGTTGTTGAAAAAGTATGTATGTTCGATTTTCGGTTCTGAGTAGTTTTGTTCTTCTATTTCGATATGATCATGTATGTATCAATATCTTCCAGATTCCAAAACGTATTGAATTTTGCTTCCGGTCTTGGTGCCTATTGTAACAATTTGCTTTCATAATTTTGGATTTGTCATTTCCATTTAATGCAATGTTAGAGTTTGAACTTACTCGCATGCAGAGATTATTTCTCTCCTAGAACGGACCAAAAACCGATATTACCCGATATTTTTATTGAATTTAAAACCAAAACGGTAACGATTATAATTATAAAGAGAACGTTAACCGTAACCGGAGCGCAATTTTCAAACGTTCAATTCATCCTTCTATTTCGTTTCGATTCCCTCTTTAAATTTCTGTTATAACACTTAAATCGCCTAACAATTATGTTTTAAAATATTTAAAATGAAAATGTAATATCATTTCAAAATTGGTAGAGATTGATTAGCAATTGGAATTAATCACTCCATCCGTAATCATATAATAAATTACCATACGATAATACTATTATGTTATATGGATCACCTAAATGATCCGTCAAAGGTTCACTAGATTCCATTCTATCAAAATCGTCATAGAAAGTGTTATTGCAATCATTCAAATATGCAGGATGAAGTCTCGCTATATTTTTAGTTGTGGATCATTCTGCTGATATAAGTTTCCAAAGAAATCTAATTTTATAATCTAAATTGCATAACTTATAATTTTTAATTTTATTTCATAAACGCCATAATGAACCATTTGCACGTTGAATATGGACTAGTATAACCATAATGTGAATCGTTTAAATGATCCAATGACGTTTCAAGATTGTCGAAAGTATTTTAGATAAATATATTTTATCATAAAGCAAAATTTTATATGAAGTTAGGCATTCATAATAAATTTCAACATACGTAAACATGTAGTTAGACCATGTTTTGACACATTTGATAAATACTTGACCAATCAGAAGTTTTTAGGATAATCTTTATACTTTTTACACTATTTGCCGTAAGTATTGGCGAACACACACTTACACTTATTTTGTTAAACACTTGTTTTTCTATTTCGCAAAAAATTTAGATTTTTGAATATTTTAGTTAAAGAATTTGTTCAAAAAATTAAAAAAAAACATTCAATTGATTTCGACTTTAATCTTTATCTTGCGCTTCAACTCTAAGGATACTATTTTTATCATCAACCAATCTTAATTAATTTTTATTTAAGCTCCATCTCCAATGAGATTTTTTAATGTAATTATTTAATTTATTATATCATTAATATAATTATTATTATTATATAAAGCTTTATAAGTTTAAATTTATCGAACACTTTTAGTATCACTCACCACTTAGTAAGAGATGCCATTTCTGGGAAGATCTTGATGACAGCTTCAAGAACCGATCTTTTGAACGATTGTTGCACTAAGCTTCAGCGAAAATCTGTTCTAAAAATATCGAAAGACTCCTTTGCAAACAGTCGTTTCAAAATTGCTCCCCAAATATTTAGTTTTAAAATGCAATGTCCCCACAGAAGCATTGATTATAATATTAGCAAAATAATAGTATTACAAATTTTATCTTCCACCTTGCCTTAATTTAGACATGGTTGAGTTATACCTACCGTGTAGCTGCGTCTCTATAAGTCTCTTGTTTGTTCGTTCATCGTTTTTTGCTTCGCTAACATATATTTTTAAGCGCTCCACTGGGCTAAAAATATTTTAAATCACCATTTTACCATCAAATCATCAAATTTTACAGTGCAAGAAGCAACATAATAGGAACGATGTATGGCTACGATCATTCGCCGATCCGCACTACTGAGCCCGAATACGGTCACTATTAAAATCGAAAACAATTTATTACGCTTCGAAACAAATCCAATCGAGTGTTCAAAGTATTGAACTGTACAAATTGTTAAATCTGGCAGGAAATAGCTGACAAAGACGACTATCTACCTTACCAGATCACGGTTATATTTTGGAGGTCAAAATTAGTTTAATGTACAAAAAAACGTTAATACTGGTTATCGTTATTATCACTATGGTTCATTGCTTATGCATGTATATTATTTACACATTCGTTCACACTAATTCAATATTGGAATCAGGTACGAAACGTGGCGTATATAACGCCGAATAGCTACGAAATTTGTGAAAAGTTTATTCGAGATTTAGTTGAATGGAAGTACACAGATAAATAGAACTTTCAATTGAAATCGTTTTAAAATACATTGCAATGAATGATACTCGAGGAGGAATGATAAATGACCATCGACAGTGATTCGAAAATAGAGGAGTGTCCTGAATGAGCTTTTGTATTCGACGCGTACATAACACATGAGAACCGAAGAAAAACAATGTTTGGCACTTTTGGTGAAAGAATGGCTTACAACAGTAAGAGACGTCGCGTCTCACACATACGTGGGACAAATACGCAAGCATTTAACGTTCATTGCTTGTATACTTTTGAAAATATTGTTGCTACTTTAAACAAGTTATAATTCCTCAACTGAATGAGACACCAAATCAACCCGTTTGGTAGTACATAATCCAGAACTTATCGAAGAGCTGCTATCGAAATGGCCACTATCTGAGTTTTTCATCATATATCACCGCGAAAATATCACCGCACGAAATAATCACCGCAAAGAAAAAATTATTTTGGAAAATAACTAAGAAAATCTTTACTCTGCGTAATTTTCTTAAGAATAAAATATTTTTAAATTGCATACAAGTATTATGTCTTTTCGGTGGTAGCTATGGTGTTCGAACGGTGTTACAAAATCAAGTAAATACTGTAAAAGAAAATTGTATAGGTTTTATTACGCGCTAACAAGGAAAGATTGTTCCATAATTTTTTTAATCACGTATTTATACATATCTGTGATTCAAAAACATTGTCACTCGCATGCTTTCACAACCACATTGTAGTGGTGACTGGCTGTATGTTGTTATTTATAAATAATAAAAATAAAAAAATCCTGTACAAAAATAAGTTTTTTGTTTCCATGGCAATCGTGTTTTTAGAAAGAGAATAGAAAGAGACCATATTGTGGATTTTAACTGGAAATAACGCTGATAGAACTGCCCATGCGAAACAAGCATTGTCGTCATTTTGAACGTTGATACAGGCTCTTTTTGCTGCAATTTTCTTTGGTAGTGGAATGTCTGTCGACCCCAATTGTGCTGTATATTTGTTGATATTTATTATTAAGTTCACGACTGCTGATATAGTCCAACTGCTTTGCTTATGTTGAAAATCCTCGTGATCTTTTAATATAGTTTCTTTTATATTTTTTGTAAACCATTCATCAATGTTACTATCTCTGTAGAGCACATCATTTTTAGTATTCATGTATTTAAACTCCAAACTATCTTCAGCACCATTACAAATTTTAAACTCGCCGCAAAATATTCCATTTACTTTTAAAGTAGTTTCACTCTTTAACACCTTTTTGATATGAAGCTTAAAAGTTGATTGACAATCATTTAAGCAATTAATTGAATCGGTGTGAGTTAAGTTGATCATGGCTAAAATTTTAATTCGGGTTTGAAAAGCAATTTGAATACATATAAGTACATTTTACTCACCTCTATGGATATTTTTGAACTTGACCAGTTTTTATTTTCTGCATCATTTTCATTTGACTTCGAAATCCTGTTAATAAACCGAAAACATTTTGAGTTTTATTTTTTTCTCCTAAACCGATACAATTTCGCAGCTTGTTTCGAAGAAATTTTAAATTTTTATTACATAGATTAACGGCATCTTGTAAAACAACGGGATTGTCAGTAGCACTAATGAGAGCCGGTTTAGTTTTGCACCTATTTGATCAATATTTGCACAATTTTTAATTAACACTATTAAATTTATTAACCGAATTATTTATTATTAATGAGATGTACTTTATAAAATATTATAACACACTTTTAAATGTAAGCACTACAGATGGAATGATTTCACGTTAAAATATTTTCTTATACCACAACTTTAGTAATTGTACACCAAGAGGCTAATGAATCTTTTCTTCCATTTGTCTAGTTATTATATAAATTGTAAATAATTTTATAAATAAATAACTAAATATAATGATAACATTTTATTTCGTCACAGATACAACTGTGTTAACGTTTAATTTTAATTTTACTATGTTCGCGCATATAGTATTATTATGTACATTGCAAACAAGTTATTAATTGGTTTTCTTAGCGCATTTCTATATTCTTATTGTATTATAATTTTATAGTTT
Source organism: Nephrotoma appendiculata (assembly GCA_947310385.1). NCBI lineage: Eukaryota > Metazoa > Arthropoda > Insecta > Diptera > Tipulidae > Nephrotoma > Nephrotoma appendiculata. The sequence goes on from OX371224.1 coordinate 311,973,463, forward strand.
TAATTTCGACATATGTGCATACAAATAAAATATAATAATAATAACAATTCTGTACTACTTGATTCTTGCTAAAAAATGTGAAAACTTATCTTTATTGTACCTACATAAAAAATAAAATTCAATTTTATTAATCTTTATATATTCTGCCAATAATTTAACAACAATCATTTACTATCATTTAAATTTAATATTAGGTACAGTTACTAAATTAAATATTGTAAATCGCACGTCGGACGTCGCACTCCGCGTAGCTTTTGAACACTTTTGTGCGAAATCATTTTAATAGTAACAATTCAATTGTAAATTTAAAACCAAAAGCTTTTCCAAAGTTTATCCTAAACACAAACCAAATATCTTTTGAAAGTGCTGCCCAATCCGCACCGTTAAATCCACACGTTAAATGAAGATTTAGTTATCTAGACATCCCTGTATTTTTCAAGTTATATGGAGACGATATGAAAAACCAGTATTTCCTTTTTGATCGCTATCGAAAAATTTTTGGGATTGGGAATATCCAGAACCATCCACTTACACTACTCATGTATTGCACTTTGTAGATGGCTATAATGTGCTAAAATAACCAGTATTCGCTACACAGAGACACAATTTATGGATTTTTTCTTTAAATTATAAAATGAAATCCATGGCGATCGACATTTTTTCACAAATTGGACGGCTCCTATCTATTTGCCTTGTACATAGGTGGCTATGTGTTCCGAGAATTGCACGACAGAGTTTCCATTTTCAAAAATAATCGTTATAATTATGATACACATTTAAATATCACTCGAACGAAGTTTTTACTAAATCTTACTAAATGTTACTTGCTATTCATCTGCATATATTCAGGGGCAAATATTTTAATTCGTTTTGTAAACATTTCACAACACATTTAATAAATTAATATTTAATCATGTTAAAGAATTTAATAAATCAAACGAAATGAATTTATTTATTCAATTATAATTAAGATTCAAATTTAACCCATTGCCGCACACTTTTATATCGATGACCGTGCTCAGAAACACACTTTTTTTTCAAATGATTATGACTGCCATATGAAATTGAGCATTCTTTATATATTTGAAAGTGAAAATTATCACATTTTCTCACAGTTTTTCCATGAAAACTCTCAACGGCTATAGCCGTCATTTGCTCATCACATCATTTTTTCTATATACATATTTCTGCCTACAGAACAAATGACGGCTATACCCGCCCGATTTTTTGGTGATATATAGACAAATAATTGCTATAGCCGTCATTTGGGCGAACATAATAGGACGGCTATAGCCGTCATTTGTTTCTGTAGGCGGAAATATATTGAATTGCTAATCATGAAAATCGCACAAAAAAACAATTGATATGTTATCTGAAATGTTACACCTTTTTTTCTTTGATGTACATATTACTGAATAATCAACAAAATAATGCATTAGTACAGTCCGTAAGAATGATGTTCCTTTTTTTATTAATTAAAATATGCAGGACGGCTATAGCCGTCATTTGCATATATATCAACAAAAGTTTGACGGCTATAGCCGTCATTTGCGGGAATGGGTTAATTAGGAGCTGAGCTTAATTTGTTTACTTATAAAAAAAAATTAGTTTTATTTTTTGAACTTATAACAATATTTTTTAAGAATTTCATTTAATTCTAAAGATTGATTTCGAAAATATTCCATCCTCACATGTGTGCTGAGTTTTAGGAAAATTCCTTGGATTTTGCTACCCTTATGGCATGTACACGAAAATCGAGAAGTAACTGAAACTTTATGTTCAACGAAAAAATATAAAAAAAAAATTTTGCCAATCAGCCCACCACGATGTCATTATAATTTTCTGTTAGTCCATTGAGACAACAACATGCGACTACAACATGAGTTTTATGAAATTTCATTTGATTTTGCTACCTTTATGGCGTTTTAAAAGAAACTTAGTAGAAACTTCAGAGGCATATCATGTTGTGTTATGATGATAGCTTTTGTCTATTATACTGAATACATTGCTAAGTGGCAAAATCTTCGAAAACCCCGATACAATGATCGGGTTAAAATGAGCCTCCAAGTTGTGGAATTGTTTTATAAAATATTGTAAAACTGTCCACGGTTTGATGGTTTGTTGGCTGAAAAAGTCTGTTGTGTTAAAAAAACTGGCTTAGTGAAATCTTCTCACAATCGATCCGATTTGAGAAATTTTTACGAAAAATTTTGCTAGGACATAACTGATATAAATATTACCTCAGATCCAATAGAATTTTATATAGGATGGCCTAATCCAGCAACTTTTATCTGTAATTTTTAACTTTTATTTATACGCTTTTATCTAAATAATAAATTATGAAAAGCTTTTTTCTGTTTTATTTCTGGCAACCAGTACGCCAGAATGAATTTTTGTCTATGTTTTATTTTAAATTTGTGATATTTTGTCATGGTTGAAATGTGTATATAAAGATGAAGATGGATATTATATTGTTTGTATTCAAATTAAAATAAATGAAAAATTTTGTAACACCAACAACAAAACGTAACATGGAGGAGTCATATATTTTATTTGAGACACGCCATAAATCGTTTAGTCAAAATATGTGAAAATTATAACTTTATATATACACTTTATGGTACTATCGGCCAAAAATTCTGTGTCACTTTTTCAAATTAAATGCTTGGGCATTCGTTAATTAATATTTGATGTAGTCGAAAGCTATTTATAGAAGAAAAAAAACATAAAAAATATAATTTAAAGTCAAACTTTTGTCAACTATCTCCAAAAATGTACAAGAACACAACATTTTCTTTACAAGACATGCTTTTATGTCCTCTCGTTTAACTTAAAATGTTGTGTGAACGACCGAAAGTAAAATTGATAATTTTTGATCTCTGTTGCCTTATTATTTGTACCATTTACAAAAAAAAAATAAAGAAAAGCTAAGAAAAATAACTGTATAAGGAGGAAATAAAGTAAAAAAAAAAATTGTATCTTTTATCATGTTCAAAATAAGGACAATTATTGATTAAATAAGAAATGGCACAAAAAAAAACTTTTTACTTTAAAAATGTCTTTGCTAATTAAATACACCCTTGAGTACTACTCCTCATTATATATTAATGTTACTGTTGTTCTTTTCATTATAAAACACAAGAAAATGAAATTTTTGTGCGCTGTACTTGATGTTATAAAGCATATCTTATGGAAAATTGAACCGAATTATCACGTTACAATTCTGTTTTTTGTTAATGCCTTGGATTGCTTTCTTATGCCTTTTACTGTCACACAAAATTAAATAATTCTTTTGTTATATTTTTCCGCGCAGAGCCGCACACACCCACACACATATACATCAAGAAAATTGAGACGAAACCCTGAACAAAATTAACATAGTTCTTAATAAAAATGATTGTGCGGTGTTTTGTGTGCATGTCGTCAAAGCACCGAGTGAAAATTATCCAACAAAAAAAAACGTTAAATAAATATTTGATTATTAACGTTAATATAAACGTGATAACATTTAATTTTTTTTTGACAACCTTAATTTTCCTTTTCATTACGTTTGTGTTGTTGTATTTTTAATTTTTGTTTTTAAGCTTTCGGTATTTGGTTAAAATATAAATAAATTTCTTAATTTAATATTCCAAAAGACGCAAAATAAAGTTATAATTAGGCGATAAAACTGAATTAATTTTTTATTTTAACACGTACCTACATTTTTCTTTTGTTTTTTACTTTTATTTTAAAGGGGGTTTTCGCGTGTCTTATATTACATTTTAAAAGTTTTTAAATCCAATATATTTACGTAGCATAGATGAAATTAAACATACGAAATTTGAAAGTTCAATCGTTATCATGATTTTTTTATGTTTGAGGGAGCACTGTACAATGCAATGCGAGTGTAGTGAAGATTATATTCGTCGGGAATAACTTAATTTTAGACCAATTAACCGCTTTTGCGTTGAACCATTGGAGAAGTTCCACCTTGTGTCTCTTAGGATTTTCTTCTTGTAAATACCAAAAAGATGAGCATATTAGATTCTACCTATAGTACCTTTGAGGATAGATGCATATTAAGCAAGCTGGGTTTTGAAAGGTTGCCATGATATACGGATCTTCAGCAATGATTTAATGGGAACGATTTTTCTAAGCCAGATAAAACATGGTAAAGGTGGTTGTTGGTAACATAGGGCAAGACAGTATGAAAAATTAATAGTTAATTATATGCTTATTAAATGCCCTATACTAAGTTATGAGCATGAGTTATGTCCATCCTTGAGTTAAGTCCAAAAAATTGTTTGTTCTGGTATTTTTAGAAAGTGCACGCCAAACTGGCCAATTAATTTTTGTTAGACTCCACTCATGCACCTTAAAAAGTTGTAAAATAACTAAGTGTAAAATTATTCTGGAAATCTATAAAACAAACATAGGGGAAGGGGGGAGGGTTATGTTAACTTTGACTAAGTCCAGGCACAATTAAAAACAAACACCCCCCCCCCCCCGCGGGCTGGTTTTTGCGCTAAGGGTTGGCAGCTCAAAAATCAAGCTGCATGTATCTCGTTAATACATAAATCTGAAATATATTATTTAGGCAATTTTTAAAGAATTTTTCATTTGCAATTCAGCAGTTGGGGTGGTGTTCATGGTTATGTAGCAGCTCAAAAATCAAACTGCACCAATTTCATGCTAAATAATATATCATATCCAACATTAAAAAAAATGTTTGAAATTTTAAAACAATTTTTAATTTTCACTTGAGAAATTGGGAGTAAAATTCGAGATAAGTGATAGCAGCTCAAAACTCAAACTAAGCGAAATTCGTGAAGACATAAATCAATACATCATATCCAATATTGAAATATTTAATTTTTGCAATTTAAAAAAAAAATCATTTGAACTAGGGAAATTGGGTGTGGTATATTCGTGGTAATGATTAGCAGTGCAAAAATTGAACTGCCCGTATTTAATGAGCTAATAAATTTATACATCATATCCTACTTCAAAATATTTAATTTTGTCAATTTTAAAAGAGATTATCATATATGAACTAGAGATATTCGAAGTGGAGTTCGTGCTTAAAGGCAGCAGCTCAAAAATCAAACTACAAATTTCAGCTCATTAGTCGACACACCGTATCTGACATTGGCAAATAAAAAATAATAATTTGTACTTGAGAAATTGGGTGTGGTATTTGTGCTAAGGGCTACCTACCGTCCACTGCTCAAAAATCAATCGATTCATCATATCCGATATTAAAATAAATTTTTGCGATTTTAAAAGAATTTTTCATTTGCACTTGATAAATTAGGGGTGGTATTGGCACAAAGGTGTAGTAGTTCAAAAATCAAACTGCAGGTATTTCCTGAGCTCATAAATCATATCCAACATTGAAATATCTAATTTTTGCAATTTCAACAGAATTCGTCGTTTTCACTCGAAAAATTTGGAGTGGCATTCGTGATAAGGGGTAGCAACTAAATAATCATACTGCACATATCTCGTGAGCTCATAGATCATAAATCGACTCATCACATCCAACATTGAAATATATAATTTTTTGCAATTTTAAACAAATTTTCATTTGAACTTGAGAAATTGTGGGTGGTAGTCGGGCTAAGGAATAGTAACTCAAAAATCAAGTTACACGTATTTTGTGAGCTCTTAAATCGATACAGCATCATGTTCTACTACACAAATATATTGCATCGATTGAGCATGCCCATGTCAATGACCTTAAACAAGAAACGACCTCACTTATCTAACACAGTAGTCTTTTTCTGTCATGACCCGGTTTATTCATGTCATGTACAATTTTCATGGCTAAGCTTTATAAAAATAAATTTGAATAAGGACCTGTAGCGGCCCCTGTCTTCTTGTAAATACTTTCTTTTTTATTAAAACAATAAAACCATTTTATGATCTATCGAACCATCTTTTTAGACCAATCAAAATCTAACAACCGATAAATCAGTATATATAATTTTGTAATTATTGTATTATTATATTTTTTGGGATCAGTAAGTAAAAATATGTAGTAGGGTGAAAACCCCAAAAATAAATATTATATAATATAATTTAAAACTTTTTATTAAAAGTGTATAAATTAATTCTTTTGGCACTAAAAGTTATCGGCAAGATAAACCATCTGAAGATTACAGGACCATAAAGAGGTTAGCGGGTGACAACATTAGCCAAGAGACCGTGAGAAAACTTTGGAAAAGGAGAATGCCAAAAATCATTAAAATTGGATTAATCGGATTTGAGGAAAAACCAACCAATGAATTAATTGAACAGGCAGATCGAATGTAGGAAGCTTCGGAACCGAACAACATTTCACATTTCAACATTCAAGTAGATCCCTCCTTAAGAACAACCTCTGATAATCAATCAAGAAAAAAAATATTCGTCGGAGATTACAGAGTTGAAAAACAAATGTCACAATTGCAGCAGTCAATTTCAAACTTCATTTCTGGTAGAAATCTGCGCTCTAAAAGCCCGTGATCGTCGATAGCGCCAAAATAATATATTCACAAACACAAGTCCATTAAACGAATAAGTTCGACTGTCTTTACGGCAGATAGTCGAATGCATACGAATTGCCGTCTTTTAGAGATCAAAACAATAATTTCCTTTTCCTTGTAGATACTGAGGCCGACCTTTTGGTTGTTCCAGATAAGCTTTTCCAAGAAATTAATCGCTCGATCGAATGGCATTCGGCGCTCTTATACTCATCCTTTTGTGCTAATCAGTTAGCCAACCAATTATCGGAGCTGATGTTTTAAACAAATTCAGTCTTCTAGTTGACTTACGGGGAAACGCATTCTAGATCCGACTACCAAATTAATTGTCTCGGCAATGACAGTTACTGATAATACTCCAACACCAAAACACAGGGGGATTGATAATATTTTTTTAAAATTATTAAAGGAATTTCCGACCCTTACCGAATCCCCAAATTGTAATGTCCCGGTGACACAGTATGGTCACATCACATATACATACACTAACGGTCAACTTCTGTATTCTAAACCACGACGACTGGATCCTACGAAACATAAGGCAGCGTACAACGAGTTAGGATATATGATCGAATTAGGGATATGTCAACTGTCGTCATCTCCACTACATATGGTTCAAAAGAGAGACAGTACAGATTGGTGTCCATGTGGAGACTATCCTCGACTGAATGCCATTACAGTATAGGATCGCTATCCGATACCGCATATCCATAATTTTGATGCATAATTTTTACAATAATTTACTAATCAGGGTATATCACGCAATACCAGTAGCTTCTGAAGATTCCTAAAACGATCATTACGACGTCATTTGGGTTATTCCAATACAAACGAATGCCTTTTGGAATTCGGAGCACAGCTCAAACATTTCAGCGTTTTATGAATAAAGTATGTTAAGACCTTGATTTTGTTTTCGTCTAATTGATGACAACCGACTGCGAGTAAAACTGAGGAAAGACATCTATTCCACTTAAGGAAAATTTTCGAAAGACTTGCAAATTACGATTCAGCAAATTCAATTTATATTCATTCATAAATTCGTCGGGATGGTGAATTTTTACCATCGGTTTATTCCACGCGCAGTTATCACTTTTATCAAAGAAGGCCACAACTGCCAAGTATTTCGATTGGCCTGATGAATGCATAAACGCATTTATTAATGTTAAACGTGCGCTTGTTGAAACAACGTTATTGGCACATCTAATTGAAAATTGTCAATACAATATTACATGTGACACATAAAATATTGCCGTAGCTGCAGTATTTGTCACGCTCATGCGATGCACAAGCAGCCTCCATCAGCGAAATTACAAATATTCATAAAATATCAGAGTTACAACGTATACGAACGAAGAATTAAAAACCCTGATAAATAGAACTATTTCAAAAAATACAAACTTGAACATCTTCAATTCGCTGGCAACGAACTCTATTGTGAAATTTTCACAGGTAATCAACGAGTTTACATTCCTCAATCTTGATTAATTACACTGTCTTTCACATCCCGGAATCCGTGCTTCATGTAAGCTTATTTTTTCTTGATATTTTTGGCCCAAGTGAAATCGAGATGATAAAAATTGGGTAACAAACTGTCTGTCATGTCAAAAATCGAAAGTTGTGCAACATATAGCAAGTCACATCATGGCAATTTCAATACTCCAGAAATGCGGTTCCAACTTCAAACACATACACATGGATATAGTTGGTCCGTTACCACCATCGAATAACTACCGTTATTTGCTAACTGCCTTGATCTGTGGTAATTTCGAGAGGGACACCGAATCTGTATATACGTACTGCTCGACAAACGTCTGCGCAATTGTAGCAGCGGTCATGTCTAAAATTGGGTATGCCTCCGGTTAACGGATAAACCTGTCCACGATAGTTATTTATTTATTTATTTAAATAAATAAATAAATAACTATCGTGGACAGGTTTATCCGTTAACCGGAGGCATACCCAATTTTAGACATGACCGCTGCTACAATTGCGCAGACGTTTGTCGAGCAGTACGTATACAGATTCGGTGTCCCTCTCGAAATTACCACAGATCAAGGCAGCCAATTTGAATCGAAACTTTTTTCAGAACTTACAAAAATCCTGGGTTCGCATAGAATCCGCACCACAGCATACCATCCTCTGGCGAATGGTATGGTTGACCGATTTCACAAAACATTAAAAACTTCACTTAAAGCCCGAGAAAACACTAAATATTGGAGTTCTGAGTTACCAATTATTTTGCTGGGCATTAGAGCATGGGTAAAATAGGAGCTTAGATGTAGTCCGGCACCTCTGTGAAGATAGCCCAAATTTCTATCCCCGAAAATCGAAAAAGTTGCTTATGGCAATACTATACATTTTTATGTTTACTATTGCGACATTTAATTATTAATTATAGCAATAAATCTAAATTTGGCAATTATTCCAAAAATTTTTGAAATGTTTTAATTTTTTTTCCCCTTAGTTTGACACTTGAAGAATTGTATAAATTGTGAAATAGCGGGGGTTTAGGGCAGCCTCCATCTTCTAAGGTATACAACGTTTTAAAATTACATTAAAAAATATTTTGTATATACTGATAGTTGATTTTTTTAACATTTGTGGCACTATCATTAGAGGCGATAAGAGCGATAAAAACTCTTTGATCTCTGTCTGCAAGGTTGACGAAGCAATTAATATTATTTAGAATAAAAAAAAATTTTGGAAAAATAAAAAAGTGAAAAATTTTCCCCAGAAAAATGTTTGTGTCATGATAGTTTTAGCTGTCATGACAGTAAATTTTCGGGGCTGACAGTAAGAATGTCGTAATTTTTTGGGCTGAGAGTAAAAACAATGTCATGATAGTAATAATTAGTGTTGCCATCGCATTTTTCGGGGATGGAATTTGGGCTATCTTCACATACATTAGTCCGGCAGACTTAGTTTATGGCCAAATCTTTTCATAAAAGCCATTCCATACAAAATGGATGAGAAAACGAATTTTCTTGATAATTTTTTTTTTTGATCAATTTTCCCGATGTTTTGGTAGTTGTTATGCTATTCGGAGCGAAGACAGATCGAACAAAACAAAGATCATAAAAATCGGTCCAGCCGTTCTGGAGTTATAAATGGTGTAACTAACCCGACATTATCGATTCAAATCTTGCCGAATCATTGTCATATTCCCCGAAGATTTCTACGGCCTGATCAATATGACTTAGTGCTTCTGACTTTCGTAATGGAAATTGTACGTTTGTCGATTCATTTTCAGGCGGTGTATTATTTCGCTCGACGTCAACGTTTTGAGAGGAACATTATGCTAAAAGTTCCATTAGCTCGTCATCAGTTAATGGCTCCTCATGTCCACATAATATTTCCGATACATCAGATTCATCGACGTCTGTCAACCCAACTTGATGAGCCAAAACTACAATTTTAGTTGATCAGGATTATCTATGTCACCGTTCAAAACTCAGATATACATTCTGACCATACATTTCTCCATACCTTGTTCATTGTTGCATAATACTCAAATTACTCTAAAATATTCAAATGATATCATTACCATTTGCTTGTTCTAACTCGTTGTTCAGTGTATCGATTAAATTTTTAAATGTTCGCAATAAATAATATCTCTTAAATGCTGCAATAGCTCCTTGGTCCATAGGTTGCACGACAGAAGTATAGTATTCGGTGGTAAAAATATTACTTTAATTTAATCATTCACTTCGTCCAAACTAATTGGGTGACCAGATGCATTATCGTTGAGCAGCAACGCTTTATGTGTTAAATTACGTTTTTCACAACATGATTTAACTACCCGGAAAAAATATTTGTTAAACCATTCGGAAACAATACCAGCCATACCAATACCAGGAAGAGTTTCCTTCGATATATTTTCCATGGCTCTTGGTGTTTCTGATTTGTATATTAATAACGGATCAAGGTTAAAATCGCTAGATGCATTGCTCCCAAGAAAGAGCGTCAATCTATCTTTAACCATTTTCTGTCCATGAGCAGCATCTTCCTCTTTGAAAAAAAGTTCTCTTCGGCAAACGTTTCGAAAGTAACCTGAGACAGGGCTACGTTAAAAATTTGTTGAGTTGTATACCCTCCTTCAGTTATAATTTCTTTAAATTTGTTTGGCAATTCTTTAGCTGCTTTCAGATCAGCACTTGCAGATTCGTCGGTAATTTTTACATTATGTAACTGCATTTTCTTTTTAAATCTATCGTACAATCCGGAACTAGCGCTAAAGCTGAGGTTCTTATCGCCTTCAGTATCCATTTTTTTAAATGATTAAATACACTAGTCACTTTCTGTAGGATAATGAGCGTAGTTACAGGTAAATTTTTTTCGTTAAAGTCATTTATACAAATGCTTAGCGCTCTTTCCATTTTTTCCAGAATTATTGGATTTGGTTGTCATTTCAACAGATTTTACGGTTGCAGCGGCAGCACTCGCACGAATTGTTTCCGAATTTTTTAAAATTGTTCGAACTATTGTAGGTGGTAATCCTATCAAACTGGCAATAATAAATACCTTTTCTCCCTTTTCAAATCGTTGAATAAAATCCATTTTTCTTTTTATGGAGATTGCTTTCCTTTGCTTTTTTATACGCGAGGCAGAAATGGGGTTACTCTTTTGTTTCTCACTCATCTTTTACTAAATTTAATTTTATTAATAAATATTAATGCTCAATTATGTATGTACAACGTTTCACAACGAGAATCCAGTTTATACTAATTTCTAAATAGAACGTACACAAACCAATTAAAATAAAGGGAAATCCAGTAAAATATATGCATGTATGTACATAAAAGTAGAGATAAAAATATGTACAACAAACGAAAAAAAAAGAAGAAATTGAAAAGAAATTCGATAAAACGAGGAGAAAAATGAAGGACGTAAATCGAGGAGAAAGATTTCCAACTTTTCTGCAACGCAAATCGAAACGACTTTAATTGAGAGAACGTATATCGGGGGACTACTATGCAATGACGATTATCACAATTTTTGGATAAGGTCAAAAATATTCCAGTATTCAGTATTCAGAACAGCAATCGAATTCTCACAAATTATGGAAGAGAAAATTATTTCACTAATGTCGAATTAAATTATTAAATTATTATTTTACTAATATCACTCATATGAAATTACCCCAAGATTATAAACCATAAAATAAAATAAACATCATCAGGCAACACTAATCATTAAAAGACATAAGTCCTTTTGTGTAAATTCAGCCCATCCCCGAATTGGTTTAAATTGATTCTAAATAAATGATTATTTGAGAAGTTAGCCCTGTCCGGAATTAAATTAGAAATTACTTTAAATACAAAAATAAAATTCGTTCGTTTTGAATTTGGCGAATCTTAAGGGGGATTCATTGTTGTAGTATGTTGTGTTCGTTCCGTTCCTTTCGTTCGGTATTTTTTCTGCAGTATTATTTTTTGGGTTCATTGTTGATGAAAAAACAAAACAGCAAAATACAAAATGAACAACGTACTTGACTTCAAAATAAAAATATCGAAAATGTGTCTGTTTGTTTCTACTATTATACTGGTATATCATGTCGTCTCTTTCTTGCCATGTTCTTTCGGTAAAAAAGATGAAGATAGATCAAATTGATGAAAAAAATACCGAAGAAATAAAACGTCATTTGCGACAAATCCTATTGGTTTACAAAAAAGCATAACGAACGGAACGAACGGAATGAACACAACGAGCTACAACAATGAATCCGCCTTTAGTCATGTCTTCCTTAAATCTGTACAACTCGTTTTTGAACTTAAATTACATTTAAATTGGCATGTTAAAAGTATAAATTTGCCGAGTTAAATTTATGTGGTTTTCAGATGGTCAAACTCATCCCTTAAAAATTTGGGCTGCGGGCCATAGATAGATGCAATTCGTATTACAAGTATAATTTCATGTGATTCAGAGCTCAATTTCATTTCAAGCACGAGTTCTGTAAAATTTTATTTTTGTTTTCAAAGTCATTTTAAAATTTTCCGGTAAGTAAATAAATAAATTCTGCGCTGGGCTAACTGCACACAAGAGGAATTGGGTCTTATATTTTTTAGTGTGGCCTAATGAATTTTTTTTTATTTGCTAGAATAAAATCGTAAAATTTCAACCTTAACCCCAAATCAACAAATCTAGAAGGCGGCCACGTGTATTTTTATAAACAACCCATCCTAATATCTAAACTATGTAATTTAATTAACATGAATGATGCCTTCGGTACATCAAATTTTAATTACATTTTATACTGGTGTACATCATAAATTAATGTGCATGTATATACAAAAACACTGAATTATTTAAAAACAATAAATAAATCTGTTATTATTGTGAAAATCTAGTAAAAACTAAAACCCCCGTTGCTTTTTGGTTAATTAATAATTAACGAAAACCACTACCAGAACAATAATAATAAACTATTTTTAAAATCTATAACAACATTTTACATAAATTATAAATTAAAAAAAATAAAAATTAAATTACAGAAATAAATCAATTAAAAATGTTGAGGTTTTATTGTAGCAAAAAAATTAAAATAAAAATTCAATTTAGAAAACCAAATTTTGCTGGTAAATATTTTATGTATACCGGACCGATATATATTTACCATATCTACTTGAAATAACTTTTATTTTTATCTAAAGGTTTTAATTTGTCGAAGATTTAAAGTTAAAGAATTCTCATTTATACTATGTGCTTAAAGGAATTTTCTGCTTTTAGTTTGAACTATAAGTATTTTGACGAATATCGCTTCAGTACTTGGTGGCTGAGTACTTAAAATATTTCCTACGAAATGTTGTGTAAGTTTATTTTAAGATTTTGATGAAATTGCTAGGCAGGAAGCTGTCGGTGCCAAACTTTGTCGAAAACTTTTCAACAAAATACTGGAGCATATCTTCCTAATCTAAAATTTATTCTCATTGACATCCGTTATTCTGTGAACTTGTTCAACTATAGATGGATTTTCTCTAAACCCAAATTGTTGTGGTGGAATTAAACATTTTTTAGATTCGGTCTGTAAGACAAAGTTATTAAAATGGTGATAAAAATTATGAAAAATAACCCTGGTTCATAACCACATTTCTCGATATTTTGAAGGTGCCTGATCCAAAAAATTCAAAAAAACATGGACGAATTTTGTTCGATCATGTGAATGAATGTCCGTACTAACGATATCACACAAACGGCTTATGCAATTTAAATTGTTTCCCGCCAAATACAAGTTTTGAGATCTGTACCTCAAGAGGGTCGGGTACCTGCCATAGGAAATCACACAAAATACCACCCAATATCAATAGATTAAAATTTTCCTATAATGTCATGCAGTATATCGCGTGAAACATCTTATGGATCTGGACATCTTTTTATTTATTTATTTACGAGTATTCCTAGCTGATTTATTAATGGCAACTGGTAGATTAGTAATCGGAAATGTGGCACTATAAATTATGGTGATTGACAGATATACCAGAATATGGCATTAACTTGTACTGAGCATCATTATAAAGCACATCAGCGCTTATTTTCACATGATGGGGATACGAATTCTCAAGCTGACTCAATATTTGCTTCTAAAAGTTTTGATATCCGAAATCTCTCTGTTCACATAGGTTGGCAGATATAATGTGTGGTAATAAGTATTTGTGAGCGTAATATTTATGAGGTCTTTACATTCAAATGTCATATACCGTTATATCTGCCAATCTCTGTGAACAGAGGAATTTATAGTGCCATATGAACATAATTCCGATTGCTAATTTACCAGAAATAATCACTAAATCAACTAAGAATCCTTTTTTCCATCGTATGGTTAAGTACAACCATCTGCTTAATACCGATGATTAGTACATGTAATTGCCATATACTTTTATATCTGCCGCTTAAGTTAAAGTGTGGTAAACCATTTCTTTTAATAGCTTTTATGCTTTTTGTATTTGAGAATGTTTTATTTTTTCAGGGTGAAATGCAATTTTCTCCAGCTATATTTTTGGAGTCGTTTTTCGGAGTGGTTTTCGGGTTAGCTTCATAATATATATGTTGAGCTATTAATAAATTTGAACAAAATGCATTTTGAAAATAGTATTTCAATATTAGTTTCAAGTGGGGTACTTAAAACGGATTTTTAATATGAGTTTGTGTCGGGTGTTTAAGACAAACCATTTAATTTGGATGATGAATAAAAACTTAGTTTGGAATAATAAAAAACAAAATTAATTCTGTACGACGTTGTAAAAAATGGAAAATTTGAGCGTTGACTAAGGACGTTGGTTGAACTAAGCTACAGCTAATTTTCAAATGATTGGGGAAAAAATTTGTTATTTTGAAAATGGTTTGCAAAACAAGTCTCCGGGGTTAAATACGGCTCGTAATACTTAGAATTCCAAAATCTAAATTTCAAAATGAAGAAAAAATTCATTCAATAGAATTTCATTTGTCACAAAACAGATGAACAAGAATTTACGTTTTTCACGAATAAATCAAAATATTCACGTGGATTATGCGGTAATCATTTCTCGATCATGTGATTTTGCAATCACTTTCTCTAGAACTTCAGAAAATATTTTACAAACTGTAGTTATGCACCTTTCCTTTTCTCCTATAGTCCTTCTTGAAAACCCGGATCACTCAAGCAGCGTAAAAATATATTTATATTTTGTTTATTTTACCACCCCGCGTTTCATTATATCTCGATTTAAAAATATATCACATAACTTTTGAAATTTTCATTCGTAAGCCTATTAGTACTTTTATAATTATGTCTAAACAATTATGTTTACGCGGACGATAATTTTTTTTTCCCTTTAGTTGATTCTGACTCTTAAAAACTTAAAGTGTTGAAATGTCATAAAGAAGTAGATGGTTGTCTGGAATCCTTTCACTGACGCATATGTCAGTATCAGGTTAAGACATATTTTTTAAGAATTAATGAAAACGACAACGATCAGTATTGAATCCTTATTTAGCTCACTAAAATATCCATCACATGTCAATATAACCTAGAAATTCTAAATTCCATTTATTGTCATTAAAACTAACTTTTTGGATAATTTAATTTTAGTTGATTCCTTAAAGTTGTATGTCAATATTATTTACACTCATATCAGTAAAGGAGCTCTATTATATTTTATTACCATAGCAATAAAATTGAAGAATCTTCAATAATATTATAGTCCCGATGATATTATCAACGCATTCCGGCGTATGTCAAATTAGTTACTGTACAATAAGTTGTGGATATTTTAAATGTATGCATATGACTAATCGGTATAATAATGGCAGAAAAGCAAAATATTTGAAAAATGGATGCCTATTAAATGACTATTCGCAATTCCCATCGAATATAGCTAGCATCGGATTCTTCGTCTACCATATGGAAACGAGTAATGGCCAATCCAATATTTTTATAATTTTCACTCCCCTCGCTTCATAGTAGACTGTCATGCGCATTTTGTTCAGCAGAATTCATTTGCTCTTTGCTAGATATCACTACTATGACTGACATAGAGGATACATCTATCGGTGGGTTCTGTACTCTGACAAGGGGTCATAATAGTTGTGTTCAGCCACATCACCGACCAACATCACGTGAAAACCACCATCCTGACCTTATCGGCGTTCAACCCAGGTACTGTTCAATTTTACTGATTTTCTAAACCCCCATTGGTGTACAAAGCGAAGCTTCCATTGACATTTTAGAAACCGTCCGTGCAATCAAAAAATTTGACAGCCAATTTAGAAATCATTGAGCAATAATTGCTGCCCATTGATGACTCACATTGATCAGGTGGATCGGTTCAAATTGAAAATGTAAAATTTCATTCAAATTTTGTTTTACATCATCATTTTGATTTCAAATCTATTGTCATAAAATATGAACTGAAAATTTTGAACACGCGTCAAGAAAAGCGGCTATTGTTGCATCATTCGATTCGCAATCGAACATTTTCCCAATGATCTACAGAGTAAAATTATCAAATGTTGCGTGTTAGCACAACTAAATAACTGTAGCAACATGTCATTTTCATATAAAATCAAAATTGAAGCAGACGGTGCTGTGAAAATACCGCATCCGTTCCAATAAAAGTTATTTTGAGTTTAATATTGCTTATTTACCTGTGCAATAAACGCAATAAAACAAAGCTTTACTTTCCGCACTAAAATAGAAACAAATTTTTAATAAGAGAATATTTGTTTCTACTTTTGTGCCTTAGAGGTTCATATGGTTAAGAGCAACCGTGTGCTTAATACTGATGATTAGTACATGTAAATGCCATATACTTTTATATTTGCCAAGCTCTGTGAGTTTAAGGTCGCACCGCATTAATTTTGTTTTAGAGAATTGTTTTTTTAAATCGCTTAATTTAAAGTATGGTAAATCGTTTCTTTTAATAGCTTGATTTTCTCCATGATTTTCTCCATATTTTTTATTATTCCGGCTGAAGGGCCTTTTAATGAATTGAGCAGAGTAAACGCACCTATACTGTTAAAGTCATTTTTCGGGATGATTTTTGGGTTAGCTTAATATATATATGTTGGTGGACAAATGCTACTAGATACCTCGAATAATTGGAATTAACCTCCATCGCACCATGCTGGTTCGACCAATTTTCTTGTGGAAGATTAGAAGTTAAATATGTAAATTGTATACGGATATGAAAGGATAAAATTATTAATCTGGCACTGCTAGTATTCGTAGCAAACTAGTAGAAAATGGGCGTTACTTCGATGTTTTGCGAAGGTGTATCACACAATATGGGTAGCACGAATATCAAGTCAGTCAGTTTTTGAATACTTATTAAGCACCAACCTCGTACCTTGTAGCATGCAACAATTACCAACATTTTGAAAGACAGAAATTTCCGACTCATGTTTTAATTTTGTCATTCATCCGCAGCTACTCGGAATTAGAAATCAAACACCGAACTACTTACTAGCTGGACTAAATTTTAAAATATAGTTAACTATAAAAATAACACTATTTTCAACGCCTGCAACCTAAAATTGTTGCTTGGGGGAAGCTGGGTACCTGGCAGAAAGTTTGAGAATAAAATTTCAATATCCGAAGAAACCGGACTATAGATGCCTGGTCCCAGGAATACGAGAATTTCTTGGTATTTTTAAATTATGTATTAAACGGGGTGGTTTTAATAAACCAAAAAGTAATCTTAGATAGATGCTTTAGGAATTTTGTTAAATGTTGAATGTTGTTTAATGACATAAAAATAATTCTACCCCGAAAACTAAATTAAAGAAAAAAATTAGCTCAAAAAAATGAAAACTTATACATTTATTTGCAGTCAAAAAAGTTTTACTTTGACTTACTTTACATTGAATTCATCGACCTCAAAAATACAAACTTATATATTTAAATAATTAAAATATGCTTTTGACATCTATAAATAGTATTGTGGAGCTTTGGAGCTCCGTAGCTGCCAAAATATTGAATTTGGAGTTTTGTACTCATGGAGACTTTTGTTCGAGATGACAAAATAATACATATTAATATAAATATACAACTTATCAGAAAATTTGACCAAAACCCAATTTTCATAAGATTATGGAATCCAATAAAATTATTGGGTCCTTTCAAAAAATATGTTTCTTATTCGCATCTGTCATCAACAGTCAATAACAATTTTAGTTCTGTATAAACTCGGTGGTGCAATTTCCATTTGACATATCCAACAATACCATAGTTGTGACACAAACATATTTACTAATATCCAAAACAGAATGGTGTGGAAATTACACCTTCAATATTTGTTGTGTAAATGACCACACACCAAACAGAATATTCATATATTCATCACACAGAATATTCCAGCTTGGATGCCACCATAGAGTTCGCTCTAGCAATTCACATCTCAATGTTAAGCTCATATTGTCAACGAAAATAACCCCTAAATCTCTTATTTTACGTACTACCTGAAGAAGTACACCATAGTCTTGTGTAATGGGGTTTGTTTTTCGGTGAAATGATAGAGATTTGCACTTTTCAATATTGAGGCTCGGAGAATTAAATTCACACCATTTCGTCAGCTGACTCGATAGCCTTGTAGATTTTGAGGTCATCTGCGAACATTAGGATTTTGGAATGCATTATCACTTTAGTAATATCGTTTTTGTAGATTGTGAAACTTCATGAGCCAACGTGAGAGTATCACATGACTCTACACCAAAGGTTATACTTGTATGATAATTGACCTTCTATCTACTATGTCAATATATTGGATGCGATTACTCGAATACGATTTGAACCAGGATACGAACTTGCTGGACAACCAGTCGAAAACTTTACCAAAGTCGTCACTCTAGTTATTGTATGGAAAAATTGCCAAATATTCAAAATTTATCAAAAATAAAGCAGAAACACATCCTGCTCCGAATCCGAATTTGCATTAAAAATATTTGAATTTACTCTATACGTTTAATTGAAGTTACTTTGAAAAAACACGAATTTGCTTTGCAAAAGATTGAGGTTGATTTAGAAAAAAATTGACAATGAAGTATAAAATATTGTGGTTCACTTGTAAAAAAGTTGTAAATGAACTAAAAAAAAAAATTTATATTATTTACAAAATCGTAAGTTTGAAGTGCAAAACCTTTAAACAGATTGGACCAAAGGCTTTAGATCTTCCATTCGCTTCCATTTGTTTTTAAAGGTGTCCGGGATCGCCATAGTTTCTTTATCTCAGTTCAAATAATGATTCAAAATTTACTATCCTGTGGCACTATCCTAGAAATGATAATAGATGGGGGAGATAATAATAATTTTAGCAATTTTTTCTGAATTTTGTTTTTCTCGCCTACTGATAGACTTAGTTTCATATAATTATTTTAGAAACAATTATCCCGCATAAAGAAAGCCTTTTCCGTTTTTTTATTTTACTGGATCGATCCGATTTTTCGTTTTTTTTATTTTCTCTAACCTTTCTCAGATCGTCATTTTTCCATCTGAATTTTATTTTTCAAATAGTTCAGAGAAAACATATATTTAAAATATTTTAACAGAAAATATGGCGGCTGCAATGGAAAATGGTAATTAATCTATTAATTTGTAATTATTATTTTATTTTTATTAAATTAATTGTAAAATTAAAAATACGCTAATTTAATAATTTGTCGTAGTAGATTACATATTTTCAAATTTCCAAATTACATATTTTCAGTATAAAACTCGAAAAAACCTTTCCAGATAAAATATTATCCGATTTGTCAGCTAAATTATTTTTCTGATTTACCCTATTAAAGTTAGCCGACTCCAGCCGAAAAATGCCGATAATGCAGATTCGGTTGTAATTACAAAATATCAGCCGAAAAAAGCGATAATCCAGATTTAGAAACAACTTGTATATATCAACTAAAAAAGTCGGTCCGAAAATTTCTAAAAATAAATCGCACACATAAAATTTGAAAATTTCTAAGAACTTACCGTTTAAAATGTGTCATGGCTGGAAATAAATTCAAATGAAAGGTCTTATTGATGCTCACATCTGGAAAAAAATTCAGGTCCACCACGAAAATTAATCTGGAATTGTTTAGATGTGCGATTTGTTTTTAGAAATTTTCGGACTCTTCCCATGGAAATTGATCTGAAATTTTCGAAGTTTTACTTGATGTATATTATTGAGTTTTCCCCTTATTAAAACTGGTTTTTTATTATAGTTTCAATGCATTTAATAGAAAAATTTAATTTTGAATAATATACGTTGATGAACTGAAATAAACATTTTTGATTTAACACGTAATTACTGTTTAACACCAAAATTGCAAATCTGCATTACCGACTTTTTCTGGTGATAACTACAAGTTGTTTTTGAATCTGCATTACCGTCATTATTCGGCTGGAGCGACTCGGCTAACTTTAACAGTATCTCTGATTTACCTGATATCTCGGATACAATAAATAAACATGCCAAATGTTGTATTGGAAACTTTTATTACAAAAAATTGTCATTGGGAAAAATAATTTCCCATTAAACATTGTTTCGAAAATTTTTATACCAAGCAAATTCCATCAGTAATCCAGAAAAGCGCAATTAAATTAAAAATGATTAGCAAATATTTTCTCCAATTCTCTATTCCCAGGGAAAGTCAAAATAGTGCCACTGGGAACATAATTCAAGGATTTTTTATAAGCCTTGTTTTTTGTGTTTTTAAGACCGATAAGTTGATTATCTGGAATTTAAAATTGATAATAATAAATTTATATATAGATTTACCTTAAACATTATTCAAAATATCTTCAAATATGCTAATTTGATCACACTATCTTGCTTTCAAACTAGAAGTTTCTGCTGCTTAGAAGCGTTAGGCGAGTTAGAGTTTAAAAATTTTAGTATTGTGCTTCTGTAATTTTAGCAGCTTAACGGAATATCAAACAATTTAAGCCTTATGGAGGCTTAAGAGGAGGTTGCCATATTCATAAACCATTCATAAAATCAACCACAAATCGGTGCAAGAATATCTAAATGTAGATGCCTGCAAAAATAGCGTGCTTCGAAAACAATTTTGTTCGAAATTCAAAATTGCAGAGAATAAAATCCAAACCAACTAAACCGTGCGGCTTCTGGTTCATAAAAAACCACTCAAAATTTTTTAACACCCAGCAGTTACATTCTTTAATTTCTATTGAGGTCCGAAGTACACGCATAACTTACTTTCTTTAAACGTCATGTGAATACTATAATCGAAATAAATAATTGGTAAAACGTATTTTTTTAACTAGACATTAATGGATATGGTTTGAAATAAATCCATGAAATATTTTTTTGGTGACTCATCCATTATCTAAAATTTGTTTAGGTGCTAATAACGTCTTCTGAATTTCTTTTGGTCCTCCCTCGCCTGTACGGATAATTTATTATTATATGTAACCGTCAAATTTGATTTTGCAACTTTACGCTCTCTCTTTCTCTGGCACTATATCCCATCAAGGGATTTGGCCGCCTCAAATGAGGTTTCATAATCATATTTTAATTTCGGATAATGAGTGATTAATTCATTCATTGATCCTAAACCAGCCGTGAAATCTTTTCCTTGTCACCACCAGGAATCGAACCCGGGATCTCCGCTCGCTGCGGAGCAATCATGATGACCACTTTGCCACCGGGGCCACTTTACGCTCCACTTCATAAATATTTCGTGAACCTTTAGCAGCCCAAACCTCTCGATAATAAATTTATCACCATAAAGGATTAACTACCTTAATTAAAAGCTTTGTTTATATCATTCCCAAATCTAATACCCCAATTACCATAGTCGCATCACTTCATGTGAAGTGACTATAGTCGTGTCACTTCACTTGAAATTTGCCATCCTCACAGTCGTTTTAAACGATACGCATACTACAATAGAAATATCGGGCAGCACTAATAATTTCCCTAAATTTCACATGCCATTCGATGTCAAAAATCAAAATATTTACGAATATTTTATTGTAAATACACGTAAATTGAAAATAGGCAAGTAAAATCTAATTATTTAATGATTAAATTAATTTCAAGAATCCGTACTATAATTTATGGTGAAGGCAAAATATCTACCACGTAAAAAATTGTAATTTTTTATTGTAATTAAAAATTGAGAATGGGTGATTTGGGCCATCCAAATTTTCAACGGGAGAGAAATTCGAATGAAATAGAAATTAGTATGATAAATTTATCTTATGCAGTAACATATTCGTAAAATGAATTACAAAATAAATTGTAATAAATTACAAAACAAAATTCATAAATAAAAATGTGCATTGTATTAAATAGTTTTGTTCATGTTTTACGACCCTCCATTTCACAGTCACATAAGAAAACGAAGTGACAATAGTCGTATAAAACGACAATAGGCGTAAGTGGCGACTATAAGATTAGAAAAAGTAAGCGATGTGACTATAGTCACAAAATATGGCGTGATGCGACTATGGCAATTGGGGTATAAATTTCAATCCATTTTTGTTAATAATTGTTTATTTTGTATAGAAAATCATCAAATTTAGAGTTTATGTACTAAAGTGCATTTGTAAAGAAAAAACCACTAAACACATCGATTGTATCGATACAATATTTATTTTAACAATAGTTGTTTTATATTTAAATGTAATAAAATAACTACAACCAAAAATAGTTTGACATTAAAATGAACAACTTTTACCAAACCATACATACGATTTTTTTTGTCATCACGTTTTTATCAAAAACAGCCAAAAAAATTAAACCAAAAACTATAACAATCTAACAATGGGAGTAGTATATATTTTGTTCCAGTATATTGATAGGGTGATTAAGTGTGATTAATACTGCTGGGACATAAATATGAAACATTGTTATTTAATAGCAATCCATGATTTATGAACAATTGAAACTCTATTGCTGGGTAAATAAAAACAATTTCTAGTCTTCTTTGATCTCGAATAATAAAAATAATTTTGTTCAAATAACAAAAACCGGACGAATTGTTTCTCAGAATAATTTGAAATGCCCACCTACTCGAATGTAAGTTTAAGTATAAGAAAAATTAATGAATATTTTGATGTAAAGTAGCTTATTTATTATAAATTATTATTATGAGAACAATTAGTTGGTATATTTAATTTGCAATTTTTGTTAAAATTAGACGCATATGGACAATCACCCTGTGTGGTTAGTGTACACAAATATGTGAATGCATGTATCGACATAAAATTGAAATGCTAAAACAATAAATGCAATTTTTTTTCTTCAATCAAACCAAAATAAAAAAAACATTCACAATAAATAAATACTACATCCAATAAAACACAGACTGTACTCGTATATAGTGAATTCTAATAACAAAGCTAAACACAAAATAATTTTATAATTGAATAATGAAAATGGTAAAACACAAATCCATTGATTATAAAAGAATGGCAAAAAAAATAGAGCTAAATAAATAAACGATTTTTTTTTATTGTAAAATTTTATTTAATTTATATTTTTTTATCATTTAATTTTCTTCTCCACTTTATAACAATATAATTCACATATATAGAAAAAAAAGTTTGAATATAAAATGCTGGAAAAACTAATTGTTTTTCATTGAATATACAGAAAATAACATAATAGAATAAAATGTATATGTATTTGTGTGTGTGAGTTGTATACCAACATTTATATACATTCTCTAATTTATTTATATGTTATTCTGGTTTTTAAATTAGAATTATTTTATTTATTCAAAAACAGAGAATACGAGTAAAATTTATAATTTTGATCATTTTGCCGTTTTTTAGCAATGTTTTTGTTACATATACAGACATATACAAGAAGCCAAGCTTTTGTGGCCTAGGTTCATTGAATTTTATACTTTGATCTTGTACGCTTATAAGGTAGTCAAACCTTACGGATTGTAAGTGATTTATGCATTTGCATATGCACCGTATGATTCTCCTAACCCTCCTCACCCGGAGGAATTTTCTATACTATTGTAAATTTGAGTAAGAATAAGAAAAGATCTCGTCTGTGAACCAACGATTGGTAATCCTCGCGATGTGATTGATATCACTTTGTGTTTCATGTCTATTGCCGATTTAATTCTTAATTGGAGGGTAGCGAGTGACATCTGAGGACTAGCTAGGACTAGTCACAGGAAACACACTAGCTTTGAAAAGTAAAGTAAACATTTTAATCCATTTAGATCACACAAAACATTATTCATAGCCTCTGGAAAGTACTCGGTGCATTACAAAGTCCCATACTCATACGACTAAACTAGCATTCCTTTGGAACTATTGAAACCTGATGATACCCGTGTGCCGCAGATCAATGTTGGAAAACTAATTTGAACGACCCAATTTATCTAAAATATCAAATATATTCCGGAGAGGAAATATATCAGGGATAGTCACGTCATTCAACTTTCTATAATCAATGACGATCCGCCATTTCTTTTTGTTCGTATTAGGTTGTTTTGGTATGTATAGTAATGGAAAATTTAACGTTGACTTGGAATCTTCAACGTCCCTTAAGCTAACAGAACTCATACAGCAGAACATTACAAGATATGGATAATTATAGGCTAATTAAATGTCACATTAAAAAATTTTAGGCACCATCCCTTTCAACTAAAACGCGGGTTCTGCTAGCTTTAGAAAAAGTTAAAAAGAACCCATATCAAAAACTGATTTAAAAACAATTCGAAAATTAAAGGTTAATTTTAGGCTAATTAAATGCCCTATTTAAATTTTTTTATTCTGCTCGATCTAGAAAATGGAAAAGCTTTTATCATTTCAAAGCTAGCAGAACCCAAATCGAAAATCGGACCAACACCGAAATTAGAACGCAAAACAATATCTTTTGATAATTAAATAATTTTAGGCTCACTATGGGCTAACCCATTAAACAATTTTGGGCTTCGCCCGTTTTTGACCAGGGGCATAGCACGCGTTCTAATTTCGGTTTTGGTTCGATATTCGATTTGGGTTCTGCTTGCTTCAGATTAAATGACCTGAAGTCTGCTCAAAAACGGGTGGAGCTCAAACTTTTTTAATGTGGCTCTTGATCAGCCGATAGTGAGCCTAAAATTATTTGTTTATCAAAAGATATTGTTTTGCGTTCAAATTTCGGTTTTGGTCCGATTTTCGATTTGGGTCTGCTGGCTTTATATTAAATTACCTGGAGTCTGGTCAAAAACAGGAGGAGCCCACAATTTGTTAATGGGACATTTGATTAGCCCATAGTGAGCCTAAAATTATTTGTTTATCTATAGATCTTGTTTTGCGTTCTAATTTCGGTATTGGTCCGATTTTAGATTTGGGTAGGACAAACATCACGAGAATCCCCAAATGTGGTACTCGTCACAATCAATTATTAGCACTTCTCGCACATTTTTATAAAAATCGTTCGCTCCGAAAAACCTTAAATGGATTTTCCAAAAAATAGAAACGCTTATAGCTCCAATTTTTATTTAGCTAGAATGACTCAACAACATTTTAAAATATGGTCTCTGGCCCCACCCAAAGGCCGCCTAAACGATTTTTTCCGAAATTGGCACCCATTGAAAACGATTGATTCTATGGGATTCTTGTCACTAATTTTTATCAAAATCATGCTAGCTGAAAACAAATGAAATAATGAAACCGGGCGACATTAAACGACATCAAAATCCAAGATTAAAACATTAATTAGTTAGCGAATGCTATAAATCAATAATGTTACTCCAACATCCAACATACAACGTTTTCAAAAAGGTGCGGATAATACAACTAAAATTTGTATCGTAACGTAACCAATACAACATGGTTCATAATTTTGCAATATGATGGAACATAATGCGAGATGTCTAATTAATGAAAAATTCACGATCCAGCACGATGCAACATAGTAGAAAATCGCGCAACATGATATGAAAACGCTACATTGTGCAACATCACGCAACATGTCACAATCACGTCGATTATAGAACTCGCCGGATTTACTGCGGCGGGAGTCCAAACTCCATATAAAAAAATTAAAATCATTAATTTGAATCAAAGTTGCGTTGAAAAACAGGTTTATTTTCATATAATTCTGTTTTTACGATTCGCAAACCATTCGTAATGTTTTAGCTGCGGATTTCGAACGAATGTTTTTGTTTGATTTGCGTAAAAATAAAACCAGTTTTACATGCAACCTTGATCGAAATTCATGATTTAATTTTTTTTTATATGGAGTTTGGACTCCCGCCGCAGTAAATCCGGCGAGTTCTATAATCGACGTGAATATGATACAACATAATGTGATATTCCACAACTTGGCGCAACATCCTACAATACGGTGCAACATAACGCAACATTGCACTAAATGGTGCAATCCAGAGGACTCCGAAATAAATTATTCCGAAATCGGAACTCTTTGTAATCGTTTCCTTGTATTTTAAAAGTCTGTCCCTCTAAATTTTATCAAAACCGTCCAAGCAAAATAAAATGTCATGTGAAGGGTCCAACTCCTCTGCTCCAACCGGATTACCACCTAAATGAATTTTCTCGGAATTAGCAATAATCACAATCGGTTTTTGGCACTCGAAAACGCTCCTCCAGCAATTATTATAAAATTCGTGCAACCCAAAAAAAAAAAAAAAAATTAAAGAAATAACCAACCCCACCGGACGACCCTCTGAACGAATTTTTCCAATATTAACACTCATCGCAATCGATTCTCAATACTCGAAACCCCTCCTTCATCAGTTTTTATAAAAATCGTGTAACCAAAAAACATATTAAAGAAAGGGACCGTGGCTAGATAGGCATCCCTTTGCACTAATTTTCCTGAATCCTGGACCAATAGTCCTAGACCTCATTTTTATCAATACTGTACACACAAAATGTAGACACAAAAAAATAAAAAATACGGGGCACGCGAGCCTCAACGCGAATGACTTACTAAATGAATTTTTCTGAAATCAGGACACATCGCAATTGCTTTCTCTTGTTCTTGAAAAACCATCAGCAATATTCATCAAAATCGTTTGAAACCAAAAAAATAGAAAAAAGGACCCGAGCCTTACTAGAGGACCTCCTAAATGAACTTTCGTGTAGCCAAGACCAATCGCTGTCGTTTTTTGGTACTAAAAAATCTTCCTTTTTTAGCCATGTTCATGAAAGATTTTCGAGTCGTCTCCAAAAACTTCTAACGACAGACCTACCTGAACATTGGCTGGCGTGTATAAGCGGGGCCAGCAAACTTTTCTTCGATATTCGAATTTTCAAAAAACTAGTGACGAGTGTTAAAGTTGGGAATGTGACATCTAGCGCATTAAAAATAAGTTCATTGAGTCTTTTTTTTCCATTTTAGCACGGCATAGTTTATGAAAATAAAAATTAACATATAAAAATATACCCAATAAGTTTAATTTTTTTGCCGTCAGTTCCACTTGTAGGTTGTCTATATACTAAGTGACATTTGACATTGTGTTAGACAATTCAATCTTTTCTTTTCGTCATTGTGTGATTTGCTGTTGCTCAAAGTAAAATAAAAAATAAGTGCAATTTCTCATTATTCTGCGCCGTTCAATTCTCGTGTCACGGCCGGACATTATTTGGTGCTTGTCATTACCACATTTGGCGAAAGAGGGAATACCAAACCGTGTAATGTTATAATTTTATAAAAAAATTTATTTTTTATTCCGCTATATACCGCCAGTGCAATTTATCTCTGGTATTAGTTCCACAGAATTTTAAAGTTTGCTAGCAATTCTCAATCGAGAAGTCTTTATCCACACAAATTCACATCAACATTTACATCATTTTTCCACCTGATATGAAAATGAAATTCGGAGGGTTCATTAGCACAGCCAACACCTAAATAGTCGTATAAAACTGCAAGTGCAATTTAGCTCTGGTATTATGGTTTGCTTATTTTATTGTCATGAATTGCCAATGCACTTTTCGATTTAGCTTAATTTTCTAATTTTAAATTTTTTCGTATGTTTTATTCCTTGAGCTTTTAAAATTTTAAGAATGTTTTTTATAAAATCATAATACATATTGCATGGTTAATCCACAATAAGAGCTTGCAACAATTTTTGACAGTTTTCAACAATTTTTTATTAAAAATGTGTAAATTAAAATAAAATTTTTATTAGATTTTAATTTTGGGATAATCCTAAAAATCCGAAATCGGTAAATGTCCGAAATTTAATTTTTTTATAATTCGTTTGAAAATATCCAGATTTGAACTCTTGTATCTTGGTGAAAAATACCTTTCAAAAAATACTTTTGCTTCTAATGGAAGGAAATTTCTTTTTTTTCGATTCTGGAATCCGTTTTATTTTTTTTTTGTTTTTTGTGACTGTTTTGCGTAAAATGAAAATTGTGTAAAAGAAAAAGAAATATGCTGCAGCTGTTTGAGACGAACTATGCTCGATATTTTATTCTCAAATCGAAATTTGAGAGTATGTAGAACTTTATAGAGATTGTAGAAACCTTGATGATGTGGAATTTCTGTACGAACGACTTCTTCTCGATTTATTGAAGTTAGCGAAAAACGTATTAAAAAGCGTATAATGATTAAAACGTAAATTTTTTTATCTTGGAAACTAAGCACTACGATACAATTTTAAATTTCTTTAAATTATCTGTCATTTTATAGTAAAAAAATAATTTTTTTTATCGCATAGTTATTTGAAGATTCAAGCGAGATAAATCGAAATGTACAATTACTCATTTGCGCTACAAAAGTTGTGGCTTTAGTTGAAGCCGGTGTAACTTATCGTGAAACTGGAGGCAGAGGGAGTGGTATAATGTCTTTCCTTTTTTCGGATGAATCGTGGTTCAATTTGTATACATCAGATTAATTGCGAGATGCCAGTTGTAGCATTTCATGGAGATTCGGTGATGGTTTGGGAGGCTACTTCGCTGAATTACAAGACAGATTTGATAGTTATTAAGGAAGAAATTTTAGAACTTTATATGCTTTCCATAAAACGGCAAATTAGGCATGAATTTCTTTTATGTATGATAATGCCCGGCTACACACAGCTCTAAACACACGCCAATTCCTGCAACAGCACCACATTAATTTAATTAACCATCCTCCTCGAAGTTCAGATTCATAACCCTATAGAACACGTCTGGGATGTTACAACGACGTGTAAGAAAAAGGACTAGTCAACAAACAAATTTGCAGGGACTTCGAGATGCTTTAGAAGAACCATATCACCAAGTAACCATGCAAAAATACACAATGTTATGCCACGGCATATTTACGCTATATTGAAAATTCCATTCCCAAATCACATTTTTTACTGCGTATAAACTTATTTTCTCCTTGATCTTGAACCATCAAAATTACGCTTGATATGCGTGTCTCATTTTTTGGTGACTTTTCTCGCTAAAACTTCAATAAATCGATAAGGTGTCATCGTATAGAAAATACAATCATTTCTCGTACTATTTAGATATTCTATTAATATACAAAACTCGTAGTTTAAGTTGTCTGATCCAGTGTGTGACACTCATACATTAATTTGCAGTAAAAAATTGCTGAGTAATAGACAATTGTAATCTCAGTCTCAACTGTAATAAATTATAAATGACACTTTGATTAAGAAACTATTCAGGAAGTCAACCAGGATATTAAATTTTCATACAAAAACAAGCATTTTAACTATTAAATGTATCACAAAGTTCGTATAACCAACCAATTTAAACCATAAATCAATTTTGTATTGAGTCTTTCTCCATACTACAAATTTTACTTGTGCTTGTTTAAAGAATGCAAATCGGAGAGCAAAACTGCGTCATATCCGCACGGTAAAAATTTATTTTTATGTCTTTAAAGGTCACATCATAATGCGATAAAGATGAATCGTTATAGGCACCAATAAAATCGATTCAACATCATTGATATACTCCCTTCACATTGCTATTCATATCGTTGATTCACAAAGAAAAGTTTTTACAACACTTTAAACTTTAAATATGCAATAATCACATGGCCGTAAAAAAAGTTTAGCCCATTCAACGGATATCATAAAAAAAGTATTTCGAGAGCGATCATTAATTGATAACGAAAATTCAATACAGTTTATATTTGGCCTATTTTTTATATTTTGTGTTCTCCACATCCATAACTTTTCTATAAACACACAAAGAAAATCACCGAGAAAAGCAACACAAACAACAACAGCAAAAATGTAATTTTATGGAAGTTTATCGTTGCTTGCAAACATAAAGAAAATAGAAAAAGCCATAAAATTCGATTGTAAAAAAAAATCGTCGAAAAAAGTCTAAATCAATACGAACCGATATTATTTACTTATATGAAAGATAGACGGGGTAAGATTATGACTACCGAAATATGCGACGTATTCTTAAAAAAAAAATCATTGGTTTTATATCATTTTTTCATCTGCCGCCCCACCGAACCAAATAAACAGTAAAATACTGTACCTATTCATACATGGTTTATCACCATTATAAAACCAGAAACATTATTTCCCATTCACAAAATGTTTTAGTTTTAAATAAAAATTCTGAACACAATATTTAAACAGAATTTTTTTCATGCCCAATTAAAATTTAATAAATATCTACCCTATATACATGAGGTTGTGGTCGATGACAGCTCAAGCTAGAAATTAACCGATTGATGGCAAAAAATAACAGATTTGAAAAAAAAAATTATCTCATCAAAAGTTTGAAACAGTACTTGTGATGCCATCTGTTAATCGGTTGCGTAAGATAAGCGAAATAATAAAAAAGCTGTGTGCTAAAAATAAAATCCCGAAAAGCTCAATTTTTGGTTTGCATCCCTACTGCTGGAAATAATAATAAAAAGTAACATTTCGGTTTATTTTGGAAACAAAAGAAAATTTTTCGAAGAATAATTTCGAATCCGAAAAGCTGTAAAAGCGGGGAACATAAAAATGGTATATACAAAAATCGGGGGAAATTTATTTATTTTCGTGTAGTATTATATTAAAATGTATATTTTAGGGGTAATATTATAGCAGAGATTTTATCGTCTCGGTATTATAGGATGTACAAACTGAAAAATTAATTTTAGAACTTTATATCAAAGTGTTTGGTAAAAGCTCAAATATTTATGGTTGTAGGGATGGAATGTTTGTATAGTAATAGCAAATTGATGTTATTTTAAATATTTTAGAATATCGTAAGTACATAAAGGACCTAAATTTAAAAAGATATACCTGTTATGTCGATTATTTACAAAAAAAAAGTTTGTTGGAGTGTCTGTCTCTAATTTTTAAATATTATCGATTATTGGATAAACAATCAACTGTTGTTTAAGTGTTTGACTATTTGTTATCTGTGCAATTTATCTTATAAATGAGTGAGGTTGTATTTGTACGAATAAATAAATACCTTGAACAAAATTATGAAATACAAGGTAAATTGTTGATTTTTGAGTGTCCTATAAAATTTATGCGTAAACGTCAAAAGCTTTGACAAACAAAAATGTAAAAGGTAGACTCTCTGGTTATGGGCACATTTTTGTTTTTGACCCATAATTTTCCTTTGAGTCTAAATGAAAAGTTAGGTTCTTTAGTAAACTCTTTGCTAAAGTAACTACTTTGAACTCGAAAAAATAGTTGAAAATTGGAATATAGTAGTTGAAGGAAATCGCACCTCATTTTAAAGAATTTCCAGGTTTATTAATTTTAAAGGCCCTCAGTGGCAAAAAATGTTTTTTTTTTAAATTTATTTATCGTCTTCCTCATCTTTCAAGTCAGAAACACAATGATTGAATTTACTTTCCTTTTCGATTACACGAACGTTGTCTAAATAAATATTGTGTTGGGTATCATAAAGATGTCTTGATAAGGCATTAATTCCATCACGATGAACTGATTTTTGTTGTAATTTTTTAGCATCTCATTTATGTTGACAAAATCTTTCACTTAAACGTTGCTGCGTATGTCCAATGTAAATTTTGTCACATTCACAAACAATCTTATACACTACGTTTGTATTATCACCTAAAATTGTAGGATCTTTAAGGTTTGGAAATATTCGCGTTTTTAGACTAATATGTCCTTCACCCACTATTTTAAAATTGTATTTGTTAAGACAAAAACTTATTTTCTCATATAGACATTTTACATATGGAATTGATACGAGTATATATTTAAAATTGTTATTGGCCCCTTTTGGAACATTCTCAACAGATTGGCTGTTATGAGAAAATTTGTACGGATAAGAATTTAATATTGGATTCAAAAATGATTTTTTTAAAAAAATTGTTTTAAGAAGCCGAAAATTATTTTTGTGAAAAACAGGGTCTATCTGAATTATTTTTTGAGATAATAATTTAACAGTATTGCGTTTATACGAAATAGGTAAATGAGAATCAAAATTTAGAATGGATTAGAAACGTCATCTCACCATATTATTTTCGGAATTTTTCAACAAAATTAGAAAAAAGTTATAAATTCAGGTATGATTTCATTAAGGAAACCATATTAGAAAATTTAATAATATTGTGCAAACAAATACAAACACGATAGTGTGTCCCAATGTTGAGTGTCACATAAATAATTTTAATGAAGTTAATAACAATAAATTGTTGGTAAATTTAATTAATTACCAAATACCGGATAGAGTCACAAATATTTTAGAACTAGGTGAAAAGTTTTGCCCCCCAACATCCGCAAAATATATACCTTATAAACAGATTATTGCGAATATTGAAGGCGCACTTTTAGAAAACACAGACATAAATCTAGATAAACCACAAATTAGAAATGAATTAGTTAACATTTTAACTAATTTCAAAAATCATTCTAATCATAAAAAGTTGTTGTCTAATGTTGATAAAGAATATGTTAAGGATGTTTTGGCCACAAAACAATTTTTAAAAGACCATCCTGAAATTTTAGTTACAAGAGCTGATAAAGGTAATACTACTGTTTTGGTAAATCAAACGGATTACCTGAACAATATGGTGGATTTACTCAAAGATAGTAATACATATCGTCAAATCAATAAAGACAGTAATTCTTCTATTCAGAACAAATTGAACAAAATGGTCACTTTTTTGCAAAAAAATAACAATATTACAATAAGCGAAGGAAAGCATCTAAGATGTTATAATGGCGTATTAGCAAAAATGTATGGATTACCTAAAATACACAAACTAAATACACCTTTTAGGCCCATTGCAAGTTCTATTGGAACTACGTTATATAATCTTTCGTCCTTTCTTTCTCAAATTTTGAATAAAACGGTTGGAAAATCTTCAACTTTTATAAAAAACTCTTTAGATTCAAAAGAAAAATTTAAAAATATTATTTTGCCAAGTGGTTATACCATTTTATCTCTAGACGTAGTTTCTTTATTTACAAATATTGACAGTAATTTGGCTTTGCAACTTTTAGATGAAAGATGGTAAGAAATTCAAAAAAAAAATCAAACACAAAATTAAACAAAACACAATATATTTCTGCTATGGATTTAGTTCTAAATAATTGCGAGTTTTCGTTTAATAATCAAGTATATAAGCAATTATTTGGTTCATCTATGGGTTCACCTACAAGTCCTGCAATTGCCGATCAAAATGGAATATATTGAATCAAATGTACTAAACTCACTCGATTTCCAGCCATTTTTTTTCTATCGTTTTGTAGATGACATCATCACAGCGATTCTCTTAGAAAAAATTGATATTTTTATTCAAAAGTTTAATTCGTTTATAGTAACCATTTAAAGTGTTCTGATGATGAACATAAATTTTGTTCGAAAAGTCGTTGGTAAAAAAATAAAAATATGAATAAACAAAATAAAAGGGCTATATACCAGGAAAGAGTTTTTATTTATTAATTAATAAAGCCCAAAAATTACTTTAATTAATAATTCAATAACTTAGCTTTGTACAATTCGAATTTGATTGCTGGCTTTAATGTGTTCTTCCATACTTATTAAAGCGAGTAAAAGGTCATTGATGATTAAGAACACAAACACTAAAACTCGTAACAAGGAGTGAATTAATTTAAAGTGATTCGGAAAGCGAAACTCAAACAAACCAAACAATGTTACTATTGCTGTGATAAGCCCGAACTAAATCGATTTTTGAAAAGTTACTGGTGGATTCGAGTTGGTGCGTAAAATTAGTAACGGATGATATTGGTACGCCCGATAGTCGCCACATAACTGCCAGTCATCTTTCTTCAACATCATGTAGAGAGGACTGGCCCAATTACTTTTTGGTAGCCTGCAAACTCCTTGCGCTAACCAAGTTTCGATAACTGACTAGGTCAAAGCCACGTTATCTGCATTTACGCGTCAAATTTTTGAGTGACATGGTTGACCGGTTGTTTCAAGCGTAACCGCTTTGAATTCATGTTATAGTTCTGTAATTTTGGGGTACGTTCGAATCTTTAATTGTTGTAATCAGATTGATATACTTGTCTTTTTGTGCTGGACGTCGACTACCTAATGAAGAAAGCATTTAAAATTAAATTGTGTACCAATATGTGTTGACTGTTGAAGAATTTGCCGCGTAATGGTTTCCAATTTCGGAATTATTGAGTTGGTATAATCAAAACTGCATGATGTTTAGCATCTCATGCTTGTTTAATTGATCCTTCGAACGATTGGCTGCATCATCAATTTTGAATTACTTGCATCGAACTGATTAAACAGTTCTTCGACTCTTTACGACATTACATTGATCTGATAAATTCTCGGTGATACCACCAATTTGAAATTATGCCTCCAATTGAATGATCCAAATTCCTGTATCATCTCGGTTGAATGAGGCATATTTAATCGGAAAATTAACGTCAGATAGTAATGGTGATGATCATTGTGGTGGTTACCTCAGTGCAAATAACCGTTTCGAAATGTCACCGCAGGTTGCTTCAACGATTGTTATCTCGAAAGTGGCTAGAAGTGCATATTGCTGACGAAGAAATTGAGCTGGTGTGATATTGTATTGAAAAGACTTGGGCGTTGCTACTTGTTTTCACGTATGTGGCCAACCGGTCATCGACGTTTATGTATGAGGTTGTGTTGTGTATTTAGTATTGTTGTGGAAATGGTTAATTGGTTACTGTCGGTCCGTAATCCGCTATCTTTAAATTTCGCTAATGATGAAATGGCCTGTTCTGTTTTTTTTTTAAATTTCACTGTTTGTGTAGAAATATATATATATATGTATGTATATCGCTTGATACTTACGGTAGATCAAATGTCTTGGCAATCACGTCTTATATATTTATTTTCACACGCTTAATATTAATAAAATGAACTTGCTAATTTAGCGGCATGAGGTCTTATGAATTCTAACGTTTAATTTTTCATTTTGGTATTTTTGGTGTTGCATTAGATTTAGATATTTGTTCGTTTTAAATATTTGCTGGTGCATAAGTTTCATGTGAAGTATTTTAGTATTAAGAAAATACACTAAACATAAAAATGTTCTTAATTGATTCATGATAACCAGGTAACAAGAATTGTTTGTTATTCTTTCCAAAAACTACAACAGTTTATTTATAATTAAAACTTTTTTAATCTAAAACAACAGAAATTGCTTATAAATCTCAATAAAATTGTAATTATACTAAAAATATTAAAAATGCAGGATAAGCTACTTTTGTAGGTAGGTTCACCAACAACAACAACAACAAACCGTACAGAATAATACATAAATAAATAAATTTATTTCACAACAATTTTGTTTTCCATTATACCAAAACATCCACCCGACTAAAATAAATGAAAAGTTATGATACGGAGCTTCTTCTCTCTTTCTCTCGGGTCGATGTTATAATATTTGGAATTTAAAATGTTCATTCAATCATATGAATTGCATCAAAATATTTATATTAAATTAAAAAAAAATTAGTTTTAATAGTTATTACGATTTTTATATTTTTAATTTTAATTTTAAATTGAAATTTCAACCCAATAAATTTTTATTCCAATTTGAGCTTTTTATATTAATTTATTGTCATTATTGTTTTTGGGTTGGTTTTTTTTTGAAAAATATTATTATGTAACAGCTTAATAGGATGATGTTGTAATTAAACCACTGAGCATTATAATATTTTTTTGCAAAATGTGCATTATCTCGTTCAAGGTTTAATTAAAATATTTTAATGAATTAATTTTGTATGATGACTACATTATGCATTCAATTTGAATTTGTTGTGCTCAGTTTTGAACAAGTGTGTAGTTTCAATCGGGGAACATTACAATATTGCTTATTAGTCTCGTGCGTATTGAATAGAATAGTTTCTCCTTTTTACAATTTTTAAATATTCTACCCATTTCGTGTTTGAATAATGTTCGAATTGTATGTGACTGGTTTCATATGAGGATTCATCTCAATCCACTAATTTATAATGATATCTATGCGTTACGTTTTGATTCGTTATCTCCTCATCTAAATTTTTAGCATCTGATAAAACTTTAGGATGAACATCATATTTTTAAGATCTTGATTTAAAAATTATGAATTTATTTCATAGATCTTCCGTGATCTCGGTACACTTGTTTCAGCAAAATACCTTATGTTGTGTTATAATATTTTTGTAAACTATTAAAATTTATTTGATTGAGTCAATCGTTGAACCCCTAGTGGACATTGAAACCTATTATGATAGACCATCTCCTTTGACATAGCCGTAATTTAACATAATTCGTGAATACACATCAACTCATTATATAGCACCACCATCAAATAATGACACCTTGTCATTAGTAAATCCGAACGCAGAATTTGGAGAAGCATTTTTTTGGGCAGCCGAAAATATTAAAAATAACGGAAGAACAAAACTATTAATTACAAAACTATTAATTGTTAATACTATTCAGATAGATGTCAAAAGCATATTCTTATTATTTAAATATACAAGTTTATGTTTTTGAGGTAGTTAAATTCAAATCTGATGTCAGACAATTTTTTTTTGTTTTTGACAATTAATTGACAGCTGTCAACTGTCAATTTTTCAAATCTGACATCAGATTTGAATTCACCGACTTCAAAAACCAAAACTTATATATTTAAATAATTAGAATATGCTTTTGACATCTATATAAATAGTATTAACAATTAATAGTTTTGTAACGGATCTGTGGAGCTTTTTAGCTCCGTAGCTGCCAAAATATTGAATTTGGAGCTTTGTGCCCATGGAGACTTTTGTTCAAGATGACAAAATATACAAGATATCAAAAATTCAAAAAATTTGACGGAAACCCAACTTCCATAAGATTAATGCGGGGTCCTTTGCAGCGGTCTCAAATTCCAGCCACTCCGTTCAAATAATTATGCTAGATAGAAAATACGTAATTTTACAAATGAAATGGACTGCGATTATACTAGTAAAAATAAGTCATCAACTATGTCAAAAATAAAGAAGGTAGAACTTTCCACCTTTGGTGGTTAAAAAATAAATTAATGATCACTCTAGTTCATCGGCAATTTAGTAAAAGATTTCAAAGTAACGCACACAGTTTTAGAATCAAATTGTAAAATAACTCATTCAAAATAAAATATTTTTTTTAGAAATAGTATTTATTGTCAAATTGACAACATGTAGATTACCGACGATATACGCACGCAGCAATAACAGTATCTGGAAGCTTAAGACGGTTGACGGTTTTGCGATTAAATTAAATTATCTTACCTTTTAGAATCGAGTTTTAGTTGTTGACTAAAATATTTTAGCCATAAATAATTGTTATTTTCAAAACGGCAACATTCAATCATCCAACATTCAATCAATACAAATAATATTACAAGTTAAAATCGAATGTTGTGTTTGCCAGAAACAGTTTTTTTGTCAAAATGGCAACATCCAAATTACCAGCGATATTCACGCAATAAGCACAATACCTGGAAGCTCAAAAAATTTAATAGTTTAGAGCTAAAATAAATTAAATTTTCATTTTAGAATCCAGTTCATACCAAATTATTGACTGAAATGTGTTTTACCCTAAATAGTTCTTATATGCCATAAAAGTCCTTACGTTACAACCCATAATATTACGAGTTAAAATCGAAGTTCAAATGACTCAATGAATATAATTGTTTTTATCAGAAATAGTTGTTGTTGTCAAATTGGCAAAATCCTATTAAGGTAAAATAAATCAAATTCTCAATTTACAATGCAGTTTTAAGTAATTTATTATCTAAAACGATATTCATCAAAAAAATTTGTTTTTACTAAATTACAGATTCAAATAACTAACGATATAGGCACACAAGAGCATTACCAATTTTTAAAAATTCAAAACGTTTAAAAAATTTGCGTTTAAGTACATAATATTACAATAAAAATTTGTGTCGGAAATAGTTGTAAATACTAAGAAGTTCAAGAAGCCTAATTAATAGCTATGAGTTAAAAAAATTAAATTTTCAATTTAGAACACAGTTTAAAGTGACATATATTGACTGAAACGTTTTTCGCCAAAGAAAGAGTGATTCTTAAACTTTAAAAAATAATCAAGGTACTTCTGTAAAATTAATCACTTTGTATTTCACTCATAACTTAAAAACTATTACTAACAAATTTCTCAAATAAAAATATTCATATATGTATCAAATTAATTATTTTATCAAACACACGGCCAATATTAAGCAAAATTGATAAAAAGAACACTTTACTCTAAAAAAGGTGAGAATTCTAAAATTTTAAAATTTTTCTTTAAAAATTGCATTATTAACGTAATCAATTTTGCATATTTTCAAAATATATTTCGAAAATTTACTATATAACACAAAGCTGCAATAGTTTTATCCGTAAAATGTTAAGAATAATAAAAATATGCACGTTTATTTGAGATGTTTGCGAGTAATAATTTTGAAGTTATAAGTGAAATTTAAAGTGATTTATTTAGAATATACGAACTTTGATTCAGAATTTTAGTCCCCATCAACTGCTGAATGTATTGTGCTTACTTAAGAGTCACCCATGTATCTTGGTTTTTGTTAAATTAGCAACACTCAAATAACCAATGTAATAGGCATACGTAGCCTTTCCAATTTTTGAAAATAAAAGACGTTTAACAATTTTACGTTAAAATAAACAATATTTCCTTTTAGAATCGAACTTTAAGCGGCTCATTTATTAACTTAAATCAAATTAATTTACAAACTGTGCACTGAGAAAAAAAAACCAGTAAAAATAAAAAAATATACATATAAAATCAAAAAAATATACAATACATATATTTTATTTCATGGCAAAAAAACTCGTTTTTAAAATCAAAAGGATAATCTTTTTATTTTTAAAATAAATTTTTTCGCCAAACTGTTTTTATTTTCAAAAATACTTTCCTTACTTATGTAAAATAGTTTTCTTAAATTTTAAGTGATTTAAAGTTAGTTTTAAAAGATTTAGTTTAATTTTTAAATAATTATTGTTTAACAAATGTCACGTATTTTTAAATCAAAGTAATTAATGTTTGCGACTGTTTAAGTCAGCAAAACCAAAGGGTCATCTACTCATAAGAACAAAACATTTCTACCACGAAAAAAATAAAATTAACTCCTCCTCTCCAATTTTTAACCCCCAGGGCCATTGTGTAAAAATACACACAACCCTTACAAAAATTTAATGAGAACATCCTCAAAAAGTTGTTTTACTCAATCAGTATTCATTAGGTTGGAATGACCAAGCTGCAAAAATTCTTCAAAACTTCATACCTTTAGTATAACACAAGAACATATCGAGTTGGCGAATTATATAAATAGCCGAAAAAACTTTAAAATAAAAAATAAAATATAGACGAATTTAAAAATAATACAACGGGATTTCTGGCAAAACAATAAATATAAAATTTTTCATAAGTTGTCATTATTATCAAAAAAATTGTTTTTAAATGCTAAAAAACTTCTTTTGAAACAAATTATTAAGTTTAAATAAATAAACTTTTTAAATTTAAAAAGTATTTTATAAATTATTTTACAAAATATGTTTTTAAAATAAAAAAGCTTTTTATTAGTTTGCAAAAATTTCATTTAATTTCAACAAAATACTTTTGAAATTCAAAAAAATGTATAACTTTGAGAAATTAAAAACTTCGTTTTTCAATTTTACAAACCAAAATTTTTCTCAGTGTGTGAAAGCTTTATAACTAAAATGTCTTATACGTAAAAAAATGGTATTTACAAAATGAAACTCGGCTCTATAAATATAAATTTTGTTTTATAACTTTACAGCACCATCATTTGATGATCTCAAGATTTCGAGACCGAATAACTCGAAATATTTGTCATTTTCTCAAACGGTTTCTGAGAAGTTGGAGATTAGCTTCCAATTGCAATTTTTGAACTTTTATAATAGATGTTATTTTTTGCTTTTCTTATATACCCCCAAATGTTGATAATGAAATACATATACGTACATTCGAAACAAATACACTTGAATCTCGATTATCTGGGCTGGGATGAGTGGGACTTCACAGATAATCAAAAATCGCGGTTAATCGAAATATTTTTATTGGAACTAAAAAAATCCCGGTTAGTCTGATGAAATTCAGATTAACCAAGGAAGTAAAAAATCCCGGATAATCCCGGATAATCGAGGTTCACAGATAATCGGATCCCGGATAATCAAAATTCAAGTGTAGTTCGTCTGCGATATACACAGAAAAAATATTGTATATGTACATATTTCAGCCGAAATTTACCAGCCGATATTTAAGAAAAAATATTTTTCCAACATTTAATTTACTTTTTTAAGTTGATATTAAAATACAAGTTTTAGTTTACGATATGATATGTCTACTGCAGAAAAATTGTGAAGAAATTTTGATGGGGATACAGGGGTGCAATTTGACAAAATTTCCATAGTTCAATTTCTGAAAAATTCATTGAATGGCCTGGCGCTCGTGTTTAACCTAAATTCGCATTGATGCTACCATGACTGTTTGATAGGTCCTAATACCTGTTAATGACAGTCCAATTTCGAAAAAATTCTGATGGGGATACGGGGGGTGCAGTTTTACAAAATGTCCATATTTCAATTTCCGAAAAATTAATTAAATGGTATGGTGCTCTATTTAACCTCAATTCGCATTGATGGCCATTTTGTTGTCCCTAAGTGCGGAAAGAAGTTGCCCCTCCCAGTTTCTGCCTATGGTCATCAATAATGTGTGTGGTCTAGCGTTATCATGATGGAACACAACGCCCGTTCTGCTGATCAATTCTGGACGTTTTAACTGAATTGCGTGTCTTAAACGCAATAGTTTCTTACAGAAAGACTAGAATCAATCGTTTGGCCAGGTGGCAGCACCACATGCACGATTCCTTTCCAATCCCACCAAACACACAGCATTACTTTTCTTGGCGTCAATCCTGGCTTTGATACCGTTTAGGAAGCTTCACCACGTTTTGTCCATGATCGCACAACGTTGTCGTATCTTATCCAATTTTTATCACCAGGTATCATTCGCTTTAAAAATGGCTCAATTTCGTTCCGTTTCAGTAGCGCGTTTCACAGATATAAGTCTGGCTCATTAAATTTTTAACTGTTAATTCATGGGGTACCCAAATGTGAAGCTTTTTTGTATCCAGCCATTTTCAAATAGTTTAAAACTGTTCTGTGATCAATATTTGGTTCTTTAATAATTGCACGTTTGCTTATATGCCGGTCTTACTCAATTTTCTGCATGTTTTCATCGACCTTAACAGTGGTTGGTCGACTGATTTTGATAAAGCACCTTCTCCATAAACAGCACAAATTTTTTCGCAAGCCTAGACCGCGTTTTTATCTTTGTCGTAATAAAATTGTAAAAGATATCGATTTTTTCATTATTTATCTCCAAGTATAAAATGTTGTAACTTTTGATTAAATTTGCCGATTTCAATGTTTTGTATATCAAAGTGCAAGTTAAAATGTCACCTTTCAACACATAAGAATTGTCTAATACGATCAATGGTTACTGAGATATATGATTGTAAAACCGAGAAAAAGCCTCAAACAATTCTCCTACCTTTTATTTTATAATTTTAAAACAAATAGCAAATCTAAATATCAAACTGCTACTGAATCGCTTGGACAACTAAATTGACAAGCAACCTCGAGATTAGTCTAAATTGAAAACCTGGACTGGTTCGATTGTTTATCATCACTATTTTCGACCTCGTTTATGTCTCATTTTTAAAGAAACAATTGTTTTATATCGTGATTTCAACCTCTAGATATAGTTGTGACCTCTGTTTTTCTATGCATTTCGACAAACGTATCAGGAAAATTGTTTCGTGATAAATAAAGTCATAATGTAGTAGTCTTAGAAATCGAAAACTGAAATATAATGATGTTTTATCCGAACAAGCTGACATCGTAATAGAAAATAGATAATTTTAGAAATGAAAAATATTGCGATTTCACTAGTAAAAAATGAGACGTACATAGTGAAGCTACATTTTTTCACCCCTGCAGGGCGATTCCGGCTATCCTTAGACAAACGGAATTAGGAAAAATATTTAAATAATGCTTTGGTCAAAATCATAATTTTCTGGCTTACTGAGAAATCAAAATTTATAATTAAGAAAGAAAATTTTCCGCATTGAAATTGGATAGGCAAAATATTCCCAATTTAAATTTGTTTTTGAGAAAATTTATGTACTTACATATGCCAGGAAAAAAAAATTGTGCTATGTAAATATTTTTCCTAATTTATTCATCCTAGGGAAAGCCAGAATCGATCTGCTGTGGTGATTAAAATAATGAATCACTATAGTTAATCGGCAATTTAGTAAGCTTTAGTATGCTATTCGACGCAAGTGGCAGCACTATCACTAAAAAGGACTTATTTTGCTATGTAATTACCAGCGGAAATTTTGTATTCTTTTTGTATCGTTTTTTTCACAAAATAAAGACTGTACTACGAAATCCCGGTTTTCAAAATCCCGTTTTCAAAATACCGGTTTTCAAAATTCCGATTTCAAAATCCCGGTTTTCAAAATCCCGGTTTTTGTTTGTTCTAGTTCTAAAGTCTTGATTTTGAGAGAAATATCTTTTATTAACTCGGGCTGTAGGACATGATATTTTAACATAAAAATAAGATGTCCTAACATGTCGCATTGCGTGCCGCAATTAATTATTATACAAGGTTTTGTATAATTGCAAAATTTTTTACTTGTAACATTTTCAACTCCATTTCCATCACACGTGACGAGTTTCAACATAATCGATCAAGAAATGGCCTAGTTCCATCGCCCTATAACGCCAATATTCCAGTTCTTTCTCAAACATCATTTTAAAATCCCATTTAGATACTACATGTCGATTTTGGACACAATCGGTTAATAAATGCCCAGGTTTTTGAAGCATTTAAGATCCACTCATGTCGAATTTCAAATAAATCGGTTAAAAATAGCCTAGTTCCATAGCGATGGCCAAATTTCAGAATTTTATAAAAAAATCATTTTAGAAATTCATTTCCATCGCACGTAAAGAATTTCAACAACATCGGTTTAGGAATGGCCTAGTTCCATCTCTCTTAAATAATTTCTAGTACTTTATTGCAAACTCATTCTTGATATTTGTCTAAAAATCAATTGAAGCCCCTTTTTCCACATGTCAAATTTTAAAAATTCACACCGGGATTTTCTAAAAATCGGGATTTTTTTTATACAAAACCGGGATTTTGGAAACCGGAATTTTGAAAACCAGGATTCTGGGTTTTGAAAACCAGGATTTTAAAAACCGGGATTGTGAAAACTGTAATTTTGGAAACCCGGATTTTGAAAACCGGGATTTAGAAAAAAACGGGGATTTTGGCAAATCGGGATTTTGAAGATCGGGATTTCGTTACACACCCCAAAATAAAACGTCTCAGCGGAATAATATATTGAAAGCGATCCTTAAAATGGCAAACTGACTGATCTCTGAAGTAAAGGAGCTTTCTTCCACCATTTCTTACCAAATTACGATGAAATTTGAATAGTAGTATTAGTCAAGGATTTTAAAGTGAGTTTTAGACAAAATTCTAGGATATGTTCGTGCTGGACTAAACTTGGCTATTTCATAACTAGTCCTTATGAAAAATGGTATATGTACATTCTACACGACATAAATAAATTTTAAACTGGAGGGAATTCGGCTAATTCTTAATTAATAATTATGAAATTTTTAAAAATTTATCGATTGTCACTAGAATTTTTTGATTTTCTACGGCCATATAAGTAATTTTCAGTTTTTGGTCAATATCTCAAAAACTTCCACTAGTAACCAATATTTTTGGTTGTTTTTCTAATAGCTTAGGTCATACTGAGTCTACATTGAAAATTTGGGGAAAATTTATAAATTAGAATGTTCACTAGAATTTGTTGATTTTCTGCGGCCATTTACTTTCAGTTTTTGGCCAATATATCAAAATTTCCACTCGAAACCAATACTTTCGGTTATTTTTCTAATTGCTAAGGTCTTACTGAGACTACAA
This sequence comes from Nephrotoma appendiculata, assembly GCA_947310385.1. Lineage (NCBI taxonomy): Eukaryota > Metazoa > Arthropoda > Insecta > Diptera > Tipulidae > Nephrotoma > Nephrotoma appendiculata. The sequence goes on from OX371224.1 coordinate 312,017,821, forward strand.
GCAACTGAAAATAACTTATATGGCCTAATTCTAATCCATAAATTTTTTCCGAATTGTCCCTGTATGCGATGCAAAATTTTACAAAATTTAATTAAGAAATAGCTGAGTTCTCTCCAGTTTGTATCGTGTAAAATGTACAGATACAATTTTTCATAAAGACTGGTTCTGAGTTTAGACCCGCACGAACTTAATCCTAGAATTTTTTCTAAAACTTACTTTAAAATTCCTGATCAATAATACTATCCAAATTTCATCGTAATTCGTTAAAAAAATTTCAATTGCCGAGTTCCTTTACTTCGGAGATCAATCAATTTGCCGTTTTAAGGATCATTTTAATATTTTATTCCGCTGAGATGTTTTATTTAGTGAAAAAAGACCATGAATATATTGATAGAATGAAAACTTTCCGCTGGTGATTACATAACAAAATTAATTCTCTTTAGTGATAGTGCCGCCACTTGCGGCGAGCAGCATACTCTCATTTATCTGCTGTAAAATTTCAGCTCTCTTATAGAGCATCAATTTAGTCCAATATTTTGAAGTCAGGCACACTATTTTAGAATCAAATTATAAAACAACTCATTCAATAAAACATTTTTTATAGGATTAGTTTCTTATTATCAAATTGGCAAAGTTCATTTTATCGACGATATACGCACGCAACATTAAATGAGATGATTCATGTACAAATTTTGTCTGACAGACATAAATAATAATCGCTCTGATTGGTTAAAGGACAGCCATATTTTTTTATCGTACGACATGAATTTAAAATTAAACATTGCTCAATTTTTTATTAGATTAAAAATTTTCTAAAATATATTGAAAAATTAATTCGCATATAGTGTTTTATGGATTAATAATTTATTTCCAGATTAGTACGTAACATACACGATTTCATACAATTTCAAAAGAACAAAAATAAAAACGTTTAGACCTATACAAAATTTTATACATGTGTCGCTTAAGTGTAAATTTTGACTTTATCGTATAAGACAAACAAATAATAACCAATCAGAGCGATTAATATTTATGTCTGTCAGACAAAATTTCTACATGAATCCAGCTATCTGGAAGCTCAAGAAGTTTCACGGTTTTGCGATAAAATTTAATAAATTTACACAAAATCGAGTTTTATTATAAGCAACTTATTGACTCAAATGTTTTTAGCTAAAGTCGAATTGTAAGCACCTTTTCGAATAAAATTGTTTTTGTAAGAAATAATTGCCATTTTGACAGCGCAACATTTAAATTGCGGGATCCCCTCGATTTCACAATTTTTTTTTTTAAACCAAATCTTTATTTCTTCTTGTCATAGTATATACAAATTTATTTTTGTTTTGATTATGACAAATTCACAATAAACTTGTATTTTTAGCTAAATGCATCAAGTATTTATATTTGGTCTTATACATACATAGATCTTTGCTTGATTACGTTTTTAACAGTTTTATATTTGAGAATATTTTTCTTTTTTTTTCGGTATGTAAGTAATGGCTGGACTTTACT